>VNKF01001731.1:0-324445 GCA_008044355.1 Drosophila lacteicornis | reverse complement strand
CCTCTTGGCAGCAATTTTTTTCCCACATTCCATATTGCCAGGACCAAATATAAACGAAGGATATAGAAATGCTAAAAACTGTTTGATAACATCCTAAAGTAATGTTTAAGACCAAAAATCTTAAGAAAAGTTTAGTAAATTTAATCATAAAAAAAAATTTATCTGACACTACTATTATTTTGACTGCGCCAAAAACGTGCTAAATTGGAAAATAATGCAAAATAAAATAGAAAGAGATGTGATAAGACGACATCACTTCATATACTGGAAGAGCAGATATTGGTAATTACTAATATGAAGAAATGAATTGGATTCGTCAACCCATTGGGAAGATACAGCCGAAAAACTTTTCACTAGACCAGCACTACTATTATTTTGACCGCAACTGTACATATATAATACAATTTATATACCTTAAAAAACTTTAAAAAATATATAGTCTTATGTACGATAACATTAACTATTTATTTTGGCAACTGCACTTTGAAATACATGTATATTTACACCTTTAGCACAGGGTTCATTAACTTATCAAGCTTTATGAATGCCCCTAAAAGTATATTTTGTGAAATGTATATACACTGAAAAAACAACTCAAAAAAATATGCTACAACAATTTTAAAACTATGGAAAGCTTCACTTTAAACTCTCCAATTAATTTTGATATTTCAAATCGAACTCAATTGACTTTTTGAGTGGGCAGAGCTTACCGCAAACAAAAAAAATTGAATAAACAAATAATGAACCGCGCTGTTCGAAAGTCGGAGAAGAACTGGGGAATCTGGGCTCTGGAGATGCAGTTGGACCCGAGAGTTATTCCAGAAGCCGAATATACCCGAATCGGGCAAACAACAGACGCGGGCAAGCAAACAAACTGAACAAATAACTGGGTAACTCTGGGTAATTAATTAATGCAGCCAAGGAGCCGAAGCCAAAACCGAAAACGAAAACTTAATTAAAATTTAGCACGCGCCAATTGAGCAAACAATCGAAACGTAACGGAAACAATGCCACGAAATAAGAGTTAAAAAACGCAAAATAACAAGCAAAATTTGAAGCTTATTAAGAACGTAAAAGATAAAAGATTCACCGGATGGGAGAACGATGAGGAGCGCGGCTCCAGCAACTCGCTGACGTCTGTCTCAGTCTCTGCGGATTTTGGATTCGGGTTTTTTTTTGGTTTTGACGTGGTCGTGGTCGTGGTCGGAAACGTGGTCGGTGGATTCATATTTGCAATTTGAGGGGGCGTCAAAAATAGAAAGCGTGGCGGGGAGGGAAAGAGGATAACAGATACCAGGTATAAGATATAAGATATACAATAACTGTCACCGGCAGTGAATGGAGCTGCACCCACGCACGCACAGGAATAGAATAATTCCCAGCTGGCGCACTGGGAACAACTGCATCCTACATATTTTAACTAGCAAAAATTCCACTATTTTAATGTAATTTTCACGTTCTTAGTATTCATTTTTAAGTTAGGAAAATAAGTTCATTTCTATTTATGTCAAATTATGCTTTAGATAAACAAAAAACACCAGTAATAATTTAAATGTCCTCAAATATTCAAAATAAAAGAAGCTCAATTAATATTAATGTTTTTATCATTTTCCTTAATTATTAAAAAGCTAATTTGAAATGTAAACAAATCGATTTAACAACTAATAATTTCTTGATTTAAATTCACGATATCAATTAAAGCAAATAATTATTAAGACTATTAAAATTATATCGAAAATATCGATTAATGTCGATTTTACATACAACATTAATTTTTGATTTAAATTTAAGTAATAATCAAATGGGGAAAACATTTAAATAATAAATTCTTTACGGAAGAATCACAGACCAGGTAAATTCTTCGATATGTACCAAAGTACTTCTAATCGATCTATCGAAAATATCGATATCAGTTAGCTAATTATCGAAATTGAATAAAAACACGATAAATCGATCTTTCAATAAATTCACACTTCTTAACTTCTCTAATTGCTCTGTAATTGTTTCGAGTGTATAAAAGGACACGCACCGCCCAGATTCGGCGTAGAGTTAACGTGCGTCAGCCAGCGGCGTCCTGCTGATGCGCTCTGCAGCTCCGACGCCGACTGCGCTGCCCCGGGCGACTGCACTGCAGCCGATGCTGCTGCTGCTGAGCACGCCTCTGCTGCTACCGGCTGGCAGCGACGCCGACTCCAGCCGCGACGTCGAGCACTGCTGCTGCTATTGTTGTTGTTGTTGTGCCCCCCGCCTCTGCCACGCCCCCCAGCGACGCCTCCGCTGAACTTATCGAAGCTATTGCCCATTTGTTGAACTGCTTAATGTGCGAAAATATGTATATAAATTATGCTGAAGCTAAAGGAGGCCGCGCAAGTGAGAGAGACTTGGACAGAGAGAGAGAGAGAGAGAGAGAGGACAGCAAAAGCTTTTGGCATTGACATTGACCAGTCAGCTGTTGGCATGTACAAGAAGAGGAGAGAGAACAGATGAAGAGAAAGGGGATGGGGATGCTGAGCTGCCGCCGCAAAAAGTCCCGCAAAAAGTCAGGGTCACATGCACACAAGTCCACAGCTGAGGTCCCAATAGTAGCACTAAGAATTCTTGACATTTCTTTATCTATTTTCCAAAAAATTCGTAATTGTTTTATTGAAAAAAATGCATAATGATCGAGTAAGATCCTTTAATTCCGGTGCTAGTACTGCGACCTCTGCTGTGCACGCGCACACATCGATAGCATTGGGGGTGATCGGTGATCGGTCATCGAAAAACGGCGGTTATACAAAGTTAGTTATCGGTTAGGTTACAAGTGTAAAAACATAATTAAAAAGCGCATAGCATACGTTGCCATCTTGACCCAAATAGAAGCCGACGCGCTGCTGCTGTCCCGCTGCCGAAGTCGCCGCTGACGTTGACTGCGACTGAGGATGATGAAAACTGTTTTGTTGTTGCTGCTGCTGCTGTTGTTGTTGCGATGCTGCAGCGGCAGCGCTGCCTTGGGCAGCGGACTGACGCAGATCCTGATATCCCGATTCCAATTCGGTATAAGACATATTATCCCTGTATTTATTAGTGCGTGGGTTAATGTCAAAAAAAAAAAACCAAAAACAAAACAAACTTTCGAGTATTCTTGTTGTTTTTGCTTTTACATTGCGACACACGCAAACAGCACACACACACACTCAAGCCAGGCCGCGTGCTAGCAGAACTGTATATATGTATGCGTGTGGGTGTTTTTGTATATTTTTAATAACAATTTTTGCGCCTCTCTTTTTTTCACTTTCTCTTCACCGTTTGTCCTTCGACTTAGCCTCTTCTTGCCGATTGTCTTGTTCTTGGACGAAAAGTTACGAAAGATTCTATGCTTTTGCTTTTGCTTTTATTATTTGCATTAATTTTGTTATTATATGTAATTTCACAGTGCGTTTGTGTGTGTGTGTGTGTACCGGCGGCGGGAGCGAAGCGTTGCGAGGGAGGGGGAGTAGGGCGCGTGGCGGGGAAGTGAGTTATCTAAATTTTGATTTGTTAACTGTTATTAACTAAGAATCGCTCGCTTTTTTCTCTCTCGTTTTTATATTTCTTTTTTTGTTGTTGTTTTCTTTTCCGATTTTCTTGTTTAGCTCTCAACACGCACACGTCCGTTCCGTTCCGTTTTGGCGAATGCGCCACAGCTTTTTTCACCGCAACTGAGGGAGCTTTTAGCTGCTCCGAAAGTTTTTGGTAGCAGAAAAAAACAACAGAGCACACAGCTGATTTTGAATTTTGGGTTTTTGCAATTTTTTGTTTGTCTTTGATGTGGCCAAACTGTAACGAAAAGTTGAATTGAAAACGAAAAATTAACGTAAGAAATACAAAATGAAAAGAAATGGATTGCAAATTAATACTAACTCAATTTTACATTTAAATTTCTTGTAATTCGCCATCAGTTTGGTCACCAATAATAAATAATAGCATTTTTTATAGCATTACAAAATGTTGCAAATACCCTTTGAAGTTCAATAAATAACATTTTAAATTAAACAGAAAATCGAAAAATTAACGTAAGAAAAACAAAATAAAAAGAAAAGAATTGCAAATTAATACTACCTCAATTTTACATTTAAATTTAATACCAATAATAAATAATACAAATAGATAACTATTTAAAGCATTACAAAATGTTGCAAATATACTTTGAAGTTCAAAAAATAACATTGTAAATTAAAAAGAAAAACAAAATTAACGCAAGAAATACAAAATGAAAAGAAAAGGTTTGCAAATTAATACTAACTCAATTTTACATTTAAATTTAATACCAATAATAAATAATACAAATAAAGCATTCAAAGAATTTTTTATAGCATTACAAAATGTTGCAAATATACTTTGAAGTTCAATAAATAACATCTTACATTAAACAGAAAAACAAAATATTTCTTTAATAAAAAAAAGTACATTTCAGAAGTTTAAAAGAACTTTTGTGATTTATTTAATAGAATTATACATTTTTATTCTTCAATATGGTAGAAAAAATATGTTTTAATACTAAAAGTTTAAATTTTCTTACTTTACCCTGTGATGCTTGATCTATAGGGGAAACCTATAGACGTAAGATGTATAGAAACGGACGGACAGCCGAGAAAGTAACTAAGAGTCCTTCCCTTTATGAAAACCCTTATTTTGTTAGCTTCTTAACAATATTAAAGCCGGAACCTACATAGTAATTTCGATCAACGATGCTTGGGGCTCAATGCGAGGAGCTTCCTCCGCTTGCGGTCCCGGGAGATGATCTCCATGCGCTCCTTGGTGCTCGTCTGGAAGAAGATCAGATGCAGGGTGCGGCTAGCCGAGCAGAGCTGCGAAACAATGGTAAATATTTGAAATTATTTGGGGAAATATTATTATTTATATTACCTGCTGAAGCAGTCGCGCCTTGAGGCGCAGATTACCCGGCTCCTCCGCATCCACATCCTTGCCACGAGTCTCCAGGTGTAGATTCAGCACAAAGATCAGTGTGTCCCGGATGGTCTGCACAATCCGCTGGACCTGTTCCGTTTTGAAGAGCCGACGCAGCAGGAAGCCCCTCACAGCGGCATTGATCCGTGTGGCTGCCCACTCGCGCCTCTCCTGGACGAGATCCAGCTCGAGATTTCCCTGTCCCTGTTCCTGTTCCTGTCCCTGACCGAACGATTTTGGGGGGATGTGAAAATAAATGAGGAAATTGGATTTTGTACAGCCGGTTTTGGTTTTTTGGTTTTTGGTTAGTAGTTAAAGATTGGTCCACGGTTTAAGGCACATCGGTTAGGGCTTCTTGCGCTGCTTGCGTTTTGGAGGAAGTGGAAACAATCGATAGAGTACAGAAGATACAGGTGCAGAAGTGGGCAGGGTTTCGAGTTTCACCGAAAACGTTTAATACTTGAAAAAAATAGAAATTAATTTATAAAAGCTTCCACCTCTATCACACAACCCACACACCCATCAGCGATTGTGAACGAACTATCGATTAATGTCGATATATAATAACCAACATGTTTTTTTCTTTTATTTTAATTTAGAAGGAAAAATATTTAAATTATAAATTCCTTACAATAGTATCGCAAAATAAGGTTACTTTTTCGAGACGTTTGAAAGTATGTACATTAGTTCGAAACATTTTATCGAAAATATTGATATCGTTTTCGTTTTTCTTTATCAAATTCAAATATAACGAATGTGAATTGTGAACGAACTATCGATTAATGTCGATATATAATAATCAACATGTTTTTTTTCTTTTAGTTTAATTTAGAAGGAAAAACATTTGAATTATAAATTCCTTACAACAGTATCGCAAAATAAGGTAATTTTTCGAGGCGTTTGAAAGTTTGTACATTAGTTTGAAACATTTTATCGAAAATATCGATTTTTTTTTCGGTTTTCTTTATCAAATTTAAACACAACGATTGTTTTCTGAGCTTTTGCAGATTTGAAAAGTACAAACAACTTCATAATGAAATTGAAAAACAACGATTAAGAATTAAATAAATACTAAATACTATTATTTTCGGTGAAAATCGATAACCTGTGGGTTAGAACACGGAAAAACTAAGTTTTTGTGATGCATAAACTCACGTATTTGGTGACTCTCTTTGGGGCAGGCGGAGTGACGACTCTCGCCTGAAAGCCCTTCTTCGAGCCATTGGCCGGGCTACCCATGGTCGTGGCGTTCTTCCTGCGGCCAAAGCCAGCTGAAGCTGCAGCTCCAGCTCCTCCTCTCGCCCCTGGCGATGCCTTGGTGGGACTGCTCACTTTGGTGAGAGAGCGTCGTGCTGGCGCTGCTTTCGTGGAGGCAGCAGTGACTGCTCCTGTTGCCTGCTGCCGCCTGCTATTGGTGAGACTGCTGTTCCTCAAGGGCAACGAGCGGGGCGTGCTGGCCGCGGTACTGCTCTCGGCCAGGGGCTGCGGCTCCGACTCGTAGCCAAGGGACGAGAGATGCGGGCTGAAGAGGCGCTTGCGGGCAGCAGAGGATGAAGCAGTGGCGCCTTCTGCTGCTAGAAAGCCGTCCAGCTCGTGGCAGTTGCGCGGCGAGGATGTGGCGAGGGTGATGGTGCGGCTCGTCGAGCAGGTGGTCGCGGACGAGGTGCTGCTGTTGCTGCTGTCGCTGTTCCTGCTGCTGATGCTCTCCGGATTCTCCAGCTGCGCACACAACTGATCGATGAGCTGGCGCTGCTGCTGCTCGAAGGCGGCCTGCATGCGTCGACGCTCCGCCTCCTGGTACTCCATCAGCCGCTCCATGGGCTCCCGATGGCCGCGCAAGTACTGACGGACCCATCCCCGCTTGGAGGCCTCCATCAGGCCGTATTTGTTCATCACAAGCTCAATCATTCGCTCGATTTCGCGCTCGCGCTCCTGCTCTTTTCGGCTGAAGGCGTTGCTGGTGTTGCTGCTGGGACTGGGATGGCGCACCACTCGCTTGGCCTGCGACTCGATGGTCTCGCGCTGGAAATTGGGACTGTAGCCCTGGCGGCGCATTGTCTCGACCAGCGCCGGCGAGGGCTCGTCCAGCGTGAAGCTCCTGGAGCGCTGCAAAGCCACCGGCTCTGGCGCTGACGCTGGTTCGGGTTCCGCCTGCGGCTTGAGCTGTTTCTCGGCCAGCGAGGGACTGGTGCTGGAGCGCAGGATTTGGCTGCTTCCGCTTCCGCTGTGCTCGAACTGCTGTATCCGGTCCGTGATCTTGTTTGGCTTCAGGCGACGTTCCGGCGACACGGGCAGCGCCTGCGTCGGCAGCAGCGGCGTTGGTGGGTTAACCTGAATGGTGGGCACATCGAAGCCCAGGGTTTGCGGTCGCTGACGCTGCTGCACCTGGCTCTGCCTGGTGCTGTCATAGATGTAGGTCTGCGTCTGGGACAGACCGCTCCGCGAGCTGGCCATGCTGCGACTGTGATTGCGCTGCTCCTCCAGCTGCAAGGCCCGTTGGCGCGCCAGTTGTGCCTCCCGCTTCTTGGCGCTCGTCATCTGTGAAATAATCGTGGGGTTTCGGGTGTTACGCTCGACTGCTGAATGGGGCACTCCCTCTTCCTTACCAGCGGCGGCAGAATCACCTGCCCGTCCAGGCGGAACAGCGAGGGCTGACCCAAATCGGGGCGGACGCTGCTGCTGCTGCAGATGTCGGCCTCGCCCTGCAGCGTCATCGTCATCGCCATCAGCTCCGACATCGCCGAACTGAGCGGATCGGAAAGCAGAAACCAAGTGAATTAGGAGGAAACCAAGAAGAGACCGCGAAAAATGCACTCACCACGTTGTCTCCATCGCTGGGAATGTATGGGTGTGTAGTGTGTGTGTGGGTGTCTGTGTTGTGTGTGTGTGAAAACCAAACTAAACCTAAAACCTAATCAAAAGCAAAAAGGGTTTTCGAATTTTGTTTGCTATGTTTTTGCTATGTTTCTGTTGCCATTAGAGATGAGAGAGCTAGCGATGACACTCTGAACAGCCGTCAGAATGGGCGCCAAAAGCAAGAAACGTGCTAAAAGGAGCAACAATTCGAATTCCACACTCATCACATATTTATAACTGTTCAATAATATCAAATCTTCTATATTTATCTGTGCTGCATTATTAGATACCCCAAAATTAGAAAGCATAACCCCTTTATTTTCAAAGAGACATTTAAAATCGAGCACAAGTCCATGCAACCGTACCTGGCGCTGTCGATACCACACTGTCATCGCTGGCGCAGAACAGCTGTTGGTGGTATCGTTCTGGTGTATTCGAGATAATTGCACAGTTCCGCATGGGGTCACACTGTGTATGGGAAATCGAAATCGGATCGGCTGTGTTTTCTCAGTTGTTGTTGTTCTTGTGGCGCGATCGAAATTGTTTGGAGTTGCTGGGAATTAATTGTTATCATAATTAACAGCTAAGCAGTTTTTGGATACCACCAGCTGTGGCGAAAAGTATGCAAAGTCCCTTGGTTAAAATGGGATGTTTGTTTTTATCTTTTTTTTTTTTTGTTGTTATTTGTTTTTTGTAACATGTGCGGGAGGAACGTGTTTTTTTTTACAGCTCCTTTTGCGGTTGATTTCCAGTTTACACTTCTATACAGTCCCTCGAAAATTGCGTTCTAAATATGTAATTCGTGCGTGTGCGCGCAAGTGTGTGTGTGTGTGTGTGTGTGCGAAAGGGGGCGGGTGTTTGTGTGGGCTGTAATTTCTGCAAAAATCGCCTTGTCTGCGACTAATGCTTTGTTTTTCTTGGAGTGTAGTAAAGTGACTCAAGCGAAAATCACTTGACTTGGAAGTAGCCCCCCCTTTGCCGTTATATTTTACTTTCGCATTAATGAAAAACCGAACGGTACAAGTACAAGGTGTAAGGAAAACAAAAACAAGAAGCGCCAAGTTTCGCACATATACACACACACGCACACGTGAGAGCGGAGCCGTGCGTGTGTGTGTTGTATATATTCTGCGACGCAATTGAAAAGACATCGAAGGCCAAACAACTTTGCTTTTTATACCTCTTTTTTATGCCGTCGTTTTTTTTTTCGCCCATAGTTGTTGTTAGTTTTGGCTTTGTTATTTTTTTTTGTTATTATCACAACTTCCAAGCTTTTCCATGCGCCTCCTCTTCCTCTCCTTCCCTCTCTGTATATCTTCCCGTCCTCTCACGCGCGCGCACTCTCCCACGCGCTCTCTGGCCATCTCGCTCGCACGCAGCCGGTGTACGGTGAACGGACAACACAAAGAGAAAAAAGACAAGAATAAAAGTAGAACAAAAACAAGTAAAACGAAGGAAAGAAAAAAAAACAGAAAAGAAACAGAAGTGTCCAAGCGAATTGTTAATCATTTCACAAGTCCTTGGGGAAAGTCGCAATAACATGCCACTTTTCCATGCTGCACAACGCAGTTTTCTTTGTTTTTAATTGTTATTGTTTTTCCAATGACGCCGTTGGCCAAAAATGAAAATTGCATTGGTGTAGGTGTCTGTGTGTGTTAGTGATTGCGCGGGTGTGTATGTGTGGGTGAGACAAGCCCTCAAAAGCAAAAAGGAAAAACAACATGACATTTAAATCGTTTTCGTTTTCGCTTTTCATCTTGTTTTGGTACATTGCCATTTGAGCGAGCAACAACATCCATCGTAACATATATTTATTATTTATTGTTATTATTAATTCCTTCTACGCAGCAGCCGCATTTCAAAACAGATAAAGGAGTCGTTGAGTGAGTGAGAGAGAGAGGGGAACTCCGCCCATGCGCACAGCTGATCCCAGGACCTGGCCTAACGGTAACTCGATTGTCTGGGGCTCATCATAATATAACGGTGAAAACTGACGCCGAAATCGAAATCGTAATCGAAAGCGAGGCGGAAACGGAAACGGAAGCGTCGCCTTGAATAAAGGGACCGAAAGCCGGAAGGCAACCCGCCATCAAAAGCGGAAACCACAACAAAAACACCGAAAAACACAGGTGAAAAGCCAAATCAAAAGAGCTAAGCAGAAGCAAACACCACCGAAAAAATGTTCCAAGCCCTGCCCCGTCCATCCAAAACCACGCTCCACTGCGGAGCGGCGGCCATCGTCACAGTCGTCCTTATGGCCTGGTAAGTCAAAAAAATTACAGTTGATTATAACCATGGTTGGGCACTTGCCTTTGAATTCGGAGCCTAAGCGAAAAACCACCCTTAAGAGTCGGCGGAGAGACACAAAGGAGAAAGAAGTGTGTATGTTTGGTTTTTGTAGTCACTAGGGCTCGATCTTGAAAACTAAACAAAAATAACCTTTAACTTACAATGTTTTTTATCAATGGGAAGGTTATACTCCTAATCTGTATGTTTGGTGATGTAGACAAATAATCATTTGATGAAATTCACAGCCCTATTCAAGATTTCAATATTCTCAGTTGTTTTAATAGGAATTTATTAAATGTTTTGAGCTGAAAGATCGAAATAAAGCGATCTTTCCTTCATATAAATTTCCTTCTAAAAGATTTCACCACGCACTGACATATTCGAGCTTCAATTACTTAAAACCATAACAATTTCCTTTCCATATAATATAATTGCTCTAGGAAGCCAATAATACAGATTATATGTACTCTATAATAAAGCTGAAAGAGGGAAAAACAGAGAGAATAAATTAAGACAAGAAAGAAATAAAAGAAAAAGAATGAACGTCGTCGTCGCGTGGCCAATTTCGAGCTGAAAGTTGCAATGTTTTATTTTAGGACTAGTATATGCGCGCACACACATATAGATTGTTCCACATATGTAAAAGCGCACCGAAATGAAACTCGTGTGCCTGTGTACAAGCCGAGAGCAGGCACACCAGCGCTCAATATGCTAGCAGGGATCTTCGACAAATAAAAATATATTTTTTCAAAGGTTTCTATCAATATTTCAGATTTTATTAGCATTTTTTTGTACCTAAAAGGTATTTAAAATCAAAGAAAAGGTTGTAGCAAATATATACTGATGATAGACTGCTTTGGAATTATCTTTTTAACTTGTTTGTAATACTTTAACCTATTTATTTATTTATATAAATCTATAAAGGCATTAAAAAGTATCAGGAAATACTTCTATAAAGCTCATTAAAATGATATTCCACTGATATAACCAGCTTGCTATCGACTCAACCCCAATTGTAGTTGGTCTGCCGGCGATCTCTTTGTACGTGCTTACACCTTCATTTTGGCTCTGGCTTTTTATATATGTTTATGTACATATATATATAAATACATATAGTATATGAAAATGTCACTCCATGCACACCACACCCTCTCCGTCACCGCCTTCGCCCCATTTAAAGCGTTCTGTGTGTTGTGGCGCAATTAACCAAAAAAGAATTAAATGAAATACAGCGAGCGAACTGCACGCAGCCTTAGCCGCATATATAGTATATTAATACAGTCGATACTGGGGGTTATGAGAAGAGTTTCGGATCATTAAGTTTATGTGGTATTTCGAGAATTTCATTGCCAATTACTAATTACTTACAAAATGTACTAAACGCCTCACAACATTGTAAATCGTTTTACTGCAAATTCGAATTGTGGTGAAGTCATATTTTTTACATTTAGCAAGCTGTTAAAGTTCACAAAATCTCTTTACTTAATGACGTCAACTGCCCAGTAAAAACAAAACAAAATACTTTATGTGATAGAGTGGCTTTGTTTGGCAAAGATTAAAAAAATATATGGGTCAAGTGATAGTCATTAGGTGAGTGAAAAAACAGGTTGTTGTTGTATAATTTTAGAGCTGATAAAGTCATAAATACTATAGCTAACTAAAGATAAGGGTAGAGTTACTAATCACTCAAAAAGCCTTTAGGAGAAACTATGAATTAAGTTTTAGGGGGGCTTAGGTGATTCAATTAATAATAAAAACTATACCTACTTCACCCTCATTCATTTATTCGCTTAATTCAAAAAGCCAATGGTCTTTCCAGCGGAATATCCACTGTAGCCAACAAGTGCATATAAGACCATGTAACGCCGCAGCTCTCTCCGCTTCCGTATCTAAACGGGGACAATTGTGCGATATTTGCTTGCTGATTTTAGCCTCTAGCTTTTCCACTCGTGTGCTGTGGTTGCATCAGTATCCGTATCAGTATTACTAAAGAAAGAATACAGAAAAAAATCAAACAAACAAGCGACAACAATAACAATGTTGTTATGCATTCAATTGCGGCAAAATGCCATAGATCGCCAGCAGATCGTGCAATCGCTGTCCAAAAACGCTGATCCCTCGAAATATCTCACTCTCCCCATCTCTTCCTCACACCATACATCAATCCAAAGTGCGAATTAGCAGTAGCGTCGAAAAAAAGCTAAATAATTAATTAGACGCTTTTTCAAGAGCAAAACAAGTCGTCAGCTCGCTTTTCGTAGGGCAAAAAGCAAATACAACAAAGTAAACAAAGACCAAAAGGCAGAAACAAAAAAGTTCAGCGAAAATAAAAAAAGGCTACACACAAAGAAAAAGCACTGGAAAATTTTGGCATAATTAATTGCTCAATTTTGTGAAATATGCAAATATATATTTCCAAGCTGAATCAATTTATTCCACATTTATTACCAAGATGAATCAATTTATTGCCCATTTATTTCCAAGATGAATTAATTTATTCCAAGTTGAACCTTAAGAACGAAATGAAGAAACATTGCATTTCCAGGATGAACTTTCGGTACAAGAATGAACTAATTCATTCCTAAATAACCTTCCAAGATGAACTATTCGCTTTTCTTTTAGATTTTATAAAAGAAACTGATTAGAGCTCCTTTATCCAATAGAAATACCCATAGATCACAAGCTAGACCCAATTTTTTCTCCATCTGTACAGGAAAAAATCGGCAGATAACGAAATAATGAAAAATAAAAGCAATTCCAGGCCATAAATCAAAATCGTCGTACCACCGAAGCTGATAATACTCTCCAGTTCCTGTTAGTTAGAATCCCAAGCGCTGCTCTTGAATTATTCATAAGTCAGCTGCTTTTGCTTCTGCTTCCAAACTACAGTGATCACTGCCCCAAGGGACTGGATTTGCTTTTGGTTGTGCTGAGTAATAGGCTAGAGAGATATGAATAAATAGAGAGAGGCTACAGATTAGCGAAGAGAGGAAGTCGTTGCCTCCGTCAGCTGTCTGGAATTTGTTCAGCGTTCACTTTTTGCTTGTATTTCGCAAACATTTTTGGCATCCAGCACAGTGCGTTTCATAAGAAACAGCAGGTAGATTTTTAAAGGAGATTTTATATATTAATATATAAATATATAAATTAGTTTTTCAACTAGATTCAGTTAGCAAAGAACCTTAGGTGTGAATTTAATAAATACTTCTTATATTAAGCAGAAAACTAATATTTACTTGCCGATAACTAAGCCCTGTCTCAGTTGCAGATAAGTCACGTTCCCAGTCACATTATTTATAAACAAATAAACAAAGTACTAATATGATTAATGGTCTTGCTAAGAAAAAGAGAGAGGTTCAAATAAATGGGTTTATTTACTAAAATAATATATAAATAAATAACCAAGTTAAAGGCAATATATTCAACGCTTTACACTTTCGAGAGGAACTGTGTGTGTGCAAAAATATATTCTGGCGTTTAATGGAAATCACCAATGTCCAAAAAAAAAAGCTACAAACGCTGGCGCTCGACCAGGTTTGACCAGCTTTTTTGGGGGAGATGAACTGAAACTGGGTATTGCTTCCTGCTAGAACATGTTTCGACCTCCACCGGTTTATTTGTTATTAATTATTGCCCTAAACGTAATAGACATCATCGAGATTCGGGCTTATCGCTAGCAGTAGCCACCGAGCCTTTGTCCCCAGCAGTTGGAGCCTTCTCCAAAGATTATCCAAAGATCTAAAATCGTTTCTTTTTTTTTTGTGTGCGATTTTGTGCTTTGTTGCTATTCCAGGGTCCGACCGCTGGGCGTACTATTTCTGGGACTGCTCGGCTATTGGATTTATTGGACGCGCTGCAGCTTCCGTATTGTTCCAACGGACGAGTTGCGTGCGAAGATCAACGTCTGGCTGCAGAGGATCGAGGATTGGCGTCACAGCAGCCCCACCATGTTCTGTTTGGTCAGCAGCGGCTGTCTGGGCACCCTTGCACTGCTCGGCCATCTCATCTCCGGCTCCACGCTGGTCCTCACCATTCTGGTCGTCTCCGCCCTCGTCTCCACCAAATACAACTTTAAGCTGCTGAAGATCGAGCACAAGGGTGAGTGTTTAATGATCTGGGTTGAAGAATTATAAAGAAATGAATTAAAGAGGCATATATTTATAAGGTAAAAGCATAAATATTTGTTTATTTAGTAAGAAAATAGTTTATTTATATTCTAAAATCATTTTTTATTTTTTAAAGTAGTGAACAAGATGGTAAAATAAACCAATTCATTCGAATTTATTCAAAATTAGTTTCCAAAATGAACCTTAGGTGCAAAGATTAATTCTAATTTTAAAATTATCTTTTTATACAAAGATGAAGTAATTCATTCTAAATTAATTTCCAATATAAACTTTTAGTAAGAAGGAAAACAAATTAATTTTAAATTCAATTCCAAGATTTATTTTTAGTACGAAAATCAACAAATTCATTATTCATTAATTTCCAAGATAAACATTCAGTACGAAAATGAACAAATTCATTCTAAATTCTTTTCAAAGATAAACATTCAGTACGAAAAATGAACCAATTCATTCTAAATTAATTTCCTAAATGAACTTTTACAAAGATGAACAAATTCATTCTAAATTAATTTCCATATTCGGTACAACGATGAACAAATTCATTTCCAAAATAAATTCATTTTCAGCATGAACCCTTGTTAATTCATTATCACAATGTAGAGTTTCCTTTCTTTCCGAACCAAACAAACGCCTTATCCTCTTCTTGCAGACTTCCAATGGTCGGAGAAGCTCAACTACAACAACTTGGAGGCCGAGGCGGAGGATGAGTTCCTGCCCGACGTAAACGAATCGAATCTGTTTGTCTTGGAGCGGGCCAGCGATGTGGCCACCATTAGCTCACCCACGGACGCCAACGACGAGGAGGATGACGAGCGCAGCGACGACATTCCCTCAGAGCTCCTCATACCGGACGTAATACCCGAGATCGATGAGCACTCGACGGACGAGGACGATGAGCTGGCTCCGCTGGCATCCAAGAAACAGCAGCAGCAGCTGGAGAAGCACAGCGCCGTGACAACGACCAAGCAGAGCGAGAGCCAGAGCGAGCGCGAGGATATGAACTTCCGGAAGGGACACTTTAAGCGCGACTCGTCGCTATCGACCACATCGTCGTCGTCGGAGGAGAGTCTGTCCAAGGGACTGCAGTTTCCCGATCACACCACCGTCGATGCGGCGTCGAGCGGCGGACAATTGCGTCAGCTAACCGATGGTTCTTCCGCCCCGCTGGATCCTGCCAGCGAGCTTGTGGCGCTCGCGGTCAAGACCCAAGCGCAGGCCCTGCTGGCCAATAGCGGCAAGCTGCTGCCCAGCCTGGTCTCCGGCCTGGTGCAGTGGGGAGCGGGCGCAGCCGGTGGTGGCGACTCGGAGGCGAGTCGGGAGCAGCAGCAGCAGCAGCAGCGGCGCATGGTCACTGCCTTGGACTCGTCCGATGAGAGTGACTTTGAGATACTTGAAACGGATGACTTCAAGTAAATATCGGAGCCGGATCTGGTCTGGATCCGGTTGCGCCTTTTGCCGTATTATATAAAGCTATTATCTTAACACACATGCAACACACACACACTCAGACACAACCACACACACGCAAAGAGCGACACACAGAAGATGGACAAGCGGAGTTGGAGTTGGTTATATGTATATTTTCCCAGGTGGAGATCACTTATATATATATATATCGCTACATACATATATATATATATGCAATATATAAACTAAAACTAAACACCTTACTTTACAATTAAGCCAAAAATGTTTTCAGAATCAGAGATCGTAGAGTTTTTCGTCGTTTTTTGTTTCGATTTAATGCTTGTAACCCTCTAGCTTACTCCTATTATTATTAGTTTTACCTTAACGACTATATTTTATGCTCTTACCCTATTTTTTATAGTTTTCTTTTTGCGAAAGTGTTACAGAATCCACAACGCGGGTCAGAGGCCGTATGAGACATGTACATATACCTTTAAAACACACACCCACACACTCACCTAATATGTATGATTTATATAGAAGGGCCTTAATCTACTTAATCTGAACCCAAATCCAAATCCAAATCCCGGCAATTCAAACACCAAAAACAACAGAAAAATAAACAAGAAGCGATGATGGAAACCCGTTATAATCACAAATATCTGGTTCGGTGCTATCTCTATACATATATATATATTTCTTTTTAAATCGATTCGCCATATGACGTGCACAAAAAACGAAAACAAAACCTAGAAAAGAAAAGAAGGGAGAATAATGGAAATTATCACTGCTGGCCATCGTCACTGCACGTTGTAGGAGATAAAGAAAACATAGATCCAAAATCGAGTAAATACACCTTGTAATCGTGTTTTTTTTTTCTATTATTATTATTATAATTACTATTATTATTTGCGCTATGTATTTTAAGTTGTAATTTAATTTGCAAAACAAAACTAAATGTGATTTTGTAAAAACAACAAAAGAAACTAAAATAAAAATGAAAAAGACCTCGAACGGCGATGTGGTGTCAACTGTCCAGGGACTGGGATTCCTCCTTGAGTTCTGGCTCCGTCTTGGACTCGGCCTCCTGCTCCTCCTCCTCTATATCATCATCTTCCTCCGCCTCCTTGCCATTAACCGCCTTGGCCTTGGCGCCCTTGCGCAGCGGAATCGTGTCCAGAATGGCCGTTGTCCAGTCCTGGCCAGCGGCCACCTTGCTCAGCAGCTCAAAAACTGGAAGGGAAAAGGTATAAGTTGAGAGATTTAACTTCCCTAATAGAGCTGTAAAACTATCGACGATATTATCGGTCAGCATCGATTGTTTTTTTCACCATCGATACATCGCGTTAGCAGCAAATCAATGAACTCGTATAAAATTTACAAGTTTTTGCCAATAAATATAATATAAAACTAAACATAATCATAAATTCTTACATTCTTAAGAATGGGTTAAAAATATTTGTATTTAATTTGTAATCATTGATATCAACAACTATCTTTATATAAATTCTATGTAGACAGTAATGTGATTGAACTTCTTTAATTGTTATATAAATTATGCCATTTAATCTGGTTTGTTTAAGCAAAGTAATCATTTTTTAACCCATTTTATTTTGTCGATAGTATCGATAGTACCGATGGTTTGGACTATCACTATCGAAAATATCGAGTAAGGACTCTATCGATGTTTTAACAGCTCTATCCCCTAAAATCCCTAAAGAAACACTCACCATGATAGGTACTCAGCACCGAGCGCGTCTTCATATCCACATGCTCGCTTAGGGGCAACCTGGCCGTGGTCAGACCCGCCTCCGTGGCCCGCTGATGGCACAGGCCCTTGAAGTGATTGTGATCGACCAGGCCCCCGATCACGTAGGTGGTGCCCAGCTCCAGCTTGTCCAGCACCTGGTCGGACTCGCAGGTGAGGTAGACCAGGCGCTGCCGGTCGAACAGGTCGACGTGAGTGCGATCGAAGTGATACTCCACGTGCCAGTTCTCCCAGCCGTCGTTCTTGCGGAAGGACTCGTGTATGTGACCATTGCTCCGGATGCCCGTAAAGTGCAACTTGCCGGGTCGCGCGCTCCTCCGATTGATAGTGTAGATGCGCAGGCATTGCTTCACGCACTTGGCTATGTCGCGCTCCTGCATCAGCTCGTCATAGTCCAGATCGATGGCCACAGAGAGTGACGGATCCACGCCGTTGACCACCACCGCTGCCGCCGCCGCCGCCTGTCGCTTCTTCAGCTCCTTGCGCGAGGGACCCGTGCGGATGGGCAGGCCTAGTTCCTTGGCCTCGCGGCGCTTCTGCTTCTTCCGTTCGCGCTCCTTTTCCCTGCGCAACTTCCTCAGCTCGGCGTACTCGGCCAGCTTGCGTTGCTTCTTCAGTTGGTTCTTGCTCTGCGGCTTGCCGGGCGTGGTGCCGGGGCAGTTGCTCAGGCTGAGCACGGCGGGGGGCACGGGCAGAGGCACTGGCTCTGCCACTGGCGTCGGTTCTTCCGCTGTCTCCATGTGCTTTGATTTTAATTAAACTTTTGGGAAGTTTTTCCTATTTTAATTTCCAGCAAAACAGCTGACAACTGTGGTGCGTGCGGCAAGTGTTATCGATAAAGTTGGCACACCGAACTGTTATCGTCATCGGTTATCGAATATGGATACGAGACGGCTTGCAACTGGTCACACTGCCTACTTGATTTATTAGAAATTTGAAAATCCCCGCAAATGTATAATTTTTACTCGTTATACGTTATATATAATGGGGAAATTGGATGGAAATTGGCTTGAATTTGGATTGAAATTGAATGGGAAACCTACTGTAAGAAGTTTTAGGTACCAGGGGAACAGAAATACCATATTGAGAATGATTTCTCCTGCGCTTAAACTTAATATAACAGTTTTTGCCGAGAAAAGTCCCAAAACAACTTCCTAACTCTCTTTTATTTTAAATACATTTTATTTGAGCGTTCAGAAGCACTACGAAGATAATGGAACATACTTTTATTTAGCAATTAACTAATCGTAAGAGAAAAAAACAAAAAAAAAGTTAATGCTTAGGGCATCTTAGGTATTACATAATTTATGGTATATATTGGATTACTGAATACAGATGGGAATGATGGTCTTTCTCTCGTTGATATCACATGGGAGAATGGTGGATGCAGTGCCTCCTAGAAGCGCGTGTTGTCCGGCATCTTGCGGAAGTAGGCAATCTTGTCCTTGGGCACACGGTAGCCGTGCATCCAGCGGCTGCCCTTGCGCAGCGAGCCATCGATGCCGTCCTTCCACACGCCCTGCGGCAGATAAACTAGGAAAAAGATTACAAATAAATTACAAATAAAATATAAATCAAATAATTCGATGTGTGGGACTCACCCTCTCGCTCCTCACGACCCGCATGCAGGATGGGGGCCACAATTAGCTCCTCGCCCACAGAGAACTCATCGCTGACTATGAGGCAGGCGGGATCGTGGGGATCCATCATCCAGAGCGGACGGACCAGCGGCAAGCCCTCGTTCATCGAGGGGCTGAGGTACTTCTTTAGCAGCGCTATCACCACCGTCTGGCGCACATCCTTCAGCTCCTGGGCCACCCGGGTGACCAGATCGCTGCGATACTCCGACGGCAGGTGGCTGAACTGCATGGCCGGCATGAAGGTGGCCAGCTGGAGCCAGCGGATGAAAAGCTCCGGATCGGGCAGAGGCGGCTGGCCCAGTGCGTAGAACGAGACCATCTTGGAGAGCGGACGCTGCAGCAGATACTCGCCGCCAATGACACCGGGCAGGACGAAGGGATACCCAATGACGCCGTAGTTCAGGACAGCGGCCAGTGTCTCCCGCAGTCCCTCCCAGGTGGCATTCGCCGGCGGTGTGCTCAGGAAGGTCGGCGGCTTCGGCACGACACTCGCCGTGGACACGGCCATCAGGCCCGCACCCTCCAGGCTCTCGGTGAAGAGCCGGGCATAGGTGTCGGGGTTGTCCAGCGTCTGGCGGCACTGGTAGTAGTGCGGCAGATTGTAGCCGGTGCCCAGGTCCAGGTAGAAGCCCTTCACCCCGTACTCATCCCGCAGGCGCTGCAGCTTCTCGAGGAGCCACGGCACCGAGGCATTGTTGGTGATGTCCAGGACACCGGCACTGGGGCTGCTCTTGTATCGTGTCAGCGCCGGAATGCTGCGCTCCGAGTGGCGCTCGTAGATGAGCAGCTTGCGACGCACCGCATCCTTGAAGTTCGGGCTGTCCGTGCTGATGAACGGCTGGATGGTGAGCACCACCTTGAAGCCCCGCCGATGCAGCACATCGATGGTGTCCTTCATCGTGGGAAACCTGGTCTTGTCCACCGTAAAATCACCGATATTCTCCTGCCAGAACTCATTGATCAGGATGTGGCCGAGGCCCATGGCAATGGCACTCTCGGAGTAGTCACAAATGGTCGATTCGTTCAGGGATTCGGGTGTCTCGGCGTGCGGTATCCGCCACACCGGTTCCTCCAGCAGCGAGTGCAACACCTTGAACTCCTGCTCCTTCAGGCCGTCCCACAGGCTCTGTTGGGTCATCAGCATGTGCAGGCTGCGCATGTCCTCCGTCGTGCAGATGCGGTAGTCCAGCTGCGGCAGCGGGGTCAGGTGGTTCACGAAGGTGAACTCATCATTGGCCGCCCGCAGGCAGAAGCGGTTCTCGGTCCGATTTACGCCCAACTGGAGGGGCGTCTTTTCGCTCACCTGGAAAATGGGTGGAGAGGGATTACTTTTGAGATTGGGTGTTGATTTTTTGGAGAGTGAATAAATTCAGTCAGGTGTTCATTTCTAAAATAAGTTGTTCATTCAGTTTATCAGGTAATAAGATGTTTATTTGTTTAGTCAGCTGTTCAGTTTCTCAATTGCTTATTCAGTTATTCATTTGTTCACTTGTTCATTCGGTTTGTTTAGCTTTTAATCTGATCATTTAGTTTCGCAGTTGTTCATTTTATGAAGAGTAATCCAATTCCCTCAGGTGTTCATTTCTAAAGTCACTTGTTCATTCCGTTGTTTAGATACTTGGATGTTCATTTGTTTAAAACAAATCTAATTTGCTCAGTTGTTCCATCAGTTGTTCATTCAGATGTTCACTCAGTTGTTTATTTGTTCATTTAGTGGTTCATTTTGTTGTTCATTCGTTTAGTAGTTCATTCAGTTCTTTATCTGTTCATTTATTTATTCAGTTCTTCATTTGTTTAGTTATTAATTTGGTGATTCATTCTTATACTTAGTTCTTTATTTGTTCATTTATTTATTCATTTATTTGTTAAATTATTTATTAATTCATTATTAATTTCCAACTCGCTTCACTCACCTGCATGGCCACTCCAATGGAATTGATGAAGTACCTCTTCACCCCATTCCCAAACTGATGCACCTTGCTATCCCCCGAGGCATACGGGGCAAAATCAAAGTTGGCATAGCTCAGGGACCATTCCTGTCCCTTGGTCACCCCGCCGCCGAACCACAGCCCATTGTCCCGCTTCAGTTCATAGCAATCGGTGGGCAGGAGACCCTCTCTCAGGGCCTGCCACTGGAGCGTGTAGCATCGAAAGACGCCCTTATCCTCAAAGTTCAAGTGCAGCCGGGCAATGCCGTTCCACTCGATGCACACGCTGCCATCGGAGCGACGCTGCTCCTCCAGACAGTGGAACGGTGCCGTATCGAAGCCCAGGGTAACGCCCAGCTGCCCGGATATCACCTCCTTGTCCTCGTGATTCAGTATCCGGAAGATGCGATCGTGCGAATTGAACTTGATCTTCTGGAAGTAGCTCTTGGTGAGCACCTGCTGGTGGTAGGCCACATAGGCGTAGCCGATCTGGAATAGGTATGAAATATCTCATTAGATAATAAAAAAAAAGTATAAATATTGCCCATATAATTCTTTCAAAGCAAATGGATATGAAGATTTAATAGAATTTTTCTGAAGATAACTATCTTATCAAAAACGGACAAAAACCAAGTCTTAAGGTGTCTAAAAACATACTCTTGACATATTACAAAGCCCTTTTCATGAAAAAATAAAGACAGCACAGTGATAAGCAGCTCAAAAAATCATGTTGGACATTAGAAACAATTTGTAAAGAATAGTTTATAGATACAAAATTGAATTAAATTACTCACCAAAAATATAATAATGAAAAACATAATAATCACAAAGATCTTGATCTTATAGTCCTTGGTCTCCCGCTTCTTTTTTCTTATAAGCTGCGGAAAGGCCTAAAAATACACAAAGTTGATGCTACTTTATCCTGAAATCTAGCAAGGATCAAGGGTACGGACCTGCATCTTCTCCCTCAGCAGGCTGGCCAAGGAGTTCACGCTGGTGATGGAGGCCTGATTGGAGGCCAAACTGTGGCTATCAAAGTCACTGGCCAACATCTCCTTGCTGTTGAGCCGCAGAGCGGGCAAAGGGGCGATCGAGGCACGTCTTCGGCTGCGGAAGCGATCGCTGAAAGGATTAAAAATATATAAAAATATATACAAATATCTGCAAGATATTTTAAGAGGTCTTGAGCTCTACAAAAATAATATTTTGGAGAGTAAACGACTGTTGTCTCTTTGATATATGATTATAAAGTATAAATTATACAAGCGGCAGGCAGACGGAACCCAGAACATCATTTATGAGTCTGATGATAAGCAGGGAAGGTTGTATGTTTATATATATATAAACCTTTGTTCCCCTAATGTCAGCTGATACGTTGTACTTGAAAAAAAAATTTAAATAACGATCACAAAGTTTGAGTTAATTAATAAAAATTAAGAGAAAGAACATAGCTTAAAGAAATCATATTTTAAAAACTTTAATTTCTTTATATCTTTACTTCTGAGATCTTTGGGTGTCTTTAAAATATTTTTAAAAATTCCTATCATAGTTAGGAAGTCAAAAAAAAGTTAATAATAATAATATAGAAAAAGATGCACCCTTAGAAACTCCAAAAACCCCTGAACTTGCATTGGGGCTAGCTTATCGCACCTTATCGAAGCGGAAGATAGTCGCTTCCCAGATTTGTTAACATAACACACTTTAATTTGTATTTTTTTTTCCCTCGGCATGCAAATGTAGCCGCGTAAACAAATCGCAGAACCAAAAAAAAATGAAACAATATTAATAAAAAATGGCAAACCAAACGAAAAACTCAAAAATCTAGGCAGAGAGCTGATACAGCTCTCGTCTTACGCTCTCTATAATTATATGGTACTTGTACTTGCTTGGCCTGATTTATTTGCTAAAGTTGATAAGCGTCGCCACGGCTCGTAAACACGCCTATATAGCCGATATATATAGTAAGGTCTATATAGTATTTGAAGTGTAATATCGGTATCTTGTACGGGTTACACAGTAACCAGACTGGGATGTGCTATCACGCCTAATCACGACCATCAACTGGAGAGCTGGAGAGGTCCGTTTATGTCGGTTGCCTTCGTTCCCAGATTCAGATTCAGATTCAGATACAGATACACAGGCACACAGATACACAGACACACGGCCCCAGATCTGTGGCGTCCGGGTTCGGGTCTCGGCACTCCTCCTCCGAAAATTAACTTATCAGATTGGAGACCTTCCGACGTACCGCCCCAAGTCCCCTTTGTGTAATTCGCTTAAGCAGTTAAATTGCTCCGATCGCGTGTGTGTTGTGTGTGTTTTGTCGGCGGTATCTGTATGACACGGATTTTTTTTTTATTTTTAAGAAATCTCAGAGATAGGAAGAGTGCCAAAAATGGGTTTAAAAAGTCTGACGAGTTAAGATCATTCAAAAAGAGTTAATTCGGGGCTTAGGATGCTTATATGAGGAATTTTAAAAGGGAAGAAACTAGGTAACTTTTGCCTTGGTTTTTATTAACACTCGAAAGTATAAAAATGTATTTTATGAACTTTAACCTAATTTAAAAACGAAGCACGAACAGAATCAAACCATCAATCAAACCATTAACCAATCTACTTAACCTTTTTATAAATTAATCACAAGCCAAAGAATTTTCTATAACTCTTGTTGATTCTATGAAATTAAATAAATTTAAATATCATAATTTGCAGTCATGATAAAAACTCTTTATGTACACGAAATATATCTTAAAAGTGTCAGTGTGAATGGGGCATAATCGGGCATATGTAAGTGGCTGCCAGCAGGAGAAACTTAAGCTTTCGTTTATGCCCAAATGACACTTACAAAAACGTGAAAAACTAAACTTAAATTCTTTCTTGCAATTGCTAAAAAGATTTTATATTAAAAACAGAAACAAATTGAAATGCGAACCCTTGAAAACAGCAATCTGAAGTCGATAATTATTGATATATGCATATATTGTTATTAAATATAATTAATTTACTGTTTTAAGTAATTTTATAGTATTAATTTCGAGTTTCCTAACAAAAATGAATAACAATTTATCAATGCATTATTATGTTCCCTACAAATTAATAAGAAGTTCATCTTTCTTTACAATATTAAAATAAAAAAAAAAATAAAAAAATAAATCATTAAAACTTAAAACTTTTATTAATCGGTAATAAATGGTGAAAACTCTTTACATTTATTTCTCTGTTTCTATTTATATTTGTAAAAATACCCATTTAATTATATATTTATTTATTTAAAAACCAAAGGGGATTTTCTTTACTTTAAAGTGTGCCATATGCCCCACCGATTGTTTGCTGGTAATAACTATTATTAAGCCAACACTTCCCCGATTCTATGCAAGTGAAGGCGGGGAAAAAATCGAATGAAAATCGCAATAAAATTAGCATTGAGCATTGAGCAGTGGGCGGTCTGTAACTGTAACTGATAATTCCCGGGCGGGGGGCTTATCAAAAGGGGGTGGAATGTGGCGGGAAAATATGGCACGTTCCCCCACGAAAGTCGCAGACACTTTACAATTAAATTACTGTCATTCGGTGGGGCAAAAAATAATAATAATAAACATAAAGAGAACGCCGAGCGACTTTCAATTAATTAATCTAATTGCTCCGATGAATCAAGCGTGGGAAATGTGAATTAAAATTAAAGAATTCTGGATGGTAACATATGTAGCTAAAAATTTAATAGTATCCTGTCGGTGGGGTTTGATCTTAAAGGAATCAAGAGATGGGTTTAATAAACTTTAATAAATTAGTAATAAAGATAGTAACGAGTTGTTACTTGTTAAATAATTATTTTCTGTTATTTGCTTATTTTCGATATAAAAGAAACTTGAATTTTCAATGATTTTTTACTGTTTTCAATGGTTATTAATTATATCAATTAGTAATAATATTATGTAATTATTTATTTCAATAGAAAACCCTTTAAAAACTTAAAGAAATCATGAAATCAATTAATGGAATTAAAGATATCTACATATTTGGAGAAGTATTCAGTATTTTAATCAAAAATGTATTTTTTGTATGGCTATTTCTGTAATTATTAAGGATATTTGTATGCTTAAATCTATAGTAATTATATGGTAAATTGCTAAGATTATTGATTATTAACTCACCGATGAACTGGTCGCCTGGCATTCCCGAACTCATCGTCGCTGTCATCGTTGGCGCTTGCATTGGCATTGACATTGGCGAAATTGATGGAACTGCCGGCCTTATCCGGCGTATTCAGCGATGTGCTGGCCGCCGGCGTCGGTGTGCCCAGGCTGGAGGCCCCATCATCGGCTATCTGAAAGCGACTTCTTACATTACACATTGTACGTTATATATCATTATAAATAGTAGATAGATTTTTAGCGCTTTCAGCAATTGATAAAGCAAACAGTAAACAATTGTAAGTGAGCTGCTCTGCTTTTGGCACCTGCAAACAAGGTAAAGGTGAGTGCAATTAGCACGAAGGCGTCACCCGAGCCAAGGTCCCACTCTCCATATAAACCGCAATTCTGTATATTATATATATATAAACCAGCCATTAGGTAGTACCTGCCTTATCCTTATCCAAATCCTCACTGATATCCACAATTATGTCGGTGTCTATATCCTGATCTTTGGGTTTTTTGGAAGGCGGATGACTATCTTCGGGGTGGACACTTGATAGGGTAAAGCGTCTGCCGTTGGGTGTGCTCATTTTTTATGTTTTTTATTTATAACTTTGGTTTTTAATATCACAGTAGTTTGAACTTTAGTTAGAAATAGAAAATAATAATAAACAAATATGTATAAGTCCCTAGGGAGCTTGTGTTTGAGGTAAAATAATTTCAAGGAAGGGTATTGTTATGAAGAAATCAATATTTAGGATTACATTGCACTTATTAATATATTTTTTTATTAAAAAAATATCTCAAGACACTGTATTTTATATTTTTTAAATATTCTAGCTTTATCATGTGATTTTTGGCTTAAAAAATTAAAGAATTGGTTGATTTTCTATTAATTTCACTTCACGGTCGCCAAGGAACTTGAAGCTCGAAATATTACAAGTTTTTGGGTTAGCAAAACAAAGATTTTACATCAAAATTCTCTAGTTTTGCTTCGCTAAGATAAAACAGGGTATCAGGGAATTTATAGCACCAAAAATAATATAGTTTTTGAGTTTACTGATCTCAGATATCACTTCACCAATCAGATTTCATGGTTTTCTGGTTATTTATAAATTATTTGGCCTCCCAAATAATTATTCAGGCTATCAGGGAATATTCACAGCACCGACAAGAGTCCCGGGTATGCACTTAGAGAGAGATACTGACACTTCCCGCTGTTAAGGCCGCCGCGATCGCACTGTTAACCGTCGATAATTGCCGGATCGCTATTGCCTGAATATTGTTTTTGAAGCCGCAATTTATGCGTTTTAATCGCTCCGCTCTCGTTGCTGCCTCAGTCGACGCTGGCAGCAGCAGCGGCAGCCCACACTCGAAAAAATAAAAAGAGCGATAGGAGAGCGCGTAAAAACCTCTCTCGCTGTGGGAATATCATTTTGATTTAGATTCAGATGGAGATTGTGATTGTGATAGAATTACCCGGCAGTCGTAAATTAATTGTAGCTACCCCTTATTAGCCCCGACTTCCCCTCCCAAACCGATTGGTTATGTGGCTTTTCTTTACGGCTTTTCGCGGTTTTTTTCGCAGCAATTTAGTTTTTAATGGTGTCTGTGGGCCCAAAATAATCGCAGCTACAACAATTAATTACTTTTATTATTAAGCAATGGAAATATAAAATAATGTTAATTATTTCGAGATTTTTTACTTGATTTTTAATTAGAAAACTTAAAAGTATTAAATATAGTTGCGTTTTTCTCAATGATTTCAATTATTTATTTCTGTGTATGGTTTAGTTCCTTGAACTCCATTTTATAGGTTTGCTTTCCTTTGCAAAAACCGCTTTCCATCCAGTTTCGAATTGGTTCTGGCCTGTTTTTTTGGCCCAAAATAAAGCTCAAGTGCTAAGTAGCCGAAATATGTCGGTTAACTTAAGCTTTTTAAAGTAAAAAGTCACAAAGAACAAATAAAAAACTGCTTTACGTTGAATTAACTTTTAAAATTTTGCGTTAAAATTATGAAAAAGTGCAAATCATTTACAAAAAATTATTAATTGAGATAGAACTGAGAACTATTATTTTTTCGGTGCACTCTGGGATTTCTTAAACTAATCTATAGAGATTTTGTAATACTCCCTCTCCCATAATGACCTTTTTTCATTTAAATTAATTTTTCCATTGAGATTCTCTCTTTTATAATTATTTTAAAAATTATTTTCCTTATTTTTAATACAGTTCTCTCTTTTAGAAACAGAACAATCCCGTGTTGCATACTTCTAGGCTGCAGCCCATATAAGACCACACTGCGTATGTGTGTTAAGTCGAGGCGACAGCTTGGTTAAATCACACATACGCCGCATTGGCCGCCTCGCCGCCGTCTTATTTGCAGCTCTATAATTAGCGCATGTCATACACATCGCTTTGTAGTTTTTTCCCCTTTTTCTGTTTAATTTGCTCACCTGCCCTGGTAATGATGTTGATTCTAAGTGCTTGGCACATCAAAAATAATAGATAGAATCTCCCACGCGTCGCTGGATGCCCTAATACTTGATTCAAATTGGGTAATTTCGAGTGAGGCGGTGGGGCATGAATAATGTAAATATATATGTATATCTATCGGGAATCAATCACAATCACGTCGGGAATTATACACAATTGTTAACATATTATATTTGCAGGCTTGGGAAACCAGTTTTCGCCTTAAGTGGTTTTTCGATCTTAACCAAATTAAGTTGTTTAAATGATAACACATCTTGTTGGCATAAATATATGAATAAAAATGTTAATTTTGAAGCGATTCGGAAGCTATGATTGGGTATTTGGAGCAATTTAAATGTATCTTGACTGGGGGATCTCTGAAGTGATTTATGTTTTATTATTTATTATTATTATTTTCCAATTAGTTGGGTTTTTGAATTGGTAATTTATTTTTAAATAATATATTAAGATTAATGTAGTAGTTTAATTTGTAGCTTTTCTCTCTTTGGGGTTACTGTCCTGCAAACCTCATATTTTCTTGCTTAAACTGCTATTTAACTCAACTTAACTAATTAAATGTGCTAAAATTATTGCTAACCCTGTGTACCTACTGTCTCGTATATTCCCATCCTATGACAGTGGTAACATCATCATGTGATGGAACTGTTTTTCGGGTTTTGTGTCACATGTGGAGTGTTTGCAAACTTACTATAATTAAAGCTCAATTAACGGTTGAACTTTTTTGGGGATTTTTTCGTTGTAAGAGAGAGGCTAGAGAAGCGCTGACGCGCTGCTTAAGTACACATTGTATTTTAATTTCGAATGGAACTTAACTGCTAAACTGGTTTTTTGCAATTTTTATATATATTTTAATGGCTTAAAAAATATCAAGAACAGCTTGATGGAGCTGCAGTTGAATGCCCCGACCTTAAACTCAGTTTGTATAGACTTGCTGCATACAGGAAGTATTCCCGAGAGTAACTAAAATCTATTTAGCGGTGGTTATATCTGTTTGATTCGTCTAGAACTTGGTAAAATAAATTTTTAAAATTTTTGAATATCTTATAAATAAACTTTGTAAAATATATACATTTTTAAATATAAATATTTTTTTCAGCATAATCCCATTAAATAATAATATTCAACTCACAATCTCCTCGTGCAGGGCCTCCTGTGGCTGCATCTGATGCCGCAGACGCAGTGCCTCCAGATCCAGGGCATTGATGCCCGATGGCATCGATATGGAATTGCGTCGCAGTCCCGGGGTAAAGGTCTCCAAGGGCGGAGGCGTGTCCGCCGGTGAGGAGCCCCGTTCCGGCGGCGATGGCTTTGCCTCCGTCGGTCGTTCATCGATCACCCTAAGGTGCGGCAGCTCCACATTACGTCGCTCGCTGAGGGATAACTTCCTGGCGGCCAACGTACCCAGAAGCTGACGCTGCTCGGGCAGCTCCTGGGGCTCCTGCCGGTCATCCTCGTCCGCGGAGTCGGCGTCCGCGTAGGTCAGTTCCGGGTGCTGGCCATTGAGCGCCTGCGCGGCGGCGCTCGTGCTCGAGCTCGATCCGGGATACGCGGACATTCCTTGATCGCTGAGCGCTGAGTGATCACTGCTGATCCGGAATACGCAGTTCCAGCGGCCGCGAACCTAACGCGATCGCGCTCCACTGGCGAATGAGAAAGGGTTGGAGCGTCGCACGGCGGAACCCAAAATCGAGAAATCGAAGTCGGCGACGGAGAGGAGAGGAGCAGAGAGGAGAGGAGGCAGGAGCGCAGGTTCGATTGCCATCGCTGTTTGCTTTTAATCAGCGCTTATCATCGGCCCAGCGATAATCGCACACCGTGGCAAAAAAAAAGTATAATTAATATATGGTTGATCGATCATTCCATTCCTATATAAAGTATTTATTATTATATTTGATATTTTATATATAGATTTGGGCTTATACGTATATATTTTGTATTTCTTATATGTAAAGTAGGTCTTGTTATTTTTGTTATGAACACAGAGATTAATGAAGGAATTTGATAGAATTTTGTATTTAATACTGCCAGTATTTCCTTTTTTATAAAAAAACTTTAAAAATTCTTTCAGGATTTATTTAATTTAAAGAAAATCAAGCAGAGAATCAGAAATATTTTATTTTAAATTGAAAATTAATAAAAATATATTTAAAACACCTTTTTCTTTCAAATAACTTGCACAGATGACGTACAAAAAATGTGGAAAAATATAAATTTAAGAATTATATCAAAAAGTTATCCCTTTAAATTAATTTAAAATAAGTCCAAGTGTATTTAATTTTTTGTAGCTGCTTGCTTTGATTACGCAGATCCGCAAATCCCTTCCCTTTGAACTCTGCGACAGCCCTGCTGCTGCTCTCCTCCACTCCTATTGATTCAGTTAATTAAATTCGTTTTTTTTAAAGCCGTAAACAAATTCGTTGATCGCATTTGTTTGCTCGGCTAATTAGGCGCAATCTCTCACCGGCTCTCCCGGTCTCTCTCAGTCTCTCCTCCCTACAATTCTCGACCTTGTTTCAGCAATGAAAATATAAAAAAAGGAAAAATTAATCAACTGACAAGAGTCAAGAGCTAAAAAACTCGTTCGTCTGCCGATCCGATCGATTCCAGCGACAACAACCAGCCAGCGGTTTTTAATAATTACATATGTTACCTGATAAGGTAAACAGAAAGCCCACCCCCACCACCACCCTGTTCCCCTCAATCTTCCCATCCCATAATAAAACTAATTCGCAATATTGTTTAACAAATTGCACTCATAAAACTCTCTCAAAGTGGGTAAATATTTGACGATATGACGGCAATATTTATGATTAAAGCAACAGGAATAGGAAGAAGAGGCGATAGTGCCGGTACTGAAACAGCTGGAAAGAGTGAACGCTTCCGGCTTGCGCTGGAAAATACAAAATGAATAAAAGTAATGGAATAGCTGGGAAAAGTGAACACTGGAAGGCTGTTACTGAATTTGCTAAAGAAGTGAACACTGGAAAACATATAAACAATATGGCATTCGCTTACAGCTAATTAATTTCTATTATATATATTTAATCTTTATACTATATTCAGTATATACTGTACCTGAGGCAATCAGACTGAAGCACATATAATAAAACGATTTAATGAACCCGGCATAACCATTCAACATTTACGAGTCACTGATAAAAATCCACTACAGTGGGGCTAAAAATAGGTTCTAATCAGTTAAATCGACAGAAGAAATATAGAAATTTATGATTAAAAATATTCATTAATCAAAATTCAAATTAAAATTCGAAAAAAAAAAAAATACAAAAGGATCAAGAAATAATAAATCAAAAGTGCTTTTACAACACGCAATGATCTGTCCTCAGGCTTCACTGTACCACGTGGAAACCCACTAAGTTGTAATGTAAAATCGGATGCCAAAAATCTATTTCGAATGCGAATAAATATAAAGACCTTAATACTTCGATATAATTGATATGCTAGGCACGTATTGTGGCCAAAGTCGATGCCAAAGTTGGTCAACTCTCTGAACATGATATTATTATTATTATTTGTGTGATATTCAAGCAGTTCAAGCAGTAGTACTTTTTATATTTTTCATATATTACAAAGTACAATTTAAAAAAGCTTTTTAAGCCTGGAAACCCTTCTAAAAGAAGAATCAGGCTCCATAAGCCAAATTTTTTGCTTGGGTTTTCTCTGGATAATTTTTAAATATTCCTTAACAAGTTTTAGAGCGCTTATATTTAACTCAAAAATATTTAAACTATTTTATATAAATATATACTTTGTTTTTTTGTTTAAAAGTAATTTTAATTAAAATTCGTTAGCGCTCCAAAAGTATGCTATAGAATTACGCATATAAAATAAAGCAAGAAAGCTGTGGTTGGTGCTTTTGCCTTTGTAACCTCTTGGCTTTTGCTTTGTCTTTGTTTGTCTTTGACTTCTCCTTGCTATCGCATGCAACAAATGCAGCCTGTGACGTCACCGCCGTCAAAATGCAAAAGCTTTTCATTGCACACACACACACAGACACAGGCACGAGCACACTCATAAAATGAAGCTCGCGTTGCAAATGCTGCATTTGAATAGCATATCTTATACAATTTTTATTGCAAATTTTGCTGCAGCTGTTGTGTTTGCTGTTGATTTTTTGTGTTGATACCCCGCATGCGGCAATCGGGCGGGTAATCGGGGATTATCGGCATTCGTCGGGCTTTTTCTAAAATCGAAAAGATTAAGATGTTACATTTCGTAGCATACTTTTGAATACAATTTTATTATTTATTGAATTTTTATTGCTTTAAAACCCCTAAATAAAATTTAAATTAATTCAAATATTAATTATTTTAAACATTATTAAATATAAAACACCACATTTGAACTTATAACCATTTGTAGGGGGTATTTATTATTACAGGGTATCGGATAGCCCAAGCAGCCTTCCCGATAATCGCCGCCACTTGTTGTTGCTGCTGCTGCAGTGCGCTAGCTGGCTGGCTGGCTGACTGGCGTGCCAGCATAAAGTGTTTGCGCTGCAGCTTTTGTTGCTATTTGCTATTTGCAATTTGCAATTTGCGCGCAGTTGGTTTTTCACGCTCAGTTTTCGTTGCGCGGCCGCTGCGAGCAGTAGTAGTTTGTTGCTGTTGCAGCGCATTTTCATACACTTTTTCACCCCCTCGCGTCTCTTTGCGACGCCCCTTTTCCTTGGACGCCCTTGCCCAAGCCCCTCCCTCCGTCTTATCGCGCTCCGCTCCTGTGCCGTGATTTAAAGTTCCGTTGTCGCGTGAGGTGGGATCGGGATCGCGCAAAGGGAGAAAGGGATAGCCAGAGAGAGAGAGCGGCAGAGGCATGTGCTGGGCCGCAATGGCCCGCAAGGACGATCCCGTTTTCAACGTGCGCTTCGTTCAGTTCGTCGAAGGCGAACCGTGCCTGTGGAACTACACGCATCCCGGTTACAGCAAGAAGGAGGAGGTGCAGCGCGCCTGGCAGCAGGTGGCCAATGAGATCAAGGACACGGGTAAAAATTATATGCCGCTCTTTCCGCAGAATCTCTCCAATCGTTTCCTCTTCTTCTTGCTCGCTTCCAAATTGCGTGCTCATTTCGCCTTGTGTGTGTGTGTGTGTGTGTGTGTGCGTCTATGATGCAAGCTTTTCTACGCTAGTGTACGTGCGTTTGTGACTGTAATTTTTGACGTCTCTTTTTCCCGTTTCGCTTTTGTGTTTGTTAGCTTGTGTGTGTGTGTGTCACTGTGTCGCGCAGCCTTTGCTTTTCCGTTTGCTTTTGATTTTGCATTTGCCGCAGTCAATTAAGTTTTCAGCAATTGCTGCACTTGCCAAATACACTGCAATATATACAGAAGAAAAGGGCCTTGTGCGTTAAATTAAGAGAGCCGCGTTTATAAGCGGCGCGCTTGTCCCAAATGGCCTTGAGCGGGGACTCAAACCCACGAAACTTGGCTTAAGCAAGTGCGAGCGAGATAGACAAAAGGTAGCAACCTTATTTGCCTAATAACTCCCATGTTTTTCATCGGATTGAACTCAAATTTTGGAAAAACGTCCCCTCTCATCCACTTATTTATAAGATTAAAAAATATTCAAATACTTATTAGTTTTTTACAAAACTTTTCAGTACGCAACTGCCGCGAGCGATGGCGCACAATCCGGAGCAGCTTCCTGAGATCCCTGAAGCTGGCGCGCACACAAACTGGGCGGGGCAAGCGGAAGTACTACCTGTCCAAGTACCTGCAGTTCCTCATACCCTACACCAAGTCCCGGTCGTGTCACAAGCAACTGACGCCTGCACTGACCACCAGTGCGGCTGGGATGGTTCTCCGGAAGCCGGGAAACGGAAGCAACCCGTTTCCGGAGCAGGAGGATAACGAGGAGGAGGAGACCAAAGAAAGCGAGGACGAAATGCCACTGGATGTGCAGGTTTCCGAGGAGGAGCAGGAGCTGGAGCATTGTCGGGAGGAGCAGGAGCAGGAACACCAGCAGCAGCAGCAGCAGGAGGATCAGCACCGTGCCCCGCCCACCGCCTGCTTGCCGCTACGCCTGCAAGCCATCAAAGTGGAGCAGCCCTCGCTGCATCCCCAACCCAATCCAAGTCCGAATCCTCAGCTGGACAAGATCGTGGCCCATCAGTCGCTGGTCACCGTGCCCGCTGCCGCCCTGGGCAGCCACATGGACTGGACAGATCTGACGAAGTGGTTTAAGGGCAGCACCGCCGGTAGTCACCATCACCATCACCACAAGATGTCCTCGCCACCGCCACCACCGCCGCCGGCGACGCCTGCTCTGGGAGGATTGCCGGGGCTGTCTCCCGGACTGCCCCCGGGCTCCATTCCCATGTCCATTCCCTCGCCCGACGCCGACTACTCCTTTCTGATCAGCCTGCATCCGTACCTCAAGGAGATGAGCGGCAAGCAGAACAGGCGCTTTCGCCAGAAGGTCGTCGGTCTCATCGACAATGTCCTGGACAACATAGATGCCTAGGAAGCTATATAAATATGGAACCAAGTGCACAGAGGAAACAAGCTTACAATTTGGGTTATTCGATACGCTTTAAAATCTAAATGTTATTCGGGATTGCCACAGAAATCGTTATAGCTTAAGTTCTTAATATATCGACTTTTTTTATGTTTAAAATTCTGTAGCATACTTTTTAATGCCATTTAAAATGATTTCAAGGGCACCGCGATTCCTGTGGCACCCCTGATAAGTATTACTTTGGGACCTAAAATATTTAATTGCTTACTCTTGAACACCTTTTACATTGGATACCTTGTTGTTTTTGAAATATTGCTGTGTGAAAATTGAAAATTATTGTGGATGTTTCCAAAATATGCAAATATGCCGTAAGAAAAAAACACCCAATTTAAGATTTTCTCTTTGTAAAAAAAACCTAAACAAGTAACAAGAAAAAAACTAAAAACACACCCAGAATAACGCCAACAGTGCCCATTTGTTATATGTGTATGTGTAGAACGTAAATTTGTATTGTGCTATTTGTTGTTATTAAACAGAAATAAAAACACCAATTTGTTAAATGTAAAATAAAATCTTTTAAAACTGAAGTCACAAGCAAAATGATTGGAAAATGGGGTCTGTATTAAAAAGTGGATATTTATGTTTATGTAATATCTAATTGTTGCAATATTTTTCATTTCATTTTTAAACCTTTTATCCAAAAATACCTTTATTTTTAATATTTTCTTATTTCCGAATCAAAACTCTAAGATTTCAATTATTTTAAGCGATTACATTTTTTTACGCATCCTTTGGCTTTTTTAGTATAGTTATTTAATTTATTTATTTACTTTTCTTTCTGTTTTCTTTAATAATTATTTATTCGCCACAAATCTTCTGGCTATTTTGAATAGCTTATCGCTAGCTTTTTTCCCGCTGTTTCCACCGAAAGCTATCGATAGGCGCACAGCTGATTGCCGATAGACGACGACGAACATTCGAGCATTTGTTTTTGCGGCCACATTGTTGTTGTTGCGTTGCGTCTGCAAGGGAAAAAAGAAAATAACAAAAATCAAACAGAAGGCAGTCACACGGAATACTTAATGCCAATATGGAATAATTAAATTATTGCCGCCAGCGGAAAAGAGTTAAATGTGCCAGTAATTGCACCCATACACATGCAGCTTCGCGGTTGGGTGAGTCGGTGTGATTGGTTGCCATGTGCTCGATGTGCGTGTGTTTGTTACGTTTTTATTTCGTGTTGCGTTGCCTTTTTTTTTTTCTTTTTTCTTTTTGTGTTTTTTGTTGCTGTTGCCTTTGCCTTTTTAGCTTATTTCTTTGATACGAACGTGATGTAATTTCGGCTGGCGCTGATAAGCCAAGTCAGTTGAACGGCGACCACTGTGCCGAACGCTACGTCAATTACAAGCTTTAACTTTGATTTTTGCCCCGCGGAAGGTTATATAAAATCAACACACACACACACACACACACACGCACGCCTGCATTTTGGAGATTTTTTTGTTGTGTTTATTTTGGGTGAAAGTTTAGTAGAGTTTTCAGTGATTAATTGTAGACTTTTCCCCCGCCGCTCGACACAGCTTTTGAGGTCGTCGTCGCTACTGCTGCTGGCCCGAGCCCGGCCACGCCTCCCGCCTCGTAACCGCCGCCTTCTCGCCTCCTCGAGCACGATGAACCAATGCCAACGGCATCCAACGACAACGACGACACCTGCACCTGCACCAGTTGTTGTTCCATTGAAGAAATCGCCACATTTGTTCGCCGCAAAGAAGAGGAGCATGTCGAACACGTGCCCCCAGGATCCCTCGGATGGCAAGGAGGATCAGCAGCAGCAGCAGCAGCAGCCGCATTCCAGAACATTGCAGGCCGAGGACCGGCAGCGAATCGAGGAACGCCAGCGAAAGGCGTTCGAGTTCTTCTCGCAAACCCTGCAAATCTATGGCGTGGAGGAGCTGATCTTTTGCTTTAATGGCGGCAAGGATTGCACGGTGCTGCTGGACCTGTTGATGCGCTTCCTGCGCCAGGAGGGCATCTGCAGCAGTGACATTCCCATGCTGTACATCAAGTCCGGTGACTCCTTCGTCGAAATCGATGATTTCGTGGAGCGCTGCGTCAGCAGCTACCGCGTGCAGCTGGTGGAGTACGAGGGATCGCTGAAGGAGGCGCTCACTCACATGTCCGCGGATATGCCGCGCATCCGGGCGGTGTTTGTGGGCAGCAGGAACACGGATCCCTATTGCCAGAACCTGGCGCCCATGCAGGTGAATGAGAATTACTAGAAATATCAGTAATAATTATATAAAGTATTTCTTTGATAAAATAACTAAATTAAGCTCTAAATAATGCCAGAGTTTCTGCTTGTATTGCACTAGAATTCCCAACTGGATCTAGTTGCAACCTAGTGATAACTTCACGGAAATACGGATACTGATAAAGGAAGAGATGACTTTCTCCTGAAATATCTAAATATTCAAGCACTAAATCGCGGTTTAATTTAATTATCGACTTTCCATTTCAATAAGACTTAAGGAATTAATTTAGAATAAGTAAACCTAATAATCATGGACATATCTCTATGAATCAATGTTAGAGCATGAATATAACATTTTTTATATTTTATAATTATCATACTGATACTGGTTTTCGAAATGTCACGTTGGTAGGCCACAGATAAGAGCTTCTTAGGCCCAAGTGGTTTTATTTTGATTATCTAAGCACATTAAAGTACTTACAATACTCATTTACAAGCAGTACTTCGAATTCGAATTTTGTACAGCCATAGTGCATTCATCCTTGAAGCATTTCTTCATTTACCAACTAAATACAAACAAAATATATTTTTTCGTAAATGTAAATTGAAAATTAATCCTTTCTTGAGAATCTAAAAGCCTTAATTGCTTCTTTTGTCGGTAATTAGAGTTATATACAACTTATATTTACCATATCTCCCTCTCTCTCTTTTCAGCCCACGGACAACGATTGGCCACCGATGATGCGTCTGAATCCGCTGCTGGAGTGGAGCTACCACGACGTCTGGCACTATATCCACATGAATACCGTGCCCTACTGCAGTCTGTATGACAGGGGCTATACCTCAGTGGGCAATCGCTCCAACACGATTCCCAATCCGCATCTGCGACGTCCTCCCGGCTCCCAGTGCGATAACTGTGATTGCGACACCGCCAGCGATTGTGATGCGGCCAATTCGGGTGGCTATAGACCCGCCTGGGATCTGGAGGATCCCACCCTGGAGCGTGCCGGTCGCCTGCCCAGGAAATAGGTTAAATGAAGAGCCTGTGAAATCTCCTCCAGAAAAAAAACTAATAAAAGCCCTGTGCCTGTCGCTATAGCTTAAACTCTAGGTAGTCACAAATTTTGTATATATATACATAGAGAAGGTTTTATAAATATAACGATGACTTGATGAAAAACCGTGCTTAAATATGTGGGAAATTATGATTTAATTTAATCATTTTCCTCACCCTGTACTTAAGTACACTTTAATTTAATTGAATGAGCTAATAATTTCATTATTTGCATGTAATATTAACTTATCCCAAATATGCAACTATTGTGGTGTTATCTATCGGTACATTAATGTAAATTACTATGATTTTAATTGAATTAAATAGCTAAATATGTTGTATACATTGAAAGCTCAAAAAACGATGTTTTTGAGAATTTTTTGTATTTGAAACCAAAACAATATAAATATTTAATAAAAAATATCAATGGAAAAGTAAAGCAAAGTGTTTTATTTTATTTTGGATTGCATGTTTATTTAACAAAGCGGAACATAATTATTTTAAAAAATATATATAAATATGGGTATAATAAAAAGATTATTCTATTTTTTCCCTCATAAGAAAAACAATATAAGTAAAATAAGATTCATAATCAAAAACATATGAAATTTTGTAAAAAGTAAAAACCCGAAATTTTGCTGTTAAATTTATTAAAACTTTAAGTACTTGTAAGAAAAAAGCTAAATTTATACCGTTTAAGTGAAATTCCCGCTAAATCTTCAACGCAATTCTTAGAGAAATATCATATTTTAATTTTGAGAATATAAAAGGAATATTTAAGTGATAATTTAGTTTAAAAAAATAAGGTAAGAGAGAAATAACAAAATTAAAAGCTAAATATATTAAGCCACAGCTTTGAACATATTATAATAATATTTTAATTGCTAATATCATTCGTTAAATAAGGCTACAACAGTTGATATAAAATCATAGTCTTAGGTTAACAATAATAATGTAAATAATATTATTAATATAATTAAAAAACAAGCTAGAAAATGCGCTACAAGGCGGAAATAACTGTAAACAAAAGCCACAGCTTTCAAAAAACAATAATATTTTAATTATTAATATCATTCGTTAAACAAGGCAACAACAGGTGATACAAAATGATAATATTATTAATATACTTAAAAAGAATTAAAAACAAGCTAGAAACAGCGCTACAAGGAGGAAATAACTGTAAACAAAAGCTAAAAACCGCCGACGGGCAGCACTGATGTGGCAGCACTGGCCGGGCCAACAGCTGATTGCGTCGCCTGCAAAAACAACACTTTTCGTCCAAGTCATAACATTTTTGGCCGCTCTCGACGCTGTTTTGTACGTGATTTACGTAACCCCCAGAAGGCGGAGGAGGCTGATCTCAGCGAAGACATCACTCGCTCTCGAGTTTCGAGTGATTCGAGTGATTCACCCACGTGAGAGGCGTGCAAACCAGTCCCCCGGAATGTCGCGATCCGCTCAAGAAGTTGCGGCGCTGCTGCGCGGCCTGCGGCTGGTGGCGGAGGCATGTGGGCGCGATCAGCTCGCCCACGGTCGTCACCTGTGGAGCAATTCGAGCATACGCGACCTGATCGTCGAGAATGCAGCACAGACAGCGGAATCGTTGCGCAAATCTGGCCAAAATCCCACCGAGGAGCTAAAGAGACTGCAGCAGGCGGTGCTGGAAACGGGCGAACGTGGCTACGTGGTGGCCAAGGGACTGTGTTCGCTGCTCGAAACTCAGGTAAAGATGTCGCAACGGGAAGTGGAATCCGGACAGGGAAGCTCCTCTGCTTCCAACCAGAGATCATCACCACCACCACCAGGGACCAGTTCCGGGAGCCTCAACCGCTCCGATTGGGATGCTGCCAACCTGGATCTGTCCTCCATCACGCTCAAGGAGTTCGAGGAGATCCTACAGCGACGCCACAAGGATCGGAGTGTCAGTCTGCGAACGCCAGCCACCAAGAGCAGTCAGAGTCGGGAAACCGAGCAAACCAAGAAGAAACCCAGCGAGGGAATCATCTCCAAGGACACCGAGTATGTGGACAATGTCCTGCGCTTTGTGGCCGGTGCCCAGCCCAAGACCCAGCCCGAGCCCGAAGCAAAGAGCAGCGAGCAGCCCATCGATACGCCCGAACTGAGCAAGGTGGCCAAGCAGCGCAAGGTGCCCTCGTCCCGCCTCGGTCGGATGGCCTCCTTTGGCGGCCTGTTCGCCGGCCTCGGCATCGGCACCCTCAACGAGCTGACCAAGGGTGCCCTGGGCCTGGGCGGTTCCACAAGCATGCGCGAGGCGCTCCTAAGTCCCGCCAATGCGGAACGCATCGTGGATACGCTGTGCAAGGTGCGCGGAGCGGCCCTCAAGATTGGCCAGATACTGAGCATCCAGGACTCGAGTGTGGTGTCGCCGCAGCTGGCCAAGGCCTTCGAGCGGGTGCGCCAGGCGGCGGACTATATGCCCGACTGGCAGGTGGAGCGTGTGATGAACACGCAGCTGGGCTCCGATTGGCGTCAGCGGCTTAGCAGCTTCGAGGACAAACCCTTTGCGGCCGCCTCCATTGGGCAGGTGCATCGCGCCACCCTCGCCTCGACCGGCATGGATGTGGCCATTAAAATCCAATATCCCGGCGTGGCCCAGAGCATCGAGAGTGACATCGATAACCTTGTGGGGATGCTCAAGGTGTGGGATGTCTTTCCGCAGGGCTTCTTCATCGACAATGTGGTGCGCGTGGCCAAGCGGGAGCTGCAGTGGGAGGTGGACTATGATCGGGAGGCGGAGTACACGGAGAAGTTCCGTGAGATGATCTCGCCCTATCCGGAGTACTATGTGCCGCTGGTGGTGCGCGATTTGACCACATCGAGTGTCCTCACCACCGAACTGGTGCCGGGCGTTCCCCTCGACAAGTGCTTCGACCTCAGGTGAGTCGGGTTTACACTAGGGTTTACACCTGCCGAAAGTAAATAGTCTGGGGTCTGTCTTGGCAATAATATATGTATTTAATTATAATTATAATAAGAATACTAACCTAAACTGATCATTTTGTATAATTGCTATTATCTGACAGCTACGAGCACCGCGCCCACATCGCCACCTCCGTGCTGAAGCTCTGCCTGCGCGAGCTCTTCGAGATCGAGTGCATGCAAACGGATCCGAATTGGTCCAACTTCCTGTACGATGCACCCAGTCGGCGGCTGATGCTGATCGACTTTGGTTCGACGCGCTTCTATCGCCACGAGTTCATCCGCAACTATCGCCAGGTGATCATGAGTGCCGCCGAGGACAATAGGCAGGGCGTTCTGGAGATGTCCCGCAAGATGGGCTTTCTCACCGGCTACGAGACGAAGCAAATGGAGCAGGCCCATGTCGATGCCGTTATGATCCTCGGCGAGATCTTTCGCTACGACGGGGACTTTGATTTTGGCAAGCAGAATACCACCGAACGTTTGGCCGCTTTGGTGCCGACCATGGTGGCCCATCGGCTGTGTCCGCCGCCCGAGGAGATCTACTCCATACACCGCAAGCTCTCGGGCATCTTTCTGCTGTGCGCCAGGCTCAACGTGCGCCTGAACTGTGTTCCCTTTTACAAGGAGATTGTGCTGGGGAAATTCAAGGACTAGCCTGGGAGTCTGAAAATATATTTTGCAGAACAAATGCTAGCTGTTTTTTTTTTTTTCTTTTTACCTAAGTTGCTTAATAAAAACACTAAAAATGTAATATTTAATGGAAGTGGTTAGGGAGAATCCTAGTGCCTTGTTTAATTCAATATTAGCTATTAATTAGTTACCCTTTGTAAACATATTCGAGCAAGCTCGGAGGCTTGTAAATAAAGATTGTTGAAAGGACGTTTTCTTTTGTTTTTTATGTATTAAATATATATTCTTAAGCGGATATTGGGCTTTTTTTTGGGAGATCAATTTAGGATAAGTATATTTATTTAACAGCAGCAGGACGAGTACCAGGAATAATTAATTAATGTGTTAATAATACAAAAAATCTAACAATTAAAACAAAATAAATATAGCAATGGCACACTAACCAGAAAGGTATATTTTACTCGCTATAAAAACCCATGAGGAGATATGGGAATTAAACCGCAACCCACAAAATTTAGACTTCAGGGAGTCGTGGGTTTCTCCTGAGGTTTTTGCCTACGATGGAAGGGGGACTTGCGCCGCGAATGATCGATTTTAAAATGTTTAAAAATCTATAAATTTAGCTTAATATTTTATTTAATATTTTAAACTTTAAACTTGTATGTTGAGCAAGATACGAATAGGATTGAGACGTTAAACAAAGCTAAGTTCCTGAAAAAGCTATTTATTTCTGAAAGAGAAAATATATTCGAAAGAAGAACCCGTTTATAATATTTCCCTTTATTTATTTGTTTTTATTTTCACATAAACATCATTTTTCATAACTTAGCATTCCTTCTTTCAGTTTACATAACATGAAATTAAATGGGACATTTTTTGACCATTTTAAAGCTGATGTTTCAGTTCGTCTTTCCCTTTTTAGCCTCCAATGGCATTTTAACGGATATTTATATAGGGGAATAGAATACCCCAAGAACGTCTTATAAGTATAGAAAAGTTGCTCATTTCTTAATCGAAACCTTTTCTAGAGCCTTCACCAACATAAATTGTTCGCGCTCCTCGCTGTTAAGTGGGAAATTAAGATAATGTTTATGGATAATAACTGAATAATAGATTAGTCTTACATGGCAATGATATTCAATGCGGACTTGTGGACTTTTTCCATTTCCTCCTTGGTATGATCCAGATCTGCATCTAAAGAAGCCCTCTCGGTAACGGCGTCTACCATAAGCTTCGCCAATTTTTCCACGATTTCATCTACAGCTTCATCGGCCTAAAGATCACAAGTAATCACAAGGCATAAGATAGAGCATACAAAAAGAGGAAATGGCATACATACCACCTTATTGGCTAATCCGTCGTTGTTCATCTTCATCTGCAGCTCGACGATCTCCCTTGCATTTTTGCAGTGCTGGGAGTAGGACGCGTTCAGTTTGACCTGGGTATCGAGCAGTTTTGTGTATTGGCACAACATTCCATCGTGCTGCTCCTCCAAATCCTTGAGGGTGGCCTTCAGTTTCTGGGCGAACTCGAAGTTCGGTAGGGCAGCCTTCTGAAGACATAGGTTCTGTTCCTCCGCCATCTTCTTGTTCAGCTCCTTGAGACCTTCAAGCTCCTTTTGCATCCGTGCAGTATCGCTTTCCTGCAGGGACCGGACCAGACCGGGATAAAATCGCATTTCTCGCAAACTCTGCGCACATTACTTACCACTTTCTCCAGGGCCATTTCAGAGTATTCAATGAAAAGTATTTCGCCCGTGCTGACGTTATTGTCCTCCGGCTTCTCGTCGACACTAGCAGAGTTGGCGGCTTTCTTAGACATGTTTGGAGCACGTTTCGCTATCAAAAAAAGGCACTAATTGCTGAAATTTAAGTTTTCAATTGCAAAGGACGCCGCACGCGTGTTTTAAGCTCCGCGATTATCGAGAAAAGAAGTGTTGGTTAGCGATGCACATGGAAATTGGTGCACAAAACGGCGTCCCAGTGTTGAAAAACGCAACACAGTCACTGTTTTTTAAAAATATCCATGCAGACGAAATCTCGACAGATACATACGAATCGGGGTACATTCACCTTTTCCCCAAAGACATGATACAATTATAGGAGGTAGTCTCGACGGAATAATAAGGCCCTCGTTTGGCACAATAAGGCCCAGAATATAATTATAATATAATTATAAGGTGTACAATAATCTATGATATAATTATATTAATTTATTTTAATTGTGGCAGAGACATGTTTATTTTGTTGAATGAAACATTTAAACAAAGACTAAATTCTTGTTTGCAACTTCTTTTTAGTTTACTTGTCATCGTTATCCTTGTTGTCTTTCATGCCTTCGTCAGCGTTGTTTTCGTTATTCTTTTCGTCTTTGGGCTCCACCAAATAATAACACAATGGAATTTCCCAAATTAAATAAAATTAATATAATTATATCTGGTGTACAATAAGGCCCTAAAACCCGAAGGATGAACACAAGACAAGACTACCTCTTATAATTATATCATGATGACACTATCTAAATGGGTTTTTTTTAGAGTGACTGTCTATAGTTTTGTCAATTTAAAACTTTGCGTGGTGGGAACTTCTCTTGGGGTAATACTTGAATAAGTGCCCCCAAACCTGGCTTACCGTGCATTGCGGCTCATCCTCTGTGAGGGGAGCAATATTAAAAAAGGTGGGGACTCGATTTTTCCAATCGATTTTAAAGGTGCCTGCGGTTGCCAAATCTGCCCAAACCCAAAATAAAACATTGGTAAATTCGTTTCTTAATACGTAGGAACTTTGTTTTGTTAGACTTAAAGGTTTATTTACGAAATAATTTTGAAAGAACAAAAAACAAAAAACGTGTTCCATATCCCACCGTTCCGTTTCGACGCTAATTTGACGGACAATACAGATACATTGAAAAATATCGATATATTCATGTTTTTCGCATCCTTAGTATTGGTGCTTTTGTCGGCTTTCATTCGAGTTCTTCATTTTCGCTTTCATTAACTTTTAGCGACAGTTACATGCGGTTTTCAGTCGTAGTGCCAGCAAAGTGTTTGAGAAGTCAGAGGAAAAGCAACGCTTAAGCTTTAAATCGGGTGACAACTGCCAAAAAGTGTTTTACTAACCAAATCTAAACATCCGTGAAGAAGTCCAAGAGAACAGGGTCCAGCAAAGCGTCCGGCGGTGTAACCATCAAGGAAGAAGCATCCACGAGCTGCGCAGCCAGCAATAGTTCCGGGGAAATACTTGTAAAGCCGTTGAATTTTTTCTTGTGTCCTTCAATCAGATCTTTAACGGTATGTACATTTTGACAACCTGCGGTTGCCAAATCTGCCCAAACCCAAAATAAAACATTGGTAAATTCGTTTCTTAAAATGTAGAAACTTTGTTTTGTTCGACATAAAAGTTTTTTTACGAAATAATTTAGCGAAAAAAAAACGAGATTCATTTCCCACCGTTCCGTTTCGACGCCAATTTGACGGACATTACCGATACATTGAAAAATATCGATATATTCATGTTTTTTCGCATCCCTAGTATTGGTGCTTTTATCGGCTTTCATTCGAGTTCTTGATTTTCGCTTTCATTAACTTTTAGCGACAGTTACATGCGGTTCATCAGCGGTTTTCAGTCGTAGTGCCAGCAAAGTGTTTGAGAAGTCAGAGGAAAAGCAACGGTAAAGCTTGAAATCGGGTGACAACTGCCAAAAAGTGTTTTACTATCAAAAACTAAACATCCGTGAAGAAGTCCAAGAGGACAGGGTCCACCGAAGCGTCCGGCGGTGTAACCATCAAGGAAGAAGCATCCACGAGCGGCGCAGCCAGCAATTTTGGATTTTTTCTTGTGTCCTTCAATCAGATCTTCTTTAACGGTATGTACAATCTGCCCAAACCCAAAATATAACTGGTAAATTCGTTGCTTAAAATGTAGAGACTTTGTTTTGTTCGACATAAAAGTTTTTTTACGAAATAATTTAGAGAAAAAAAAAAGCGAGATTCATTTCCCACCGTTCCGTTTCGACGCTAATCTGACGGACATTACCGATACATTGGAAAATATCGATATATTCATGTTTTTTCGCATCCCTAGTATTGGTGCTTTTATCGGCTTTCATTCGAGTTCTTGATTTTCGCTTTCATTAACTTTTAGCGACAGTTACATGCGGTTCATCAGCGGTTTTCAGTCGTAGTGCCAGCAAAGTGTTTGAGAAGTCAGAGGAAAAGCAACGCTAAAGCTTGAAATCGGGTGACAACTGCCACAAAGTGTTTTACTACCAAAAACTAAACATCCGTGAAGAAGTCCAAGAGAACAGGGTCCAGCGAAGCGTCGGGCGGTGTAACCATCAAGGAAGAAGCATCCACGAGCGGCGCAGCCAGCAATTTTTGATTTTATCTTGTGTCCTTCAATCAGATCTCTTTAACGGTATGTACATTTTGACTATAATTTAATCTTGCGTTTTTTTTCTGGAATTTTGGTAAAGTAAAAGTAACCCTGAATATAAAAGAAAAACAACAAAAACATGTCATTTGGGTCTTTTTATGTTAATACTGCATGATCTGGTGATATTACTCATTAAGTTGTAAATTTTTTTCATGTACGTGTGTAAGTACGTATATATGTATGTATATATGTATGTGTCGGAGCTAAATCGTTTTGTTGCATTTTTCTGAAGTACGAATTCTGCACCTGTCATATTCTTGTGTCTCTAGTTATCTCCCTCTTACAGGGGTCTAGCGCCTTACGAACAGACCTCACTTGGCAACAGTCTATCTCTGTTCCTCTCTGTTTTCGACTTTTCACACACATACATTGCAAACCTAACGGGACCGGTGACATTTTTCTCTTTCACCTTCCAGAATATTCTGCTTGACAACACCAAGTGTACAAAGCACAAATACAGCAGGCCCTCGTTATTCTCACTGCGACATATGTATTGTACATTTCGCATTTCAATTTATAAAATGGCGAAGCTCAGCGGAATTAATCTCGTAAAAAAGAATGTGTGGCTTATTTGCCCATCTGGCAACTCTTTTACTTTTCTTAGTTCGCTTAAATTGCCCATCTGGCAACTCTTTTACTTTTCTAAGTTCGCTTAAACCACCGAACCTCAAAAAGAGGTGCCAATAATTACTTATTAACACTTATTAACGCATTCAATATTAATAATAAAACATAAAGAAAATACTATTAAACAATATTATTAAATCTCATTGTCGGGGCAATTGACGGAAGCTTTCTTAATGGTTTTTGCCTTCATCTTTCTGGCAACTCCCTTTATGGTGTTGACTTCTCAAATGTTTATAATAAAAGGAACAAGAGTTCAAGAGTTAGCAACATTCATAGTCTCATCGCATATTTCAGAAATCCTCGAATTGCACTCGAATCTCAAATGTTTACAATATAATTTTCTCTTGCTCGGTATTCCAGGCAAAGAAACCGGACAAGCTGGGATATGGGAAATTTACTAGGCGTTTTTGATAACAAGGTATTGTATATTAATTTAGGGCAAAGCCGTTATTAATCGCAATCGCCCACAGACCCCGAAGGTTATGGGGAAACTGAGGGTGGAGAAACCCACCGTCTCTAACACTCAGAATAGGAATGTCATAGGCCTAATTACTACTCGCCATCCAACCTCCATTGACGTGCACACGGAGTACGGGCAGTTTGAAATTGAACTGGACAACGTCGAGATCACCTTCGTGCCCCAGAATGGCGATTCTGTGGTCCTCGTGTGCGATGTCCAACTGGATGATGAGTTAGTGGACAAGAAGGGCGAGATCCTCCAGGTGACCAAAGTGTCGCCCCTGCACCTCGAACCCGATCAGAGGTGCGTTGTGAAGCAAGTGTTGAAGACTTTGATGCAGCTCGGTGGGGATGTTTATGTGCTCAAAGCGGACATTCCCTCAGGCACAGATCTTCATTTGGGGGACCTTGTGCGAGCAGATCTCATCAGGTGTCAGTTTGTAAGTGTAATGAAACCATTTTAAATAGAAATTTAAGCTAATATTTTTGTATTTTTCCTTAAGGGAAATTTCAAAAGGCGAGCCATAAAGCTGACACGACTGGAGAAGGACTTTGGTGAGCTGAGGCTCAAGCCGATCTTCAGTTCGGGCGCCTTGGACGAATGTCAGTCGGTCTCGGTGATCGGCCCGACTCGCCTCGTTTCCACTGAGCCCCTAAAGGGGCATCGGATCACGCTGAAGTTGCGCAACAACATAAAGCGCGACTTGCACCTCAAGAGCGTGTCCGTGCCGAATGAGGGGAAAACGCTGTTGATCAAGTTGAGCGTGATTGAGCCACTGGAACCCGTTGTCATTGTCGTCGGCGGGGAGGTTACTCTGATATTGGAGGTTACCGCCATGTTCCTGGGGGAGGCCTGCAAAAAGTTTGATCTGAAGTTTGACAACTTTTCAATAAGGCGCACCTTTGCGGTCGTCGTGTGCGAAACGGATGAGGAAGCCCTCAAGGCGGAGAGGCGACTGGCCGCTGCCGAAGTCCTATCTGCTCCTGGCCGCACGCCTCTGCAGAGATCCCGGCACTATGCCAACTGGGTTTGGTCCGGGTCCAACACCAGGGAAGTGGTGCCGGGAGAAGGCATAACCCCCAGGTATCGCTTTGTTAGCCTGCGCTTGGCTAGCTTTGAGGTGAGTTTGGGCTCGATATAGAGTTTATTCTTCTTTCTTATCCTAATTTAAAACCCATTTTAAGGTCCCCGACAAGCTGCGAGAGATCTACCTGAGCACCCAACGGCGCCTGGGCACGTTCGAGGCCATCGAGCATGAGTATCCGTGGATGACGGAGCAACTGAACGTCCATAACTATGTGCAGGTCATGAGCCTGTTCCTTCACCTCGAGGAGATTGAGTATTTTGTGGGCATCCGGAACTACGACAGAGATCGGGCCCATTTCCAGCGGGAAGGCGAGTACCTATCGCTGATAGTCGAGAATCTGGCCGAGCGCCGTCCCTCGCTTATCACTGGCGACAAGGTACGTGCCTTCAGTCACGACCAGGAGAACAACAACAAGGCCTTCGAGGGCATCGTCCACAGGGTGCTCTTCGATCGCGTCCTGCTCAAGTTCAACGCCGCATTCCAGGAGAAGTACAGCGGCGAGGATTACCGACTGGAGTTTTACTTTTCGCGTTACGGCCTCCGCAAGCAGCACCATGCCATCTCGAAGATTGTGTCCGCAATGGGCGAGGATTTCCTCTTTCCCACAAAGGTCATAGAGCGCCAGCATCCACAACTGGAGCTAAAGATGCTAGGCGAGGAGATGTATCTATATGACTCGCAGATGAAATGGTTCAATTTGAACCTCAACGTCACCCAGAAGAAAGCTGTATTTAATATTTTATGCGGCAAAGCGCTTAATATGCCCTATATAATATTCGGGCCACCGGGAACAGGAAAAACAATGACCCTAGTGGAGGTCCTGTTGCAGTTGGCAGAGAATGTCCCCGGCGCTCGAATTCTGCTGGGAACACCATCGAATAGCTCTGCGGATTCGATCACGAAGAGGATCGTCGACAGCAATGTCCTGCCTCCGAACGACTTCATGCGTCTCGTGTCGTTTAATCAAATTGAGAAGGATGTGATACCGCCTGAGCTGATGAGCTTCTGTGGCACAGTGGATATGGATACAACGAGCAACAGCCCGGATAATGTAAGTGTGTCTACTCCTTCTAACCGAATATATTCTAGTCCCTGCTCTGCTTCCCATAGATGTATGTCACCGAATCGGGCTTGAAGATGCGCTGCCCGATGGAGTACATTCGACGTCGCCGCGTTCTTATCTCCACCAACTCTACTCTGGGCAATTTCCTGCAAATGGGATTCCCGGCGGGGCACTTTACCCACGTTCTCATCGACGAGGCCGGACAGTGCATTGAGCCCGACACCGCGGTGCCCATCTCAATGCTCGTCAAGGACAAAAGCCAAGTGATTTTGGCCGGGGATCCGCGCCAGCTGCAGGCCGTTGTGATTAATCATTTCTCGATAGACAAGAAGCTCGCCAGGTCGTTTCTGGAGAGATTGCTGGATCGTCCGCCGTATAAGAAGGACATGAGCAGATTCCCCGATAGCTGCGGCTATAACCCCATGTGCCTTACCAAGCTATTGAACAATTACCGAGCACTGCCATCCATAATGTGCACTTACAGCCGGCTGTTCTACGACAACGAACTGATTCCGATGGTTTCCGACGGGGACTCGAGGGAACTTCGATTACTGGAGCGGGCAATAATGGCTTTCGGGCCCGTTTCGAAGTACGTACCCAGCAAGCAGGCGGCCTTCTTCTTTGGAATCGATGGAACGAACATGCAGGACCCCGATTCGCCCTCCTGGTACAATCCGCAGGAGGCCAAAGAAGTCTTCTACACGACTTGTGCCCTGTATCGCGCCAATGTCCACGAGGACCAGATCGGCATACTTACCCCGTATGCGAAGCAGGTGAAGACCATCAGGAATCTGTTCATTAACGCCGAATTGGACATACCGAAGATTGGCTCGGTGGAGGAGTTTCAGGGACAGGTGGGTGGTTTTTCTATATGGTATGGTATGGTATGTATAACATATTTCCCATATCCGCAGGAACGCGACATTATGCTCATCTCGACGGTGCGCTCCACAAAGTCACTTGTCAACAACGACACCCAGTTGTCTTTGGGATTTGTCAAGTCCAGCAAGCGAATGAACGTGGCCATTTCCCGCGCCCGTGCCATGATGGTCGTCTTCGGTAATCCCCATCTTCTCGTTCTCGACGATTACTGGCGCCGTTATATCACCTTCTGCGTCCAAAACAGTGCCTATTTCGGACGTGAGGTACCCGAATGTATCCTTTCCCACCTTAAGAAAGTAACGGAGAAGAAAGAAAAATAGAATCTCTAGTTTACTTTACAGAGTTTTTGTTAGAGTTATTGTTTATTTCTTAATTAATTATTAATAATTAATAAATCTACAAAGAATTTCGTTTACCAATTATTTCTCATGAAGTAGCCATATTATACCATAGTATAGGGTATTATAGTTTTTGTTAAAAGTCATGTCTATATATTCCTGATCAGGATTGCTGTAAGGTCCCAAAAAGGGGAAATGAAACCTTTAAAAATTAAAAGCGATGTAAAATAAAGATTCTATCGGAGTTGCCAGACGGTCAAGAGAAGTTCTCACAACGCAAAGTTTTAAATTGACAAAACTATAGACAGTCACTCTTAAAAAAACCTCTATATCAAGGGCTTTATTGTATTCTGCTCTAATTGTATCATGGGCTTCTGAAATGGACATATTCTTGGCAAAGCCTTACTTGGCTCTAGCTGTTAGAGCTGTTAAAACATTAATGGTACTATCGATATTATCGATGTCTTAAAAGGGATTCGATACATCGATGTAAATATGCTGCTGTTTAATCATTTTCTTCACTTCAATAGTAGGCATTGAAAAACCCCTCTTACGTGTTTCAGGCAAAATTATTCATACATAAAAATATGTAGAAAAATGCGTAAGCCAAGAGAAAGTGTGAGAACCAAGACCAGTAATCCGTGGAAATTGCATAGGATCCGGCGGAGTCAAAAGACTTAGCCCCCAGCGAAGCCAAGAAGGAGCAAAGGAAACACTAGCTGGAGGGCTGCGAGGCGAGGAAGGCGTAAACTATAAAATCCTGTAAGTGATTCAAGCTCTTGGTTAAATCTAGGAGCTAAGGAGGCGACCCAAGATCCAGGACTATTCATCCTTAAGAATGGAAAGAAGAAGTAAGAAGAAGAAGAAGTAGGAAAAAGTACAGTTGTGTGAGAATTGTAAGTCCTTTCTTTCCGAACTAAAAATTAGTATTTTAAGCAGCAATGTTAAGGTAAGTCTCAGATTAATATTATAAAGAGTTGAATTTTGGGAGGCTTTTAAAAATTATTAAATAAGCTAAGTGCGAGGTAGAGAGAGAAAAGGTGGCGAATAACTCCCATCATTGTCATGGAATCTTACTCAAATTAAGGAAAAGGGTATTATTAATATACATACATTAATTAACTTGAGGAATTTAAGCATGAAAAATTACATCCCAAAATATCGATGTAGCACTTTAAATTGAAACCAAAAAAAATTACCTTAACAAAAACTCCTCCGTTGCTTCGTTCAGCGTGACCAGGAACCTTGATTTCATTTCACCACCTTGGCGTGGCCATGACACTTGACACTGAATAGAGGACGAGCAGCAAGGTCAAAGGTAATGAATGAGGACACAGGATATTGGAAGTCAAGTTCGAATTTAATTTCCGGATTTTCTATTTTTTTCTGCAAGCTGCAAGCTGATTGCAGGCAGTATCAAAATAGCAGAAATGCGATTTATTTTGAAAGATAATTTTGCCTTTGTGAGCGCATCCTCTTCAAATGTACATTACATACATACATCGTAAAAAAGCAAATGTAAAAAGGTCTTTAATTTTTTACATAAGAGAGGAGAGTCCTTAATATTATTAGCGTCCTTAACACTGAATTTTCTCGAGCTCATTTTTGACATTTGTCCGAAATTATTTATTAGCATGTGTGAAAAATAGTTTTCCTTTGCTTATGTGCTAATAATGCCAGTAGTAATGCACCTTACAGTGTGTGTGCGGCACTCTTAAGAGTGAGCCCGTTAACCAGCCAAAGAGAGGGCGTGGAAGCGTGGAAGAGAGCGCTACGCGCATTAGCCAGATCGGAAGAGAGCGAGCTAAGTGGAATCAGCAAACCAAATTTAACGCACGCTTCATTTTCATTTTAATTTTCATTTTCATTCTGTGTTGGCGGTTTGCAGCGTGAATATCGCACCGGAATCGAGCCGAAAACAAAATCACATAAAGCACAGAACATAAAATACAAAAAAAGGAAAAATAATACTCAACGATCCAAGAAATCGGGAAAATGACACAGAAAACTAAAGGCGAAGATGAATTATTTTAGTGAAATATTCAAGTGATCACGATTAAAAACGGCCAATTAATATAGTTTGTTTTGTTCAGTTTCTTTAATCTTATAAATATATTAATTAATTTAATAATTAATATTAGTTCATTTTCGTGCTACTTGTACATTTTCCTGCAATTCGCATTTTATCAAATTGTTATTACCAATTTTATAATCAATTGACTCTGTTGTGTGTGTGTTTTTTTTTTCGTGTTGCGTTGTTTTTGTTGAGAGTGCAACTGCCTGGCAGCGGAGAGCGAGAGATCAGTGCAGTGTGTGTGTGTGGTTGTGAGGAAGTTATAGTTTAATGTTTTAGCTTCAATTGTCGGGCAACAACAACAAAAGAAAAAGAGAAGAAAAATAAATAAATAAAATTAATAGCAGCAGCAGCAGCAGCAGTAGCAGCGTCAACAAAACAGCAACAACAGCACTAACAACAAAGCGATGCTGATTGATGTCACACACACACGCACACGGCGAGAATAAAGTAAGTAGCTGACAATCCAATTGGATTTGCATGGCAAAGATTTAGAAGAGAAGAGCAGCAGGAGAGCAAAGCGAAGAAGAGCCTCTCGAGTTTATCAATGAAAGTGAACTTTTTCCAGTTGGAGTTGTTCACTTTTTCCAATATGCACACATCCAAACGAAAGGAGCGGCGGGGTCACAAGGGATCAAAAGTCCCCAATTTTCGCTTTTCCGATTCCTTTGGAAATTAACCCTTGTATTCATTGATTATCTTAGATAATTTATTTTTCCCATTTATAAATATTATTTAACCTATTTATTAGTGTTAAATAAAACTTTAGAATATTTGATATTTATATTGATATTCTTGGATATTTTAATTTAATTTACCATTTCTTAATTTGAGTAATAAATTTCAATTAGTATTATGCTTTTGAGTTAATTCCATATTCATAGAAGTTTCATCAAGTAAATGACAAGCCCCTCTCTACGCCAGTGAGTCCCCATTGCACCTCTTTGCGTTTCTGATTCCTTTGGAAATTAACCCTTGAATTCATTGATTATCTCAGATAATTTATTTTTCCCATTTATATATATTATTTAACCTATTTATTAGTGTTAAAAAAAACTTCAGAAAATTTGATATTTATATTGATATTGAATTTAATTCTTGGATATTTTAATTTAATGTACAATTTCTTAATTTGAGTAATAACATTCATTAGTATTATGCTTTTGAGTTAATTCCATATTCATATAAGTTTCCTTTTGGAAATTAACCCTTGAATTCATTGACTATCTTTGATAATTTTTTTTTCCCATTTATAAATATTATTTAACCTATTTATTAGTGTTAAATTAAACTTCAGAAAATGTGCTGATATTTTCTTGAACATTTTAATTTAATTTTCCATTTCTTAATGTGAGTAATAACATTCATTAATAATATGCTTTTGAGTTAATTCCATATTCATAGAAGTTTCATCAAGTAATAAACAAGCCCCTCTCTACAAGCCCCTCTCTACGCCAGTGCCTCTGTGTTGCATTAATGCTCCCTGATAGCGGGGATGCTGCGCAGGCGGTGTGAAGAGGGAATGTGGAAAATTAGAGAGAATAAGAAGTAATGGGGAATAATGAGCGGGAATAATATGATAACGGAATTCTGGGAAGCCGGATAGCCTGACCTTTGTTATCCAACCAGAGAAAGCCAATTGTGTGTTCACTAATCGAAACTTTCCAGGAAAATAAATACACTTTTTTTTAAATTCGATTTTGGGCAAATATTTAATTGTGACGCAGATGGAACAAGTTGAATTTTAAATCGAAAACATTGCTTATTCAAGTCAATATTTAGCTATTATTTAATTATTTGAGTTTAACTTTCGTTTAATAATTTAAAGTAAATAGTAAATAAAATAATAACAATTAAATTTCCTTCTATACATCAATATTTACTTATTTCTTTCAATATTTTGTTGTTTGTTGTCGCTATTTGTTATTGTTTTGTGGCTGCTATCACAAAGCACGTTGGAAATGTCTTAAAAATACATACATAGATGTATGTATTGGATGAATAAACTGTTCCAAATTCATATGTGCGTATATATATCAGCATATACATATATACTTATATATATGTACGTACATATAACGAGAAATGCCGTTGCCAGCAGCCGCTGAAGCAGCAGCAGCAGCAGCAGCAACAACAACAACGTACAAGAAACCTTTTGATAATCATATCACGCAGAGTCCACTGATAATTCGCATTGTATTTGTTTTGCTATTGTAGTTGTTGTTTGCTGCTTTATCAGCACTCGCTCTCTCTCTCTCACGCTCCGTATGTGTCTCGCCCCCGCTCTTAATCTCTTAAGCACTCCCTTACGCTCGACGATCGTCGATCAGCCGCAGCGACTGACTCTCTTTGGCACAATAATAATAAATAAATAAAAGCGCACATATATATGAATTGTTTAATAAATTTCGACTACAGTAGAGCCACTCTATCGGGGCCTTTTCTATATTCTAGTTTGCCGTAATTTTTGATCTCGGATAGCCTATAGTTTTATTATATTTCCCCTTGCCACTGGCGGGCATTATATTTCGCCGTTATCTCCGATCGACCGGACTAATGGAAAGTTTCCAGACCGAGAGTGTTTACATCGGGGCTGGAAAGTGTACGGAGAGCGGGAATTATGATTGCCAGATTCAGCTGAAATTCGAGATTAACCGTTATTTATCGGAAATTCTAGAACGCGGCTCAATATTTCGATTCAAGACCGATTTCAAAGTGCGATTTGTGACTTTCGAACCCAGGAAATTTGAAGATATCTTTTATTGTTTACACGTAATTTAATTCGAGAACTCTATTTACTACACCCAATAAAAAAAATCGTCATAGAAACTATACTATCGTTACATGAATTCTAAACTCTTGAGTGTTAAAAATTTCTTAATAAGATGCCTATTAATTTGATACTACGAAAGTATACATTTTGTACTCATCTGCACCAAGACTTCAGAATAATCACTAACGCGACAAACTGAAAAGCACTAAATTCCAGCTAACGCGATATGTTATCGAATTTTCGATGTAGGTTCGTATAAAAATAATACTCGAAAATACATAATTGAAACTTTGGAGTATACAAAATTATACTTTGTAGTATATATTTGATATTTTGAAGTATAAAATGTATACTAAACCCGTTATACTACTTGAGTATACTTTTAAGACAACGCGTAGAAAGGTTAAACTCTTGTTTTTTTTTTGTGTATTTGATTTCTGCTAACTCGATCGTCTGTATCTATGGGCTTTATAAACAATAATTGGTTCCCATGGGTTCTGAGGTTTCTTTCTGCTGAAGCCCCAGATCCCACGGGAAACCTTTATTGTTTATAAAGTTTGTGTTTATTTATCGATTGTCTCAAAGAACTTCAATGGATATCCTTTCAGAAAATTATGAGATCTGCTTTATTGTTTATACGAATTAAATACCAACCGATTTTATTGAGAGGGTTCCTGAGGTTCCCAGTGAAATTTAAGATCTCTCAGCAATTCTTTGCCGGCAAATAAATAAAGTTCTTCGATGGGATCCTTGTTTATTGGTTCATAATTTAATACCTTTGATCATAAACAAGTTGAGTAAACGGTAGGAGTTATGGTTATGGTTCACATGGAAATTTTAGATAACTTACAAAAATATATAGAAAAGTTTGGGGAAATTATGTATCTTGAGGAGTTCCCTTCTTCTAAATTTATCGAATTTATTCAAATAAAGGATTAATACCTTATGGTAATATCCTACATATTTTCCACCCCAAGAAATGAATAAAAAAAAATGATAATAAGCGGAGAATACAGAAAAAAAAAAGAAGAAAAAAAAAAGTGATTCGAAACTATTGTGTAATTTACATTAACGAGCGGATGTCGTTGGCTTCTACTATATAATGAACCAATTACCCAGTTTGTCTCTTGATTCGATTGCTCTGCAGCCGCACAGATACAGCCACAGATACAGGTACAGAGCACAGAGCACTGAGAGTTGTAGCTGTATCTGAATCTCTGGACTCGTATCTGTATCTGTATCTGTGCTGGTTCAGTACGGTTCTGTTCGGTTTAGTGCTTTTCGCAAAGTGACTGAACGAGATTTTTGTGTGGCCGCCACTGCTGCTGCCGCTGCTCTTCCAATTCCGATTCCAATTCCATTTCATTCATGTTGAAGACACCCACTTGAATGATTATGAGGCACTGCAGATGCTCGCTGTGAGATACAGCTACGGCTACAGCTACACAGATACAGATACAGATACAGATACGGAATTCAGAACTCAGAACTCATATTTGGCCATCGTCAAGTGACGCTTCCGCATTTGCCGGTCGGTCGGTCACCCACGTGCCAAATGCTTCAAGATACGCCATAAATTCCATTTATTTAATATTCCATTTACCAGATTCCATATAGCATATACCATATATACCAGACTCTGGATACCAAATCTTAGATCTCCAAAAAAGAAGCGATCATCGCTTGCCAAGTGGCTGCGAAGAATGCCATTCGCGGACAACTTCAATCAGATTTATTCGGTTTTTATATATATTTAATCTGTTATTTCATCAGTTAATTGCAAAACCAGCACAAAATATAAAGTAAACACGAGGTGAATGGAATTTTAACATTTAAATATGTCAGTACAAATTATTTATCACATTAAATTGGTGCATTATTAACTTTATTCTTTGATATTTACCCAGGAATAAATAAACACAATTGGAAGGAATCAGTACAACTTCTAAAATCAATTATATAGAAGATAAGTTTTTAATTTAAAAGTAAGATGATAGATTGATTAATTCTTCAGTTCTTCCAGTATTTATGTTTACAACGAAAGAAATATTTAAAAAAATGAATATTCAAAAAAAAAAAAACATTTAATTTAGTGATTTTCTAATAACAAACTGAGTAATTTAGGTATGACTGATAGATAGACTAAGCTGTCACAGATATATAAAATATTTAGTAAGGAAATTAAATGCTGAGCTTTTATAGTTACATAAATTAAAAATGATTTAAATATTTAGGATATGATTAACTTTTGCTTGTGTAACCTGGCAGATAAGGAATTATGAATTTTATCAAGAAAAAATCTCTCTCTAAAATGTTTAGATAACAGAAACTTCTTGGAAATTATTTGCGAAATTTTCAATGCAGGCCAGCAGATCTTTTGTATCTTTTGTTTATTTATTCTCAGACGAAGACGAAATAAAAGCAGCCATTATCGAACTGCGATTCAATCCTCTCCTATCCGATCCGGTTCGATTTGTAATTGTAAATTATCTCAGGGGGAATAATTGCCTGCCTTAGTTGGCAATTTTCAATTGAAATCTCTGCCTGGCCTGCCTTCGGACTAGTATTGGTTTATGATTGGAAAGAAAAGCCAACTCTCTGGCTGCAATTTTCCTCTTGCATATTCATGAGGCCGGGAAAATGATACACACACACACACAGACACCGTGGTTGTTTGCCATATTTTCCCCTGTCCCGATATGCTTGTAATTTTTTAATAACACTTAACAAACGCCTTGGACTTGGCATGTAAATTGTTGATAAATTATGTTTTTAATAGTCCCGCTGCCGCTGCTTGCCTCTTGTCGTTGCTCTTGTTGTTGGTTTTGTTGTTCTTATTATTATTGTAGTTGTCAATGTTGTTGCTAGTGTTGTTGGCTTATGTGGTCAGATAACTGGCGCCAAAGATACGAAAAAAAAAATATATTTCTATGAGAACGCAGATTGCGCAAAGTAGGCGCCCATTTGGATACCTCTTAAAAGCAAAGTAATAATTAAGAAATGTGTTTAAAAATACATTAAATTAATATTTTAAATAGGTAATTATAAAAAAGATTTATACAAATAAAGAGAGAGTGAAGGGAATTATTAAATCTATTGAAATCCTAAGATAACTTTATGTTTAAAGTTTTCAGTTAATTACTCTCTTGAAATTTTGGATAACAAAATGATTAATATAGAACAAATCAAATGGATAATAAATTGAATAAATAAATCAATAAAATACATACACTTTTGGTTTTCAATACAAAAAAAAAATAGTAATATATTCAAGCTCTTTATACGCTTAGTATTTAGTGCATTAAATAGCTTAATCGCTTAAAATAAAATATTATTAAAATATATATAACAATATTTAAAAATCACACTTTATAATTTAAAACTCAGCTGGAGAATTAGTTGTTCAAACTATCTTGGCGATTACCTCCACTTACCATATGCTGTCTCAATTTTACAATTTAATTCCCATAAATGTACGCTCATGCGTGTGTGTTTGCTAGTGTATACAATTATATACATACATATGTACATATATACACATATATGTATGTACATATATATATCTGCTATCTGCCGATGATGTGTGCTGGTTAAATGGTAAATAAAAATTCATGTTTTGTTTGCCTTTAACCGCACAATGCTGGCCACCAAGAAAAACAAACAAAAATGCGGGGCTAAAAACAAAACAAAACGCGAAATTATTCTCAAAATATTACTTAGTAATACTAATAACGATAAATTGTTGCTTTTTTTTTTGTTCCCCTTATATGTACTTTTTAGTTATTGCTGCCGCTGCTGTTGCTATTGCTTTTATTATTATATTTCTGTTAACTGCACGAAAAAGAGGAGAACAAAAAAATGTATAAACAACGAAGCACTCTTCAAAAAATATTGGGCAAATATTAAAAAGAATTCGCCACAGGCACGTAGACTAAAAAATCATCTGTTTGATTGGGACGCCTCTCTCACTATATATATTTCCGATCTTAGTCATCAAGAGAACTTGACTGGAGCTCGGAGCTTAGAGTCTCCCCGCCTTATTTGGGATGAAGAGTGATCTTTTTATAGAAGGAATATTATTAATAATTAATAACTCAATTAATTGTGGTATTAGCTCAGGGTTGGGCATCAAATATGTATTAATTTTGATCTTTAATAGGTATTCTAATTTTCCAAATTTATTTTTTTTGATAAGCCAAGTAAAGTCAAGTGCAAATGTGGAGTTTTCCAATCGATGATGATCGGTGGCTCGGAATCAAAGCTCTGCCAGATCGGTGGATCTTCTTGGCGGCTCCGAACCTAAACCTGATTGCCCGCCGCCTATGTACACCACATAATTGACTGCATTAGCCTGTGAGCACACACAAGCCAACAGATGGCACACACATCACATTCAGTTCACATACCACCGCCATATCCTTCGCTCCACCTCCTCCCGGATCCTCCTCGCCGATCTGGCCCGATCTTGGTGAACTTGAGCGCATTGCGATGTGCTCATATATTTCTTTCGCCACCAAGAAATGGGATGTCGTCGTCGTCGGAGGAGGAGGAGGAAGATGGGGAAACTTGTTTCTTCGTTTTTTTCGCTTTTCGCACCGAGAAGAGCGCATTCGGTGCATTCTTCGGCCGGCCGGCGTCATCGATGATGCCTGAGATAGTGCTGATGACGATCATCATCATCATCATCATCATCAATATAATAAAGACGATGATCATCATCATGGGGTTGCCTTGGCATAACGCAATGCCAAAGCTGTTGTGCCGGTTGCCAGCCTGCCAGCCTGCCAGCCTGTTTTTGTTACTATATTTTTTCCTTTTTTTATTTTCATGTATTTCCTTTTTTTTTTTTTTTTATTCTTGTATTTGTCCGAGTCTTGTCTCCGGGGTTCCGTTCTACAGACGACCTTAAGAGGGGTGAACAGAGGCTGAAAGAATGGGGAGAGGCTGGGGGCCAGTTTTGGGGGGACTGGAGCAAACCTTGTTCTCTTTTTTTGCTGTTTGTGTTTCCCAGTACACCAGGGGGAAATTCAGCCCATTTAATTAGGTATAACATAAAATTTAATATTTCCTTTGCTATTTTACATCAAGTTTTCTATTTCAATAAATTTGATTGTTACTTAATTAATTTTCACATATTTTCATTTCAATTAATTATAAGTCTCATCATTTATGTACATATATTCATTATTTATATTATTGTATACAAAGAACTTGTTTGTTAATTAACAAACATTTGAAACAAAGAACTTATTTGTTAAATAAAATACAATTGAATTTAGTGACAAGCTGTTTCAGATTAAATTCCACCAGCCCCGGCATTTATTATCTATAGACATTTATAAATAATAACAAAAAATTAAGACAATAATTTTTAATTCGGTATAAGGAAATTTGTATATATTTTTCTCTCTATAATTGTTGCTTTTGGATTGCCAAGCTCCGCATTATGGACGGACCTGTTGCCGCATAGTTTTATTTAAGTTACTTTTTCTTCTCTTCCTTTCGGTCCAACCGGTTCGGGTTCGGATCGGTTTTTGGTTTGTTGCTATTTTCGAGACTCTGGATCGGTTCAGTACCCGCTGAAAAAGCTAAACTTACATCAAATTAATGCCAATTAACACGCTTCTGATATTTTCTCAACAAGAGTCCTCAGAGACATTATATTTTTTTAAATAAATAGAAGAATTTAGAAATTAAATTAAAAAAAAAATCTACAAGCTACAAAACTCAAGCAAATAAATTAATTTCAAGGGAAAACTTAAAGATAAATGTTTAATCATTAAATAATGCTTTGTAAAAGCTTTATATGCTTTTTTGTTTTATTTGATCTTAAATGGAAAGCGTTAGCGATTAAAACTACAAGACTTAGTTTTCGAAAACCCAAAAAAGTGACTACAAAAATTATTAATAATTGGGCAAAGCGTGAAATTGAGTTAAAATTAGCAAAATAAAATCATTATTTATAAATATAAATTAAGTGCATTTAATAATTTATTTGATATTGTGATTAAAAAATTTTAATTGTTATGATAAAGTTAAAAAATCGCCAATGAACTTTGGCATCAATCGATGGACTTTGCCCCTTTGCTAAGCGAGAACAACAAACAAGTCAGCCTGGTCATGCCCATAAAAGAGCACTCCTAAGAGAAAGATCCAAAGTGGATGAGAGAGAAAAGAGAAACAGATAATTCGCCAGAGAGAAGAACAGAGAAAACGCAGTTAAAGAGTGCAAGTGCAAGTTGCACGTGCTGCCAAGTTAAATCGAAGAAGAGACTAAGGCCGGTAAGGTCTGGCTAAAGAAACCAGTAAGAACTGGCTGTGAGGTGTGGAAAATACAAATAAAATTAAGGTAACGCTCCGATGGACTGCCAAAAAGTTGCTTCTAAATTTAGAACCCGACTCTACGAGACCGCAGACTTGTGCCATTATATTCGAGTGTCATTCGAGTGTCAGAGACCCCTTGGCCGATAACGTTTTATCAAACAATTGTCGTCGTCGTCGTCGTCGTCGTAGTCGTCGTTGTTGGCCTGTTTGCGAATCAAATTTGAACTGGATATAAGTTTAGTCCACACAGAAAATAGATCTGCGTCGTAAAAAGCGAAAGACCTTGTTAAAACATAAAATTATTTCGTTTTTATAACCAAAAAATGCTTGTTTTGGCTTTAAAATAAATCATTTATCATTTATCATTTATCACCGCTATAAAGTGAAACATAAATTAGCCCAAGCCTTCCAGTTTCATTTTACGAACACTAATCAATATTAATGATCAATTAAGGTGTCAATAAATATTAATTAATTCGTTAAATGAGCAATTAAAATGCAATAAATAAATATAAAGGTATAATATGATCCCAAGCTTGAATGCATTTCAAGTACGTATTTATAAACATTCATAGGGATCCATCAGCGGTTTAGTCTTTGCTTTCCTTGATTTCATCTTTGAATTAATAAATAAATAATAATATCTCGTGGATCCCAGAAACTGACCAAAATGAAGGTGTAAATATTTGCCGAATGTCACGAATTGTTGAAATTGAGATAGATGATGATGGGCTTGTTTGTTGTTCTTTCTGATGTTTACCCCTTGGCATCAAAGCCGCCGACTGACTGGCTGAGACTCTTCTTGCCCCAAGAATAATATCCCAGTGCATGGGGTAAAGATATAGAATTAGATACGGATACCAGATACCAGATACTAGATACCAGATACGGATACCAGATATGGTTAATGTGGGAGGTGGCAACAGGTGATCTCTCTCTCTGTCTGGCATTCTTGGTTAATGTTGTTGGCGCTATTTGCTCGATGGCAACAAGTTGTCAACAGCTTTTGAATAACAGGTTCTATATGTCGGTTCTGTTTGAACAGAACTTAATTTGGGCCAAATGCCATGCCGGGGATCTTATATTTCTCTTATTATTTCTTTTTATTTCGCGCATTGTTTGAGCCGCACAAACAGCCCGAAAAGCGAAAAAAAAACGAAGAAAACAAACAGATAATGGTTTCGGCTGAAAGAGATCCGTGCCCCGATCGGTATTACTCAATATATATTGACGTCTCTTTAACTAACCAATTAGCACTTGGCCAAAACGATTTTGTCGCCAACAAAATATAATTATTATCAAAAATGTACACTTGGAATAATTAATGGGAATTTATTTTGAAGTGTTTATGTAGGTTTTTGAATTTTCTAAGTATAAGAAATCTGTGAATTCTTTAAATTAATCATTAAAATAACTTTAAACTAATTTAAGCCAATATTGAAAATATAAATGGATATTCCTATTATTGGACTAAGAAAAAATATTATTGGCCTAAGTAAAGTAGAGAAGATTGCATAAATTATTATTTTCCATACTAAAAATTAATAAATAAAAATAATAGTAATAATTGGATAAACGAAAGGATTTTATATAATAAGCTATTTCTGGTATTCGAACAATTATCAGAAAATCTACTTATTGTTAAATAGCCAATTTCAACTACAGAAAATAATAAATTAAGAAATATTGCTTATTTTGAGCTTATTAGGGTTTTTAAGCTAAAGAATATTTATAGAAATTTTCTTTAGCTTAGAAATATTATCCTGGGATAATTTCTCACAGTGTAGAACCCAGAAGTCGTCTGGCGATTGATCACACATGCGGACGTTGAATTTATTGTGATCATTAACAATAAATAAAAAAACACACGGGAATTCGGCTGAGAGGAGAAATAAAGAAGCTAACACCTCGGTTTGCTTGCTTTATTATTTCGGCTCAATTTGTCAAAGGCTGGTAAAAATTTCGGTACAAATAAAATAAGTAAATACGAAATACACTCCAGTTGACGTCGCTACATGACTGGCATTTTGCAGCGAAATAACTCGCTCGGTTTTTATGTTTCTTTAATGTTTTTTTTTGTCTTATATTCAAATGCGCAGGCGCAAAGTCGCGAGTCGCGTGCCGCTCTCGGATCGGAGTTGTATAATACTTATGTCGTCTATATACAATTTCGAATCGAATCTCCAGAGCTTTAAAATGCACGACATGGGCCAGACAGAAACACACACATAAGTGCCTTGGCACGAAAATCGCCAAATGACATCGAGACGACTCAAATTGTCATTGCCAACAAAATGCCAAACTTAAAAAATAAAATAAATATTAAATAAATAAATAGAAAATTGAGACTGAGCTAAGGGAAGTTCTAGCTATTTTTTTTATATAGGTTATTGTTTATTTAAATTAGTTTTGTATAAATTACAGTTATTAAGTGCCTACTTTTATAGAGTTTGCTACAGTTTAAGCTACAATTAATGTTAATACATTTATATGTCTGGCATAATTACCACTATGTAAATATATGCTGAACACGATGTATGGGCATGAATAAACTAATATTTGAATGCCCAAAAACGTATTTAATTCCATCTCCTAATTATTTATAAACAGTTCAAGTAAATTGCCCCAACAAGCTTAGACCTAAATTGCAGTTTCTGTTTGATAAGCTGAATCCTTTTGCTTGGCTACGCCTTCGGATTAATCTAATATCCCCACAATTTGCACTGCCCCCTCCTTTCCTGTTTTATATATGGATATAGATATATATGCGATAACAACAACAACCAAAACCAGAACCAGATGATGATAGTAATTATGGAAAACGAAAACGAGTTCGCATGCCATTCGACTCGACTCGCCTCGCCTCGACTGGATTGCGGTGGCTTCTCCTCTTTGGCCACAACAGGATATCTCCGTACAATGGCATGTCCTTCCTTCCCAAAAGTTTATATTTCCCCCTCCCTATCTGTGTGTGTCTGTGATTGTGTGTAAGGGTACAGGGTGTACGAGTGTACGAGTGTGTGTTGCGGTTTGTTGTTGCAGTCCCGGAAATGGCAAGTGAAAACATCCAGCTCAATTTGCTAGCCTCGGGGATGCGATTGAGGTCTGGGGCTGGCTCGGTACCAAAGACAAGGATCCTAATATTCCGCACTGTCAGAAAAACATGTGCTTGATGTTTTTTACAGGAAAAGAGTTTCTCGGAGAGGGGAAACACTAGTAGGAGCAGGAGCAGCACTTGATATTAAGAAGATAAATCACCTTCCATTGCTAATATTTTTGAAAACATTTGCAAATAGCTCTATCAGATTTTCAACAGTTAATTTAAGGGAATTTTATACAGAAACTGGGCTTTTCCGAGTGCATTTTATCAAACCTGTCGACTATTTTGTGCTATTTACCTTGGGCTTGTTGAAAGTGAGACAAACATTATGATCTGGTCTGGCATTTTTGGGTGCTGTAATTCCAATGCTTAAGCTTCTTCGATTTCTCGGAAAATGTGCAGTTCTAACAAAAAGAACCAATTTACAAGTATCAAAACATCTTTTGTGCATTTAAGTTCCCATTAATTGAACTGAAATATTTAAATTTGATGTTAGTTTGCTTGGCAATTTGGTAAAAATGAATTATAAATTTCGAAATTAGTACCGAAAAGGGGAAATACCTGCGACCAGAGAGCGTACTGTATTAAGGGGGGTTTTGTTTCGGGTTTTTATCGATCCTGGCGTCCCTCATACATATTCCTCGTATAAAAACCCAGTATCTGTATGGGGTGCGCCCATATAAATTTATGTACAATAGATATAGATACCTGAACAGGGTACTTACTGTGTGTGGGTGTGTGTGTGTCTGTGTGTGGTGGTGGAGTGAGGCCACAACAATTAACAATTGAAATTGAAATTGATAAGAAATTTTTTTAATTACGCCGGCGAGTGCCACACGTTACTTGGCCACTCTTTATACCCTCTGCTCTTTTCTCTACTCTTTTCTATTTTTTTCTCTCTTCTTTTTATTATTTTATTTTTAATGTTATTTTGGCCATTTGTTTCTGCTGCCTGGTTTTGTTTTGTTGTTATCTACACAACCATAATGGGGGCCGCATTTTGCATTTCCATTTGCATTTACCATTTTCCCCGATCACCTGAATTACCGTGTACCTTGTTCGGTGTACCAGACACCCCCATATATATGGTATGTATCGGGGTGCGATAATCAAGCTGTTAACATATTGTTTACATTTTCGATTGGCTGTAACAATTAATCAAACAGAATCGATACCAATTTGCACACACTTGTTGCCTTGTAATCACACACAACGTTTACTTTGTTTTTTTTTTTTTTCAGTTCTATCACCTTGAGGGGGGCGCTTATCAATTATTTTTGTGCCAGCACACATAAAAGATGTTATCTAGGCAAACAACTTAAGCGGGGTGAGTCAGTCAACTATTTGTTTACAGTTTACATGTGAGATTTAAAATTTATAGGAACCAAGAAACTAGGTAGCATATGTGAGGGAAGAGCTTAAATTATTGTCTTGCTTTTAATAATTTTATATGAATAATATTAGCTGAACAGAGCTCATAAATATTATCAAGAATGAGCTATTAAAGTTTCTATCACCTAAGAAAAATATTATCCTTTGACAATATTAAATTGCGATTAAATTGTCAGCAAAGTAAATGTTTCACTTAATTACATAATATTTTTTCTGTAATTTCAAGAACATTGAGGTACTATTAACTTAACTTAATGCCTAATCGAACTCAATAATTGGACAAAGGTCCTGTTTAAAGCCAAGTCTCTGCCGTCAATGTCGCAGTGGGTTCTCTGGCTTACCGCCAGCATTTCGACCAGCAGTTAAATTGAGTTTTGCGGTTAAACACCTCTCTGTGTCTCCCTTTGAGCCGAACTGATTCTGTGTGTAATTGCTCGCCGACAGAGTCGGCAAGTAATTAATTAAGTTCCAGCTAATGCATACGTTAAGTAAGTAAAACCAGCGTTTGACATATTTGTAGCGACAATAACAGGGTGGTGTTAATGCACCTTAATAATACCCATTTATCAAGGGCGTTTTCGAATATACATACACGTCTGATTAAGTCCTCAGCTTTTGACAATGAGAGATGGCAATCTTTATTTAGACAATGCTGGCGGAGTGTTTAGGCATTTAAATTAATTTAAAATATTCATTTAAAGTAGAAAAATAATAAAAAAAATAAACATCAAACTTTAACTTGTAAAATATTAATTTGTTAAGTTAGAATTTATTTTTAAAACACTGGTATATTTTTCACTTATAAGCTCAGGTATCTTAGGGAGGTTTTTAGCTAGATTTATAAGTTCAAGCTTAAGTAGTCTATAGTTATACCTTGGTTATTAACACTATCTTAAGCTAGAGTTTGTGCCATTTTTGTGCTATTGTACTATTGATTTCCTTAAGAATCCAGCATTTTATCAGATGTTCTAATGTTCTTTTCGAATTATTTCAAAGAGAGGAGCTTCTCGCAGTTGAACTTTTCGTCAAGTTTTGCTAAAGGTAAAAGGGGAGAAACTTTAAACGAAACTGGCATTGTTTTGTTGTTGTTTTTCTTTCCTTTTCTTATTTTTTTTTGTTGGTGTTTTTTCACCCCAGTATTTAATCATTTGTCATAGCATTGCACTGAAGTTTTGCGCCATTGTGTTGTCGTTGTCTTTTGTACAATGTTGCTGCTGTGTCTGTTGCATTGTTGTTTGGGGTTTGCGTGTTCATTGACGTCACAGCCAACTGTTGTTGGCCCAAAGGGAGGGCGCAGGGTGCAGCATTGGAGTGTTGCATGTTGCACGCACACAAACAAGCCCAAACAGTGGCCCCCACTTTGTGTCCAAGCACTCAAGTAAGCAGGTCAGCGGTTCCTGCGGTTTAACTCACTTCGAATGCACCACCAGCACCCAGCTAGCATTGCCCACCTGAACAGCGCCACCCATTCACCCACCTGGGCAACGCCTCCCAGCCGAGGACCACCCACCCGCACTCCAACTCGGTCAGCTTGCGGTTTTACTTCAAGTTTTGCCAAACCCAAATGCCACCCAAAAAGTACGTAAACCCATTCCCAGTAACAGCGCGATTTTCAGCTTAAGCCGCACAATGTTTCAATTAGAGATGGCAAATGATATCGATTAATATGGGAATCGATATCGGATTGATATAATTTATAATGCGACCGTATTCTGAAGTAAATCTAGTGGAAAATCGATATGATATCTATCGGAAACGAAATATTCCGTTTTAAAGTTTAGCAAACATTATTAATTAACTAACTATTAGGGTTGACAATATTCGATATCTATCAATGCCTTAAATTTTAGTTATCGAAATTGATCGAACTATCGATTATTTCTAATTTAATAGCAAATTCTCTATCTCAAACTTTACAAATAAAAATAAAATTTAAAACATGTATAATATTCATAAATCCCTAATTCAATAGATAGGATCCCTGAAATTTAATAAATACATTTTATATACCGCTGTTATTGCTTTTATCCGATATACAAGGACCTACTTTTTCCTTCTTTCTCCTTCTAAGAAATAAAATGCACTTCAGCTTTTCAGTTAGCTGAAAATTGAAATTGATTTTTATGAGAGTCTCCTTCTCTGTCCAGGTGTTGGTTCGCCCACATATACATACACTCTGACACCCCCCGAAAAGCGAGAAATCAATTTCAATTAACCAAATACATATGCCAGCGAGAGCTGAGGGAGAGCGAGAAAGCGAAATAAATAAATAAACAAATAAATAAAGAAATAATAAAATAAGTATGCATGAAACAGAAGCTGCAGATGAAACCGGAGAGCTCGGGCTGAATGAGAATCCGTATCAGAATCTGAATCACAATCGGAATCTGGATCCTTTGGTGGCTGTTCATAAATGTTTCAGCAATTGGGAATGTTCCGGCAAAGAGCAAAGGGGAAATGCTATCGAAAATGAAATGCAATTAAAAATAGGGTTTATATTTATTCAAAACTAAAATATAAATTATGTTTGCTCTTTAATTGATTTATCATATATATCATATATAATAATTTTAGTTCCCAAACGAAACTGCTTTTGTGAAATGAAATTTCGAAACAGTCGCGCATTAATTTGTTTTTCCTGTTTTTCATCCGTCAAAGTCAGTGAGTGAGTCTCTCCGGGCAATTGGGGATTTCCTTTATTCTTTCGCTTATTGATATTAAAGGGCTGCGGCTGGGGCAGACGAGACTCCCCGCCCGTTTCTCGCGGTGTGCCTGTGTGTGGCTTGTTGACTTGCCCCGCTAATAATTGCCAAGACCGCGCGCGCCAGGAAAGGCAAACAAATTTATAAAACTGGCAGCCCCGCCGAGTCACTCTCGCTCTCTCTGTCCGTCTATCTGTCCGCCGTAGTCAGCAAGTCTGGCAGTTAGCGCCTCAGTCGACGGCTCTGGGAAAAGTCACGTTTTGCATTTTGGTTTTGCGACACGGTGGGGTCACTCCCTCTTCGCACCCCTCTGATTTTCCGCTTTTCCGCCTTTGATTCTTACTTTTTGTGCTTGCAAAATGACAGATGATATTTAGCCGGGGTTATATATGTGTTGGTTCCGTAAATATCTTATGTTTCTATCAGAACTAAACATATTCAGGAGTATATTATGAGAAATATAAGGGGAAAGGCTGATGGGACTTGTAAAAATGTATTTATTGAGGCATTTCTAATAATAATTATATTATCTTAATTATTAAAGAGAGAAAATTACGGGTGTTTAATGCGATAAATTTAATTTAAATTGCAACGCCTTGCGTGCCCAGTATCTCATAGTCGAGACCTTTTTCTTAGTACTTTTCCTTGTGTTTACCTTTTTGAGATGTGCATTTTTTGGCGTTGATTTTTCCTCAAAAATATTTTATTGCACAATGTGCAGGGGGTGTGTGCTTGCTTGCGGGGGTGTGTGCTTGCTCATCATGAACAATTGAAATGCATAAATGTATACTACGGTTTGTGAGCTCTGATAGCTATCTGTTGCGGACTAAAATGCCAGTGACACAACATTGCGTATGCGCAATTTCTGTGCTGTGCCACATAGAGATGCAATCTCTCTCCATCATCATCCGGCTATTTGATTGTGAATAATGCTGGGAAAAGAAGCAAAAAAATGGGAATAAAAACAGGAGCCAGAACAGAAATAGTGAAAGCCAAGGGGAGAGGAAAGGGCAGAATGCAGCGTACAAAGTTCAAAAATGTGTGCGAGTGTGTTTTTGACTTTTATTTACCTAACCGTGTGTATCCCTGAGAGAGAGAGCTGGAAATGAGAAATTCCTATGGCAAATACTGGCAAAATGGTTATTAAAATGCAGCAACTTCTTTATTTCACTTCGTTTCACAGCCCTGCATACATGATTTGCTTTTATTTCCGCAATACCACGGGGCGTATACGTGATTTTTGTACCCAATTAGTGTGACAAGCGTTTGATAATTGTAACAATGGTCTCTGTGTTTTTGAGTAATAATCCAATTAAATATTTTTAAATGTATCTTTTGTTTTTTAATGTAGAAATATATATTTCTTTTTTTGGGCAAAGCTTCTTTGTGGCCTGACAGCCATTTGTTGTGTCTGCACGCCGAGCAGGTAAAAAATTATAATGCCAACAACAATGACAGCATTAATTGCGGACACAGTTTAAGTCACACTCAGCACACACAGTATACACAGCACGCACAGCACACACAGGACAACTAATTCCGACACATTCAAGGATCCGGAGCCCCGTTCGGTTAATTTTTCGCCTGCCAGCGTGTGTCACAGGACATGCAAAAAGGTATTTTAATACACGTCACTGTGTTGGGGCTGCTGTGGCAGCTGGGGTGTCCTGCAGCAGCAGCAGCTCCTCCTGGCCGTGTTTGTTTGTTAATTGAGTTTATGTTATCAAAGATTTTCCTGCTTTGCTGTGGTTTTGACAGCGACTACATACGCTTTCGATGCGTCGAATGGCAAAACAAAGACCATAAACATTATTTGTTTTTGTTTCTGCTTGCATATTTCCCCTTGAGGGAAAATGAAGCTAAAATGTGGTTCATTTAAACTTTTTTTTGAGTAATTTTTAACAGTATATTGCCTATAGACAACGGTGCAGCGTATACGTTATTTTTATAAAGTTATAGAGTCGTTCTTTTTTACTAACAATTACTTAGCTTTAGTTAACCTTACTTTTCTAGCGTTTTTTTCGGTCTCTTTGACCCTTTAACATTTTATTTCGGGCACATTTTCATAATGAATAATATTTTGTTTGGCTTTTGTTTTTCGGTTTCGTTTTTGGCGCTTGACATGGGTAAACATTTGGCCAAGTCAAACATTTGTGTGTTTGTGTTTGTGGGGTTTAAAGTTCATTGCATTGTGTCAGGGTTGCCTTAGGAGCGCTGCCTCCCCGGTTTCTGCCCTCCTTAGTTTTCCGGCCACCCCACAGAAAGTGGCCTTGTTTCTCCTTTTTCGTTTTTCTCCTTTTTTTTTGGCTCTTGCCCTAACCTTACCTCTCGGAGCCACACATCGCAGCTATATGTATCTGACCCACTCGACGGCGGTGGAAACACTCACATGTAATGCATTTTTAAATTTGCATATGCTTCAGGCAGGCCCTGGCAAACTGTTAGTCATAGTGTCTAACTAGTTAGTCGGAGCCACATTGAAGATTGGGCAAGGAAGGCTGGCAATAATCGATAAGGGGTCGAAATAAATTGAATCACCTAATGATATATTTTTTAGTCCATATGACATACTTTTTAGTTCATATTACCAAAATCTGAGTCCATATTACTTATTTTTAGACCACATGACAACACAACCGATCATTTTTTAGTACTCATGGGTACAAAAGAGTCCGTATGATTAAGTTCTTAGTCCATACAACCTATTTTTAGTCCATATGACCACAAAACTCTCCATATGATCTCGTTTTTAGTTTAAATGGCATTCTTTTTAGTACTTAATACATTGACCTTATATCTAATCCATTTGACTGCATATCGACATTTTTAGTCCTACAAACAAATCACACGTGCAAAGAAAAAATACATAGAACTAATTAATTAATTTAGGCCTTAAAAATATAAATTCCGGGCTAAAAAATAAAGTTAATAGCTTCGTTTGATTATTAGAATTCTAGAATTACTTCAAACATTTCAAAGGAAATGCTTACAATTTGTACAATTTTTTACGCTGATAATTTCCTAATTCGGTAAATTTTCTTTGTGAGCTTCAACTTGGAGTTTTGCCCCTTCATTTTCCTGCCACAAGTCCTCGGTGACATTTTGCATATCAGAATATTAGAAAGAAAGAGGCGGAGGAAGGAGTATTTAGGATGGCGCAGAGGGACTTAGTTTCCTTTGTCTGTCTTATGCATTTGCTGTCATTTGCAACCACTGTGTGTGGGTGTGTGTGGTGTTTGGTGTGTGGTGTTTGGTGTGTGGGTGTGTGGTGTGTAAGGGGCTGGTCTTGGGGGGTGGTTTTGTGGGAGGTTGTTGCTGGCAGCGATTGCATTTGTTACAGGCAGGCAGAGAGGCACCACCGGGCAGAGGCAGCAACAACATTGCACTTTGACTTTAACGCTGTTGCATTTTACTAGGTCAAAAGCAACGTCACCGCGTGCAAAGGTTGCCCACTCTCCTCCCTCTCTCTCTTTCTCTCTCGCTCTTTCCCTGTGTGTGCAAAGTGTGTGTGTGGTGTGCCAAACATAAATATGGCGCAAAGGTGAAACTGTTGCACCTTTTTCGCTCCTTTTCGCTCCTTTTTGCTCCTCTCCGGGTCCTTGTTCGGGGCATAAATCGGTATCTCTGTGTATGTGCCGTGCTAAATTTCACACAATCCCTCGCAAACACACCATACCATGCACCACACACACTCATACACACACACACACACAGCAAAGTGCAACCAAATAGCTAACTATTTCTAATTGGAGGTCGTTGCGGTGCTTGTCTTCGCCAACTTGACTTGTTGACTCCAATTGGCATCGCATTGCCTTAGTCCTTAGTCCTTGCCATCGTGTCCTTATTAAGTGTGCTGCTCGTCCCACGTCCATATGTAATTAAATTGTACGTTTTCCTTGAGTTGCACGTAATTATTGGGTGCAAATGCAGGATACCAGGTTCTTAGTGGCTCAATTGCATTGCCTATTTTCCGGCAATACCTGCCCATTTATTTATTATTAATTTTTGTAATTAAATTGCGCCTTTGCAGATAATTATTAGGTAGAATTGAAGTATAGCAGGTCCTTGGTTGGTCAATGCTATTCCCTAGTTCTCAGCATTACCTATTTATTAGTTATTAATTTTTGTAATTAAAATGGTACATTTTGCCGATTTATACTGAATATTTGGGTAGATATACATGGAACTAAAGGTTCTTGGTGTGTTAAAAATTATATATTAAAGATTTACAATTATAAAAATGTATTTTACTTACAAAACTGTACATATTTTTCTGTTTGACATTATAAGTATTAATATAAATCATATTGATCTTTTTTTTTACTTCTCAAATGTATTAAATTGCGTTTGAGATTAAGGAATATTTCTTGCTTTTCTTTACATCTTGGAAAATGTTTTAATATTACTGTATAATTATCTATGGATATATCAAAGTCGCACCTTGACATATTTGAACGCAAAAATTGAAGGTCAGATGTCAACGATGGGCCTATCTGCGCAATTTATGCAGTTTGTGGTTCCTGGCCTTGATTCGATGGCTTTCCTATTACAGATTCCAGGAATCGAAGGTGGCAACAGGCAGCGGCCACCTGATTAGCATTCAGAGTTTCAGCGACCAGCGACCAGCATCCGGCATTCGAATGAGAAATTTGGAATGCAAGTGGAAGCTGGGAGGACATGTGACCACCTGTTGTGCCGATGGGCCTGTTCTTGGATGCATTTGTGGCCGGGAATTAATTCCCCATTGTTTTGCCACCACCCAGAGCCCGGCAATGCCATTTCCATTACCATTCTGGCACTTTGGCTTAATTCATGGCCATTTCTCTCTCTCTGCCCGTCTGTGTTCAAGGCTTACCTTGAAACTCTGGAACATCCAGCACTAACTGTTTAGTATCAAAATATCCACAAAGATGGCCAGTATAATTTTGAATTAATTAATTAATCAGGTACCATGAGAAAGCATTTGGCTTCAAGGTTTCTGGGTGCTAATAAAAAATCAAAGTGGAACAGGATGCTGCTTGCAAATTCCATTCAGCAGTCAATTAACTGCACTTTGTGCACCGTCCGCTGCCTTTGCCTGATATTCGCGTATCCTGTCGCCTCCACTCCTCCCTTTAATTAAATCGAAAATACACTCATGTAAAATTCAATAATTTCCGCCGACTAACTTAATTAAGCCGCCATTAAAGTTGCAAGAGCAGCGGTATCTCTGACCATCATCAATATCATCATCCTGCCAAAGGAGTGGCAAGAAGCACTCTCTTCCTCCCTCTATCGATGGCGAAAAAATATAAAAAGTGAATTAAAGGTGGCGGCCATATAGGTGGGTGATGTGTCCAGCATCTCCCCCCCGTTTGGTCCCGGCATATGACACTGAATATAAACGCAAAGGTCAAAGGCGATATGGCACACGGATATGAGAGCATAAAGGCTTCCTTTTGCATTCATTCAGGGTTTTCCCCCCCCCCCCCCACAGTTTTTTCCCGAGTTGTCGCATTGCAAGTGAAGTAAGAACGATTTCTGGGAAATGCTCTAGTTTTCCTCTTTCAGCGTCTTCGATTCTTTCGAAACTGAAGATGACAGATTCCAGGCAGGCAGGTGGGCAGGTGGGCAGCAGAGGGGGAAGCGTCTTCTGGGAACTTTGCTTTGATATATCACAACAGGCAAATATCGAAAACAAGCGCTCTAATAAAATATACTAAATATTTATTGCCAACGGGAAAAACGAGAAAAGGCGAGTGGGAGGAGGAGAGGCTTTCATAACCATAAGTCAAGTGACTAGCATGACATTTTTATCCTTGTAATATCACCTCATCAGCTTGCGGTTTCTTCTGTTTCCTACAATAAAATCTGGTCAGGAAAATTAGAAAATGCTGGCAGGACTTCTGTTTCCTATAATAAAATCAGGCCAATAAAATTTTGTGGTGAGGTTCTTGCGGCCAAGAACGTTTATTCCAAGCTTTTTAAATCGGTTTTATATAACAACAAATGCTAATTTTATGTTATTTGGAATGTCTCTCTGTATTTTATATATTTTATTTAATAATTTGTCTAGCATGTGACCTCGTTTATCTTGCTCTTTTTTTTTGTGACTACCCATTTCAGCTTTCCATCTCCCACTAATCCGATTTCCGTTGAAATCTCCAAACTTGACGCCGTTTTTTTTTGCTATTTGTTTAGGACAGTGATAATCGCCCGGAGAAAAAGAAGAAAGGGAGGGTAGAATCGGATAGAAAACCAAAATATCAAAATAGAAGCTGCTCAAGTGTTAGGGAAGTCGAAGTTGGAATACCCTTGATGTTAGCCAAGAGAGAGAAGAAAACAGGTGATTTAACATAGCTTACTGCTAATGAAAAAATTCAGAATACCCTGTAAAAGGTAACAGGGAGGAAAAAAGGGTGTAAAACAGCAAGTTTTTTATTAAATAAATAATTTAAAGAAAGTTTTTTAATAAATAAATGAATATCAAATGTAGTTTTTCAATAAATAAATTAATAATAAATGTAGCCACTTTTCTACATTGAAACAGATCGTCTAAATCGAGTCGCCTGTTAATATTTTATGGCTTCAGACTGTTGCCATATTTAGAATATATTGCCTGGCTTAAAATACCCTTTAAAAAGTGGTAGTAGGTATTAAAAAAAGCGAAAAAAAAAGGAGTGAGTCACGATGTGTCACCAATCATTTGTCATATCACAACTGCCGCATATGTGTTGTGTAGGCGGAGTGTCTGTGCATGTGTGTGTGTGTGGGGGGGGGTGTGTTTTTAAAGGAAGACATGATAAAATGGCCGCTTAGGCACTGTCAGCGGTACAAATGCAAATACACACTCGCCCACACACACACAAACGAGCACACTCTGACTGACAAATGAGACAGTGACGAGCAACAATGTTGTCATGTAAATGTCTTCATTTTGTGCGCTTTTCTTTGCCCTGCCCCCTTTTCCCATTTTCCTCCATGTTCCCTCTCTGTAAATGGGTTTATTCTCAGGCCAGACGATATATACTTTCGCCACACATCAATCATATGCAAATAAAAGCGATTTAAGCCAGGCTCCCTTATACTTCTAATTGCTGACGATTAGTTTTTAATTTTTTTTAGCTGACTTGTTAATTGCCCCGGCGTTTTGCATTTCGAATTTCGAATTTTGCATTTAGCATTTTGCATTTGATTTGCCATCAATTTAATTTACAATCCCCAATTATGCTGGCTACATGTGTAATATCTGTGTTGATTTTTCCGATTAAGACGAAATTTTTTTCTTTTCTTTATATTTTAAGGCTAAGGCGCTAAAAAGTAATTGTTCTAGGTATATTATTTATATTATATTATTTATCAGTTGCTCAGTTTTATTTTTCTATAAAATATATTTAGTTATTTGTAGGTTATTCCTATTGCTTTAAAAATATATTTTTATATATTTGTTTGTATATTTTTTATACATCTCTCCCGCTAGTTTTTTATTCATTTTTTTCAGCTCATTAAATCAACTTGAGCTTAATTATTATTTGCCACTATTGACTTTGATTTGTTTTGATTTGATTTGATTGATTTATCGCCGTAGCTCGAATGGCGCTTACCCTTAGCCGATAAGAGCTCTCTCTCGCGCCGCCTTAAGTTTTGTATTTTGCTCGATTTTGTTGCTTCGATTTGATTGCATTTTGCGATAAGCCGATTGACAATTGACGTGATTGACGAACACCTTTTGCATGCTCTTATTTTTATATTTTATTTGCTATTTTGTGCTGTGTTGTGTTGTGTGTCTTAAATGGTATCTAAGGGGGGACCCTTTGTACGGCGGTGGGAACAGCAGCTACTGGTGGCGGTGGTGGTGGTGCTGGGTGATAGTGGCTCTTGATGGAGTGCCCGACATCGTTGGGACATTTATTGATGACACTACTTAGATAGCTACTTGTCGTCGGCATTGTTGTTTGGCAATTGCGTAATTTTCGCAGTTGTCGTTTGATTGCTGTTGATTAATTGTCGACGCCGCCGCCGTCGCCGCCGTTGATATCAGTGGAATCAGATCTCTCACTGCCCCCGAAGCCGGCGGGAGTGGAGGCTTCCTGTAATTTCGAGTTTAAATTCCAGATCTCGCTAATTGCCAGCAAACCAGCAGCACCGGCCAACATCGTTCGTTGTCACCCATGTCATCGGTCGGGGCATTCATCTTGCCACAATTTCCACACAGGCTTTCCTCTACACACACACACAGTTTCCGCCATTTGCCAGCACTTTTCCCTTCCTCCACTTCCGTTTCCCGCTTTCTTCTCCGCTCTTTATTGACATTCGCCAGAAAGCAAATATTTGGGATGAGCGCTAAAGGTGTCGACCACAAAACACTTGGGAAAGCTCAGTGGGGAGCTGGCCAAGACAAAGGGAAACGTTACGAATTACATTATACTTTGTAAGCGAAATGTATTTAAAATTCACAAAATATTATTTACTAATGTATACAATTTGCTAAACATTTTTTTGGGAAAAATTTATCTTAAAAATTTCAAAGTACGAGTAATAATTATTATATATTTCCAACGCATGCATATACCTCGCGTTCATTAGGCCAAGTCAAGGGGAAACCAAAATGCTGGGCAAGTATGAATGTGTTAAGTATTTGCCAAAAACACACACATGTGTACGTGTACGTGTGCGTTTGCATGTGGGGATGTACGTGTACGTGTGCCAGGGAATCCAGTCAATGAAGATTAGAGGGGGGCGACGCCGCTTTTTACGGTTTCATAATCCAAAAAGGAAACGCTTGAAGTTGTAACTAGACCGCGATATTTCACGACATAGTTGATACCTATTTCTTCGAGGAACCAAGGGAGGGAAGCAAAAGGTGAGAAGCTTTTCCCGCGAGAACGACGACGGTGACGGGTCTTATTTTGGGGGTGAAAATTGTGTGTTTGCCGCCTTCGGGGGCCCCCAAATGCCATTTGACATTTTTGTCAAATGCGTTTCGCGTTTCGTTCGTTCGTTTGGCACTGTGATTTGCCTTTTTGTCACATTAAATCTTGTTTATGAAGCTTAAGAACTTTATTTCCGCTCGATTAAATGGCCATAATGGCGGCAGGCTGCCTTTTCTTTTGCTTTTTGTATTGTTTTTTTGTGCTTTTCTTTGCGTCTGGAAAAGAGTAAAGGCGTGGAGAATAACAGAGAAAAATTACCTGTAATAATTGTTAATAAAAAGGTCGAGTGTCCTTGTGATTTTTTGTTTAATTTAATTTATGAAACACTAGTTGATGGAAATAAGTATAGAAATATCTAGAGAGACTGCTGTTTCCAGGTTGCATTAAATTGAATTGTGCACTTTGCAGTTTTTTTTATTTTTGTAAGGCCCCCAAAATTAATATAAGCTACCCAGGCATCATTCCCATTATAATCAGTGGGTGAAGTGTGTGCAAGTGTATTGCATGTTTTAATTAAACGAAATTGCTTGTATCCCATTGATGGCTTAATATGGGGCCACATGTACGCCTATCGGTGTCCCACCTACCGGTGGTAGTGTATCCCAGCAAAGTGGCATTGTGTGTGAGCCAGAGAGAGCTGGGAGCTAGGAGCTGGGAGCTGAGAGCTGTGTCTGGAATATTCACTTAAGTGAACAAGAGGACATGCTGAAACCCAGGAGCAAGCAGGAGCGAGCAGGAGCTGGCCAATTAATTTGGTGACAATGGGAAACGGGAGGCAGGAGCACAAGCAAATTAACGTATTGCAAAAATCAACAAAAGCAAACAAACAAGCCAAACTAGACACAGACACACTCAACTAAATTAGTCAATCATAATCGATAAATAAATATATGCAAAAACATTAAAATGACAAATAATGGCATACATGAAAGCAAATGATGAAATTCTGCAATAAGTAAATTAGAAGCTGGATTTTATTACGCTAAAAATGAGAGTTTTTATATGTGAGTTTCCAATCATCACTAATTAGTGGAGGCAGTAACTAAAAGTATAGATTATTTGCTAAGTTCCTTTAATTAAATTATATTATTTATTCTAAAGCTTTAAACAGCATTGTAAATAATTGTAGAAATGTTGCTTGTACATATGTATTTGAGCTTATTCAAAAGAAAAAACATTTAAAATAAAAATCATTTAAAACAAATATTATATTTATTTTTAATTGAAAACTAATTGTCTTGCTATATATTTTCTTACAGAAAATCCGTGTAAAAATGCCGCAATACTTTGCCAACGATTCAGGTGAGTTCTCCTCTTCATTTAAAAAAAAAAAAAAAGCTACAAAATCAACACAAACAAAACACAATGCCCTATCTCTGGCCCTGGCCATTCATAATTTATGCATATACAAATATATGTATATATACCCATGCCCCTCCGATTTTCCAGGCAGCCTCCGATTTTCCGAACGTACGGACGGAACGCCGGAGCCTGCGATGATAAGATAAACTTCTACACTCGCCCCAGCCAACGCCTTTGTTGTGCGTGTGTATTGTACTTGGGGCATTGTTGTAATGCCATAACAATCAAGTGAAATTACGCTAAATGACACGCTCATTACGGGCGGTTACCAGGGGGGAGGGCGCTTCCAAGGCTGGTTACTAGGTAGTCTGGTAGGGATGGCACATTAAGTATCGAAAATTCAGTGTATTCCATTGAAAATAATATAGATTTGTCTTTTTCTGGTATATAAATTGAGTACATCGATAACTTGCCAAATGAAAACGATTGATTATCATTAAATTATTTTGATATATCGATAATTATTATATCATAATTTTGCATATTATGAAAAACAAATAATTACCATAAATTCGATATTATATCGATAACTAATCGATAAAATTATGTTGATGTATCGATAATGAGTAGATTTTTGTATTGCAAAATATGAAAATACATTGTTTATTTACACAAATAATATATCTAAGTTTAACTTGATAAAGCAAACAATTTTAAACCATATTCCCTGAGTCGATAATTTCGATATTCGATATTTTCGGTATTCCTGCATCGGATATCGCGACCCACGCATCACTATGGGGTTGTGGGGGTCCTCTTTTTTCGGGAAGCAACAATGCAAAAATCATTGCCTACTTATGAGCGCCGCCGATGAACGGAAAGACGAGAACGAGTGAGGTGCCGCCCATTTATTATTTAAATAAAAAACATACAAATAAGCGCTTGAAAAACGCTTTTACAACACACGAAGCAGTAGCATACGAGGAGCAGGCAGCATTATTTGCATATAAAAATGTTCATTATGTTTTGTCAAATGAACAATAAATGTCTCTTAGCTCTTTCACTTATTTTTTTGTTGTTGGCAAATTAGGGAAGCTGACGGAAATGCAGAGATAGAGAGAGGGTCTGTGACAACGCTTTAAACGGTTTTATTGGCTTTTCCAAATTGGCCAAAGGCCAAGAATATTGTACACAAAATAATAATAAAAAAGAAGGAAAAACAAAAAAAAAAACAGAAGCAGAAGCAGCGCGCAAAATTTATATTACGCAAAATATGCCAAGGCGGACAACAAACTTTGCTTTGACCAGAAGCTTTTGAAGTTTTTCTCACCAAAGTCCCTAGTTCCCGTCCCCTCTTCAGCCATTTCCCGATTTTCCTCCGATTTTCCTCCCGCTTCCTCGCGCCCTCCCAATCGGGGCTCCTGTTGCTGGCAAGTGAAAGTGAAAGTGAAAGTAAAGTGTAATTAGGTTTGTTTTGCGTGGCTGTCTGCAAATGAAATGCCTGATGGACACCGCGAAGGAGGAACGCTGATTATTCTTATTTTCATTCTTATTATTATTATTATTATTATTATTATGAAGATTATTATGACCCCCGTTCATCAAAAATTAAACCAGACCTGGTTCCAAATATTTCAAGTTTATAAAACAAGTGCCAAATACCAGTTGGACTTGGGAATTTCACTTATTTCCGCGGGGAGTTGAGGTTAATTAACATCAGCCAATTATTTATTTGAAGGTAAATAATGTTTAATTTATTTAATATTGAACTAAATCATATTGAATGTAAATATCAATACAGTAGTGACAATTATTTCGTGGTGAGTCAAGCTTAAAGCAATTTCTAAATTATATATTTACCTTCTCCTTGCTGTTTATTTAAGCATTTCTATATTTCGTAATAATTTAATTATCATAAACAATTTTCTACAACGTCGAGGATAAAGCGTAACTGTTTGTTTCAACCTTTTAATCAAGATTAATTACCTCATTCCTGGAATTTTCCGCTTTAGCTATTTACGGATTTTTCTAGTAAGTAGTTTCCCTGAATTCCTCTCTTTGGTTTAACTTGGTTCGCTATTTTTTCCACAGGCGCCTTTCATTCCCCTTTCTGTTTTCCGGGAACGAACTTTTCCATCGCATTTATTCCAGGTGCACCTGTCTATTCAGGCTGCTTTCAGGAAATAACCAGGGTGTAGTCTTCAATAGTTTTTCCTTGAAATCTGTATTAAAACAGGCTTCTTTTTCGAAGTATTCTCCTGTGGCTTCCATAGATAATTTAATTTAGTTTTTAAGCTACAAAGAGTGGATAAAATTGTTATTAATATGAAGCCTTAACTAGTTGAGCAGGGTAAAAATACTCCCAGGGAATCAAATCAAATTTATACAAATACTTCTCCTACTTTTCCTTAACATTATTAAATCGGAATAAATTGGTATCTTGTATAAGTTATTAGAGCCCCAACGAAGGTTATATATTCCCACAAAAGACATCAACAAATATTGAAATCCATCGATTGTTGTCTGATGGCCAAGTGTCGACTGTTATCGCCTCATAAATATAAATATATATAAATATGATGAATACAAGTATGAATAAGCAAGCCAAAGTGTTTATCGATACCATCCAAAAGGGTATTAAAGTCCCAGGCTCAAGACAATGCCGCTGCCTACGCGGCACATCAAGGGGAAAAGCCATACCCATTCCCCCAGAATGTTCCCTCCACCAACAAACACCATTCAAGGCGCAGTCAGTCAGTCAGTAAATATTGAGTGAGCATATAATCTGTTAATAAGCATTTTATATGCCAAAATAATTTGATTTGCATGTTGGGATGTCGATTTCTGTCCTCGCTATTCTCTGTCACGTGGCGGAGGAGGGTGAAAATTGTGCCATCCATGGAGGGTTGGTGTCATGCTCGAGTTCATGTAATTAACACGGATACCAAAATTTACGGTCGGGATGATCACAATTTTCTTATGTTGACGCTGCCTTATTACCGTATAACCATCTCACTTTTCATGGTGTGCCATGGTTAACGCTTTTTATAGAGTGTTTCGTGCCAAGTTAAACAGTGGTTAAGTCATAAACACTAACAAAGGAAATGGGAAAAGAGTAAAAATAAATTAAAGCTGAAAACAAACTCGAAATTCTATAAAATAAGCTACGAACAACCGTAAATTTAAGTGAAATCCCCTACAAAATAGTCTAAAAGTAGGCACTGATACATTAAATAACCCTAATTCAGCGCGTAACATTTTTGTAGCATACTTTTGGGCTGCATTTCAAGTGATTTCAGCATCGCTTTATATATTTTTAGTTTTTTTTCTCGAATTTCTCAAATGTTTAAAAAGTTTCCAGGCAATTTCGATGATTGTTACTCCAAATATTATTGCTTTATTAACCAGCAAAGTGGAATTGATTAAATGGGCACTCAAAAAACATTCTCCAACATGTGTGTGTGTGTGTCTATGTAGAGCTCAGCAATTTTCAATGGAAAGCTACTTTTATTTGAAAGTTAAGCCCCGAACCCGCAAAACCAAACTGACAAAACTGAATTGACCGTCCGACAAAATACCCAAACTCCAACTGCCGACAAAACCCGCCGGGATTGTCATCTGCATGCCAAAAAACTGACCCAACTGGCTGGCTGGCTGACTGACTAACTGACTGACTGACTGGCTGGCTGGATGACTAACTCACGAACTGAGTGAGTACTTAAAGCAATGGCAAACATTAGCATAAAGCTGGGGCTATCATTTCTAAGTGCGTTGCTCGTTGCTGTTGTTGTTGCCATGTCTAGTGTTTCTCCTCCAGCGCTTTTCCCTTTCTCAATTTTCCATTTTCTTGGCCCGCTGTGTGCGCTGCGGGGAATAAGGTAAATATCAGCTGGCACACGAGGACAGCTCCCAGCTCCCAGCTCCCAGCAACCAGCAGCCAGCAGCCAGCAGCCAGCTCCTGAGCCGAAGCGGTGTCCTCGCTCGGCGGCGGCGTCCTCGCTAAATCACAGGTGTGCAACAATGGCCACAGAAGCGCCAACAACAAAACCGCCAACAAAAATGCCAGCAACGAAAACCTAAAACGGAAGAAAGCCTAATCCCCAGCGCCGAAACATGACATACACTATCCCATGTCATATAAAATTAAGCTTTATAAGAATTTTAAAATTTTTCTATATGAATTTTGAAACAGAGGATTTGAAATCATTAAAAATAATGCCCAAAGGTATAAACAAAATATTTAAATGCAAATATTTATAAATTGTAAGCTATAAAATGTAATTTTGTATTTTTGGACACATTTTGTAATAGATTTCAGCTATTTTTGTTATTTGTTTGTTATTTGTTGTTTTTTTTGTTAAAAACAATTAAAAACTGTCCGAAACTATGCTACAAAATATTTTAGGTCAAAAATGAATAGAAAATAATTTTAGAAATTTAATTTTAATAATTTAGGCAACATTTCAATTGATTTCAAAATATAGCCTTAAAAAGTGCAGAGTTCCCTAAGGCAAAGGGTATTTCGACAGCAACAACATATAAGGAGCATAAGGAGCATAACGTGTGAAATATAAGCGAGGATACACCCCTCTCTCTCCGAACCCCTCGATTTCCCTGCCTCACTCTCTCTTTCGTTCGCGCAGACGCCCAGAGAGCGGATAAAGCTTTTCCGAATTTGCCGAAATTATATGTTTGTTCACATTTTTTCTACAACTAGTTTCCAGGCGAAAATACAGAAAATTCGTATATTTTTTGCTAATTTTTGTGGGTTTATTTGTTATTATTTTATGTGCATTCAGTTTTTATTTCGCGCTTTCCTTTTTTCGGCTTTGCCATCCTTGAAAGCGCAGGATGTTGAAGCTTTCGCTCTCGGCTAGCTCAGCTGATGGCCAAACCGTTATACGCTGGCTTTCAGCGATTTTGGAAAATGCTCGGCTCGGTCAGTTGTTGCTTCACTTCAGTTCCGTTCAGTTCGGTGTTGAGGGTCTTGAAGGGCATTCGATATCCACGAAAAGCGTCTTGAATTTTTCAAAACCGATAGCGTCAGTTTGTTGTTTGTAAGCCCAAAAGTGTGCGTGTGTGTTGGGAAAATTCTTGATAAAATGATCTTACCTAAAACTAAATATCACATATTACACATATTAAAAAAGTCTTAAAAAATGTCAATCATTTTAATAAAGTCTCAAAAAAGTTTTACATTTAGAAATTTATTTATAAAAATTATATTAGTTGTTTAAAAAAATGTAAGAAAAGTGACACAAATTTGTTTGTTTTTTTTTCATTTATTAGTTTCCCGTTTCAAATTTTAAATAATGTTGCGCCCAAGTAAACTGTTCGAATGTCAAAAAACTGTGCTAAAACCATTGGAGATGACGCTCAACTAATTTTCTGTACACTTTCTTAAAAAAAAAAGATTAATTTCATACAATTTAAAATTTTTCTTCATATTTTAATAAATTTAAAATAAATTAAAACAATTACAAAAATTTTAAAACTGAAATAAATTTAAAAAGGTGTCTAATAAAAGGCTACAACATACTTTTGCCTTAAAACTAAATGTATATAATTGTATAGCCCACTTTTGGGCAGCATTTAAAATGATTTCAAAGCCAAAATTCTTTTGAAGACTTGTTTCGAATAAAGAAGAGGGAAAGCTTTTCGCACAGTCTCTGCGATGTCTTCATTTATGACACTTTCACTTCCGGCACCTGGTGCTTTCCCGACTCGCCTTCTCGCCTTCGGCTCTGAGTTCGGTTTCAGCTTCGGCCCCCAGCCGAACCTGCGCTCGGAATCGGAATCGGAGTCGGTCGGTTGGCTCTGAACGTTTTTGGGGTATGCAAACTCATTTTAGCTTTTGAACTCATTCAGTTCAAATTTACCAGCGGATTTGTGCGGATTACAGGAACTATTTCGCCTCCTAACACACACACGGACACACAAATATATATATATGTATATAAATATATATAGATATATGAGCAAGAGGGGCTTGGTGGCAGAAGTCGTAAAGCGTAAAACGTAAAACGAAGGCAAACAAAAACAAATCGTCGGCCGAGCAAGCCAAAATGCTGATGATGATAACGATAATGATGGCAAATAATAAGCGTGGCAGTCGAAATCCTGTCTAAAGTCGGATATTCCAATTGTTGATTGTTTCGTCTCGCTGGTGGTCGTTAATCGTTTTTTTTGCGAATTATTTTCTGGTGCAACCACAGTGCGTATGTGTAATATCTGAGCGATAGAGAGATAGAGAGTGCGAGTGCGAGATCGGCTGCTAACACGAGAGAGAGACAGATCGAGAGCGGCAACCAGGATCAGGACCAGGACTAGGACGAAGATCAAGGAAGGAAGAATCCCAGCGAACAGGCAAACTCCCAAGGCAAGTGACAACGCTGCGTATGAGTAATAAATGAATATAAATGCATATGTGCACATTTATTCACTTTTTCCTCATCCTATTTATTTTTCTTCGTGCTGTTCCTTTGTGTGCCTTTCGTTTTTCCCTTTCCTTTTCCTTTCCCTTTTTTCCTTTCCTTTTTTGGGTTTTTGTTTTGCTCGTCGCTTTGTTTGTTAGCCCCTTTGTTTGTTGGGGTTAAAGGCAAACAACAGAAATTAACAAAGGCGAGGAGGGGCGCAAACACAAGCGCAAACAAGGACGAGAACAAGAAATTCAAGTCAAGTGCTGCGGCAGTTCCAGATTAAGTATATATATGTATATGTATATGTAGATATGTGCCAGTATGTGGAACAAGAACTAGATCTAGAAAAGGATACAAACAGCAGCAAGAAAATGCAGCAAGAAAGTATATCTAGATATTAGTTTTTCAAAGTATACAGTGCAAACCAGCAAAAACTAGTCTAAAAATGGGCTTCCAATTTATTATTTCATTATTAATTAATAGCTTGTAATTAATTTATGATTTCCAAGCTTTTTTTTTACTTTTTAATATTTATTTTAATTAATATTAATACTGGAAGCCATTTTTCGGCTTTACAAATTCAAAACCTTGGACAAAAACCTTTTATTTCCCCGAATGCGTTTCGTGTTAGTTGCTCGAAGCGCAAATAATTATAAATAATTTGCATTTTGACGAGGGGGAGCCAGGTTGCTGTTCTTTCCTTTTTTCTGCAAACTCTTTATAGAGATGATGATGATGATGGGTTCTTCAAACTTTTTGCACAATATTTTTAATGGTTTTTCCACACTCTGCTGCCGCTGCTGCTGCTGCTGCTGCCGTTGACAGGTCAAATGAATATAAAAAAGTTTTGTACAAAAATTGATTTAATCAGAAAAAAGCGGAATCTATTATGTCTGCTTTGCCGCGTTTCCCTCATCGCAATTTTCTATTGTTCGTTGGCTGCGGAAAGTATGCAATGCATGGCGCATGAAAGGCTGTGATTACGTTCTTAAATCCATCAGGCCAGGCCAGGGGGGAGAAAAAAATACAAAACGAAGGAAAAGTGGGGAAAAAAAGTGTTGAAAAAGGGGGACACTTTGAGCCTTAAAGTATGCGTGTGTGTGTGTGAGAGTGCTATTAAAGGCCGCAAATTGTACATTAAAATACACATCATCATTACACACGTTTTGGTTCATATTATTTTTTTGCACATTTTTTTTCCTCGCTTTTTTTTGGGGTCAGCGCTGTCAAGAGCAATCAGAGACAGAGGCTTGGCTTGGCCACTAAATAATCAGAGCACACTGAGGGAAAATCATAAAAAAAAAAAATGTTTTTAGGATAATATAAATATTAATAAGTAATAAATTGTAATAAAAACAAAGCAAGTTGCAAAAAACAAAGGTTTTCTCCTGTTTATTCATATTTAATCCTTTCTATATATAAAAATCATTAAAATTAAATATACATTTGTTATTAACCTTTAACAAAAGCTAGAACTTAAAATAATGAAAAAAATTTAAGTCTTTTCTTTTTTACATTTTTTCTTATAATGTCAACCTACCCTAATTGAAGGTCCCCCTTTGTGGAACGCCCCCCGTTTCGGTGACGCCTCTCTCTCTGTACTTATAAACCCCTTTTTTCGTCCCTTTGTGGACAAGAACAAGAAGCCTTTGGCAGGCATGTCATTTAATGTGCGCCTAAGTGTGGGCTATAAATTTTTTATATGCATTTTAACGCATTTCAAGTTATGATTTTCCCTCGCTCACACACAGTGAGTGTGTGTCCTGTGTGTGTGTGTGCTCTATATTTATTCTGAAGCTTAGTTTTTCCCCCCGTTGCTTCTTGTTTCTGTGATGGATTTTCTCGTTTGATTGGCTAGCAAAATGTTTGGAATTGAACGACACAATTGCTGGTCGGCCCAGAAATGTCAAAAATGGGATTAAAAATTCCAAAGCAGCAGCAACAGTAGCAGGAGCAGCAGCGATAGCGATTCCTTTGACGATTCCCAAACACTTGATGTGGATTTTTCCCAATCAAAAGTAATTGGAGCTAGAAAATTGCCACCACTTAATCCGTCAAAGGTGGAAATAATTGATTTAGATAAGCTCTAATGGCCTTTTAGTTTTCTTTTAATTCAGTATTTGTTAAATAATTGATTATATTTATTAAATAGAGATTCCTTTAGGTTTTTTTCTATTTTTAATAAATTAAATCCTTGCTTCACTTTCTATGATATAGATCATGGCTTAAACCCGAAATTGAGGCCGTGGAAAATACATAAAAGAATTTAATGAGGCTATAAACTTAGGGGGGATCCCCTCCACTATAAAGTGTCTGTGTAAACCGATGCAATCGTTCTGCTGGATCCTTGTACATATATCCCACGCTTTCGCTTTCATTAACTTGTGACACACATAAGGGCTTTCGATCTGGCCTGCAATGATACTACTCGTAGTTCCCTGAGAAAACTGAGAGCTCTGGGGATAAATGGCGATTTTCGGGGGAGTGTGTGTGGTATTTATATATACATATGTACTGATGCGTACTTTAGCACCTATAAATTTTTATGCATAAATATTAAAATGAAAGCGAGAGGTGTGTGCGCCTTGTGCGTGTGTGGTTTTCGATGCTCCTCCTGAAAATTCCACTTTACGGCCAGTGTCCTGCGCTGTGTGTTTTCCCGGGCTTCCCTGGCACTCTTGTCAAGCTCATAAAATTATGGAAATTTTCTTGCCCTTTTCCGGCCATTATCATTCGGGAAGAGGGAACAGGGGCAGCTGACCATTGAAATTGAGTAACTTTGCTAGGCATTTAATGTTATGCCTCTTCGTGGGTGTCACTTTTCCCAGGCTGTAAACCTAAATGGAAATGGATGTGGATGTGGGATGTGGCTGGGTGTCCGTCCGGGTTATATATGAGGCGTTCGACGTCTCTTTCTTTTTTTTTCACCTGCTTCACCCGTCTAAAGTTGCGGCCGGGACCGAAAACTTTACCGAAAAACAAAGGCATCAAAAGTTTTGCATTTGTTTCTACTTTGTGGGCTCACTTCGATTCGCCACTAAAAAAAATATACACTAAACGTGTATGGGTTATAAATACAAATTTAAATAAAGAACAAACTAAAAATAAAAAAGAAACACTGAAGGAAAGAGAGAAAAGCTAATCCCTTAATAATTAATAATTGGAATAAACAGCCATTATTATATATTTAATTATTAAACGAGTTAAATCCCTTTGACTTATATTTTATCTAAACATTTGAAATTTTACAGGAAATGGTTGTATCTTTTAAAATACATAAAAAAAGATTTTTATTTGCATTTCGGTAAATATTCTCCTATGCCTTATTTTTAGTGGTGTTTTTGCTTATTATTATAACATTATGTGCCGTTTTTTCCCATCGTGTACCTTTATGAATGTTGCACTGACAGGTGGGCGTCACCGTGCAGGCGTGGCAGGTGGGCAGGTGGGCAGGTGAGCGTTGAGTCGCATTGTCATAAAGTTTCATCGCTCGATTTGCGAATGCAACCGGCTGAGTCCTTCGGTCCTTCGCCTGTCAAGCGTGAATTTTCATGCCAAAGATGATAAATGACAAAGCCAATAAGCTCAAAAAATATAAACTAACAACAAAATAAAATTGAGAAACATTTTGTGGTGAAAGGGATACATTCTAACCTCAAAGCTTAGGTATATGAAAGTAGCAGAAAACAAAAACCCCAAGACACATTCGTACATCAAAATCAAGTCCATTTCTTAAGCACTTTGTGGGCCACACATAGCCCTAAAAAGTTCTCTTTGAAAAGACAAGGACATGCGAGTCCTGCACACACACACACATATAGCTTACATTTGAGACATATCGTTGCATACATGAATGGCTGTCGTCCTCAGTCTCTCTCGCATCAGCATAGATCTGCATAAGTAGAAGGCGAAGACCCGCTTCAAGTTAATTACATGCATCAAAAAGCAACAAACAAAAAGAAATACAACAACAAATGGGGACTCTGTTGGAGCAACATGCAAATTTTCATGACAACACACACACACACACTCGGGGGGGTGTGGGCTGCGGTGCGGTGTGTGTGTGAGAGAGGCGTCATGCTTACATTAATTTGTTGATAAATTGCGCAAAAATGGGAAAATAGGTTAAAAGCTCTCAACTGACGACGGCGACGACCAAACCATAAGTTTCCCTTCAAAAAAGAAAAAATTAAGCCACAAAAAAAAAGACGACAAAAAAATAAAGCGGAAGATTGAAACCTAATTCCGGTTCAAGTCTCTCTGTGGATACCCTTTACATAGGTAAATAATTCAAACAAGTTTGGAAAATGCTAACAAAACGTTTTATGTATTTTAAAAGAATCCTAAAATATTAAGTAAGAAGTAAAGTAAGTAAAGAACGCCTCAATTCATGCAAAAAGGTGTTGGTCACACTGGTCGATCTATCTGTCTTTCTCTCTCTCTTACTCGATCAACCAGAGTGATCACACTTAATAGCATGAACTTGCATATTATAGTATGTTCTTGTGCTTTCACTGAAAATATTGTAAGAACAATAATTTAATTTTATAATTTAATATACATTTTTTTTATTATAAAGTACGATGTGTAAAATGTGTTGCTTTCATAATTTTTTTATTGCCCTTTTACGACTGCCTGATTTTAGTGTGTTCTTTCATTTGGCTTTAACTCGGGGCTTAAGTCTTCCTTAACCAACATGGCCGCCGGTTTGGGCTATGTTTATCTTTTTTTTCCAGGCTGTTTTTTGTTGCTACTGCGTTGATGCAGGGTTTTTTGTTCGCTTTATTTTTTCCTACTTGTTTTTATAATGCGCGAAATTAGCAAAATAATAAAAATGGCACAAAACAAGGTCGCGCATAAATAATGAGAAAACAGCGCAAGTTGTTCGCTTCGCTGGCTCTCCATGTGGTTGGCTGGCGGTGCGGCGGCGAAGAGGGATTAAGAGCCGGTACCCGCCGGCAGCAGCGGGTTAAGGGTAGAATGTACATAGGATGGATTTGTGCACTCGCATGAATTTATGTCGATTGTGGATTAGGCACTGCCATTGTTTATGGTTCTGATCTGTGTTAATTGTGAGTTTGAAATGCAGTCAGAAAAAGCGAAAAGATTTATTTTTTACATTAATATAAATGCTTTTCATTAAGAAATGTATAATAATATTATTAAAAGATATTATTATTATTTAAAAATTGCACTTTTCTATTCATAATAATTTATAACATACAAATTATGTAAATACATTTTTTTAAAAGAGAAAACAAGAACTTTTATGAACTTAAATTTGTACCTATACCTAAATTGATTTAATATCTATACAATTTTGATATTTTAAATAAAGAAAATTACATATTAAAAGGCCAACGAACATATACATTAATTTACAAATTCTCCTCAAAAGCTACGTAGAAGCTTTAATAAATTATTGTTAATATTTCATAATAAGCCGTCATTATACGCTTATTAACAAATATGATAAACATATTAATTAAGCCGCATTCATTTATTTATTTCGAAAAACCGACACATCGATTGGCAATTATTTAATTTAATAATTTGTGTTGATGGGGCTTTTTGCTAAATGGGAAATGCAAGAAAAAACAGAGAAAAAGTGCAAAAGGCAAAATGCAGAATGTAAAATGCAAAATGGGTAATGGCAAATGGCATTGCATACTTAGCGGCGATGTCTGCTCCTACTCCTGCTCCTGCTCCTGCTCCTGCTCCTGCCACTGCCTGTGTGTTCCACAGCAATCCCATTCCGTTCCGTGTTCCTTAATGCTAATAACATTTTCATATTTTACGCTAAGAGCATTTTGCAAAAACAAAAAGTGAAAAAAACAAAAGGCAACCAGAGGGAACCAGAGATAGAGGTCTTTATTTAAAATGTCATTAGCTGCGAGAATGGCAGCCATGTTTGCCATTTTAGCCATTCGGTAAATAACGTACGGAACGTACCATGCAAATGTTAAAACCGCATTTGCATTTCCCACCCCAGAAAGAAGTCACAAAAAAAGGCTGTGACTAGTTTTTTGCTGAAATTTAAGAGACATATTATTTTAGTTTAATATTTATTTGTTTAGTTAAATATAGACATAAATATATCTGCTTTTTCGGTGTAGAAGGCACTCGAACCTGTTGTTTATGTGATGAGTGCCAGGATAGAGTTTTTCCAAGAAAAATGTGCAAAATCCAATGCGAATCGGTCCCATCCCCATCGCCATATCCCCCTTGAGTGCTTGCTGGCGATATGGAAAATGTGTGTAAGACTATTTTGCGTCTCTGAGTCCTCGGCAGCAGCTGCACATGAAGAAGTGCATTAAATTCGCATGCACACCGCACCGCAACGCAACGCACGGCGCATAATGGCATTGATTGTGAGGCGAGAGAGCATCTCCGGCTCACGTCCGTACATTTGCAGCTCTCCAGCACACCTGTGTTTCTTCTGCCCTGGCTCTGGCTCTGGCTCTGTGCGTCTAAATTATTAAGCACCTTGGACGTATGCATGACAGAGAGGAGACAGAGAACCAGCCAGCCAGAGCCGCCCTCAGAAACACTCAAATTGAAAGCCATATAAACCCCAGACTCAATGAAGGCCAAACGAGTGGAGACGAGCGGTGTAATGGAGCTTAGGAGCTGCAAGAAATATTGATATATGTATATTCTTTAGAAAAATATTGTAGAAAACAAAGTGTCTCAAGAAATCTTCTGAAATGCATTTTGATTTTATTTGTAAGCTATTCAAAAAGGATCATAAAATCTAAGTTAATTTTTACAAGCGCTGGTCATACTGGTCGATCAGCTGATCTCTTGAGTTAATGCTTCTATGTGTCTCTCTTTCCTCTCAAAAGCCTGTAACCGTCCAGTGTGACCACACTAGTTTGCATGAACAGTGTTGTTATTACAGTGTGGCCATATGCTTTTATTGAAAATATTTTAAAGAATAATAGCTGCATATGTATTTATTTAAAAACATGGAAATTAAAAAAATAAAACTTTTTTGAGAATTGTATTTCTTGAATTTAACCAAGAAATACTTAGTTGTCAAGCCTTTTCTTCTCTTTCCTTCTCTTCCCCTAGCCACCTTTCAATTCCCATTTCAATTGATTTGATCCTGATAGTTTCCGCACACCCAGGCCTCAATTAAGGGCGTTTTTTGATGAAGACCGGAATGATTAGACCTTAACGCTCACATTCATTCCTATTCACGTTCAGGTTCACCATTACAATTACAATTACAATTACATATTCGCAGTGCAGTTCAACGCCTTCCGCCTTCCGTCTTTTATTTTTATATTTTTTTCTGCTTTGCCTTGAACATGGTGGCCGGTGGTGTCCATATCCATATCCTTGTCCGCCTTCGTCTTGTTCAAATAAGCAATCAATGTTCATTATTTATAAATGTTTGTTTACCTTAGCATTTTACGATATTTTTCCGCCCCTTTTCCTTTTTTTTTTTCCTTCATGTTATTCTCTTCCCTGTTGTGTTTTCCTTCTGGGTTTGGTTTCCTTTTCGGTTCCTTTTTTCGGTTCCTCCTGGTTTTCCCTTTGTTTTGTTTTCACACTATTAGCCCTGGCCCAGTGTTTGCCTTTGGGGCAACGGCAACGGCAATGGCAATGGCAATGGAATTCACTCGAAAGGATTGGCCAGGAACCCTTCTGGGGGCTTAGCAACAGTTTACTCCTTTTAATGGGGTAACTTCCCTCAAGTACACACGGGACCTTAAAGAGATATAAGAATCAATAAAGAGCTAAGACATATATTTATATCAACAAGTTGATGCATAAATAGGTATAAATAATAATAATAAATAAATACTTCTAATGAGTTTGCACTTGAAAAGGTGTCCCAAAAAATGTACATCTGAACTCAGCCTAAATTCGCACCTAATTACCCATTAGTTGCAGTTTTATTTGTTCTTCAATGACATATAATTGCATTAGAACTCCTTGTTATTCAAATCGCTCAATTAGAGTGTCCCATAATTATGCAAACGACAACAAATGACATTTCGAGTGCCAAAACTCCCCCTTTTTTTGTGTTTGCGGAAATTATGGTTTTCTAATTGTCATCGCTATGCATTTGCTCTATCTCCGCCATGGATGTGTGTAATTTAATTAATTTTATAATGGCCCCGAATGCTTGTTACCAAAGTCAATAATATTTATTTATTCATTGAACATTGAACATTTTGTTTAGTCGCGTTTTAATGAGTTTTCCACTGTTTTATTCCCTCTCTCTTTCAATAAATAAAATATATACATATATATATTTTTGGGCTTTTGGTCTGGCATTGAATTTTTCGGTTCATTTGTTGCCCGCTAGTCAAAGGGCAGCTGAAAATATTTTATTTGCAAATAAAGCAATAAATAAATAGGATTAATGCTACATGCGGGTATGACTTTCAATTCAAAAAGTTAATTAAAATCTTGTTGAAATCAATGAGATAAATATACATACAAAGGGGGAATTACATCTGGGTTAATATTATTATTATTATGTTGTATTTTCAGGCTTTATGTGCCTTATTTTTATATAAATAAATACCAAAACTTGCCTGCCTCATAAATGTGTCGATTGTGTTTACTTTCATTAACAAAGTTAAGGTTAATTGCTGCCCAGCAAGTTACGCGGCGAAAGTTAATCGAACTTTTCGCCCAAGTTGATTGATTAGTCAGTCGGCGCGGGGGCCTTAATCCAATTTTGAAACAATAAAATAAGTTTTTTGATTGGCCTCTGTCTGTCTTAAATCTCTCTCTCTCTTTTTCTCGATTCCGTTTCCGTCTCAGAACTCGTCTCGGAATCCTTTCTCTCCTATTATTTTTTTTCTTTCTTGCAACATTAACTAACCCGGCGATGTTCGTTTAAGCCGGAATGCAAATTGACTTGTTTCCGCTGCCACCGCTCGTCCCTCTTTCGGTCCTTTCCTTTGGGCCATCTATTATGTAGACACAAAAAACAAAAGAAAAAGGGGACTTCGTCTGGTTTCGTGGCTTTGATTTTCCCTATTTTTCCTTGCTTTCCCCTTTGGCCTTCCTTCCTTTTTTCCCATTTCCCGCTCTCTCTCGGTCTCTCGGTCTCGCTGTCTCTCTTTCCTTTTGTGCGCCAGCATTTGGCTTAAGTTTTGCAATTTTGAGCTAATTCCTGCGACGAAGAAGCCTCCGCCGCCTTTCCTCCTCACGGGTTTCCTCGATTTTCTCTCTCGGTTTTTTATCGTTTAGTTGGCGCTTTTTGTGCACTGCAGGAAAATTGGGGCCTATTGATAAGACAGAGATTTTAAAGGAAAAAAATTAAATCACTAAAAAAAGATCTTAGAAAGTAGGCGTAAAAAAATGTCAGTGGCAATTTCTTACATTTTTGTGTAAGTATTTGTATTTTTCTTATTTATCAGTTTCTTAGGGAACTTTTTTCTCAGTGCTTTCAGCACACCTAACTTGGATATTCCCAGAGAAATGCAAAGGACTCTGACGGTAGATTTATGCATTGCCATGGTGCTTCGTCTCCACTCCGACTGCGACTCCTCCTCTCCATCCGGCTTCCCTTCTGCTATTGCCATTGCCATTGCAATTTAAATCGGAACCGAATGGACGGATTCCCCTATATTGAGATTTATTGTCCCCTCACTCTAATTACAATAAGGAAAAGGCAGAGCCAGTGCGAGATGCCATTCCAAGCCAGTTCCTGATCCCTGCGGCGTAGCGGCGTTGCGGCGGTGAAGGCGCTCTAAGAAATTCAATTTAAATTACTTTTTAATGTGCGCTCTCCTCTCTGTCTCACTCTATGTACATAAAACTGCTTGAAATTGCACTTAATTGGGGTCAAACGTTGTCCTTTTTTCGATGCAAATCCAGAAATCCTGGTCAGAAGCGGGTTAAATATCTCTCATTGAAATGGTTTGAATCCTGGTAGGCCTTGGGATCACTGTAACTGGTTTTCCTGTCAGTACTCACTTATTTCCTTTAGAAACCGGTCTCGAACCGGACTTTTGCACAACGGAAATGGATCATAAGTTCGCGGGAAGCCCCAACTCCAAAGTGGTATCGGTCACATCCCTGACCTCAACCGTCTCAGAGCCCCAACCAACGAGGGCAGCGAGAAAGGCCCAGGCTCCGTGTGTCCGTGGAAATCGAACTGCCTTTCGTCGCATCCAATTGGCCCACAGCTCACCGTCGGTGGTCCATTCGGTCCTGGATATGAGTCGCTGCAAGATGCCGCCAACGCCAGAGCAGATATCTCCTTTGTTGCAGCCCAAGAAACTCAAGGAGCTCCGCTTCCAGTGCAGCGATCAGGAGATAGTCACCGTATCCTGCAGCCTCATGTTTCGCTACACGGAGGAGTTGCGTCCGTTCCGGGAAGAGGATCTGCCCATCGAGCTGCCGTCCATCCGCTCGGAGACGCTGCTCCTAGCGATTAGCTGGATGCGCCAGCACAAGCAGGAGGAGGCAGCTGGATGCTGTGCCGCCGCCGCTGACAGCCACTGGGAGGAGGATCTGCTGCAGGGCATCGGTGATCCCTGCCAGCTGATGGAGCTAATCATGGCCGCCCATCACCTGGGCCTGAACATCCTGGCGCGGCATGCCTGCGAGTTTATGGAGGAGCGGATGGCCGAGAAAACCGAATCGGAGACGCGTCGCATGCAGCAAATCAGCAGCAGGCTGGCTCAGGAGGAACATCGACCCTGATGGGGCTTTCGATTGAACCGATGACACGATAACACGGTGCCACGTATCGTATCTATTTTGTCCGATAGTTTATCGAACCTCAAGCAGATGGAAGAAGTCCCAAGTTACCTCAAGCTTTGGAGGCACCTTTGAGTCCGGGACGATCCTACTATAACTAAAAAAAAAATATGTTTGGATTTCAATGAGAGCTTCAACAAAAAAGTATTCGATTTTTTCGATAAATCCAAAACTAAAATTTTAAAAGCGTATCCAACTTGACAATAGTATTTTTATAGTAACTAATTCAAATATAAGAGAAAGAACTATTAAAAAATATAACTCCAATATCAAATATCCAATATAAATATTGATATTCTAAGACATTCAATAGATTTTTTCTATTAATCCAACAATAAGATGTAAAAAAAGCATGTCCTACTACGCATTAGGTTAATTTTTATGTAAATAAATCAATTATTTAAGAAGAAACTTTTGAAATATATAATTCAAATGTAGCAAATCGATACAATAGTTATCGATATTTTTTTAACACCTTTAAAGGATATTTATCCAAGTGCAACCAGGCCATAATTAAGAGGTACGCTCTGGTTCTGGCTCTGGCTAAGTAATGGGCGGACAAAGGGGGCCCAGGTGAATAATGTTGACTGGCCACAGCCACACCTGCCACCCATACACCTGTGCCCACACAATGTGCGGCAATTAAGCGATAAAATATGCAACAAGCCAATTATACGCACATTAAATGGCCAGGAACCTGGCCTGGTCCAGAGACCAAGACCAGGCAGGAGGAGAGCTGATCAATGGGCCAGGACTCGGGTAGAGCCTCTCATTTGTTTTCGCCCTGCTACCTGCTCTTTGCTCCCTGCTCCCTGCTCCTTGCTCCCCTTTTGGCAAAAACTTTTCGTACAAGTACAAGTTGTTTGGCTTTGCTGAAAAGGTCATGCCGCATTAATTTTAGATGGCATTGCCGCCGCCGCCGTCGAGTTTTCAAGTTTTCAAGCGACTTTGGCACATAAGCCGTTAAGTAGCAAAGGAGCGACAGGACATTCGCGGACAATGCAATAGAGAGTGAGCGAGAAGAAGAGCTAAAAAACTAATATTTTCGTGTGGAAAGTGGGAAAGTTTTCTTCTTTTCTGTCTATTTAAGTTTTTCGCACTTTTCCATGATGCTTGTTAGCATTTATTACATTTGTGCGGATGCAAGTTACGCAATTCAAGGAAATGCTAGTAGATTTCATATAAAATAATTAAAAAATATATAAATAAAAAAAGGTGACAGCTTGTGGAATATCCAAAAAAAAACTTACTTAGCTTTTATTGTCGCTCTGAAAACTAAACAAAAGAAGAACCCATTAAAATCCTGGTCGTGTCAAGTTCAAGGATCTTCCAGGTCCGGTCCACTCATGCTGTAACTCAAAAAATTATGACAAAAACCATATAAAGGACGACGCGTCGGGGCAAATGCAACAAAGGGAAATTTAATAGACCTAACGACGCCGTCGTAATGAAGCTATGGCAAACACACGCCCCTATACACACACACACACACACACACACACTCTGCAACCGCCGAGCAGCCATTTTTATTTTTGTAACACGCATACGCCCCGTGGGTTTCTTTTATTTTTGTTTTCTCGTCTGCCGACAAGGAATCGCGTGATCAGCTTAAATGCTATAAATTTATTTGTGACCCGCAGCAAAACTAAAGAATGAACTTCGATTACTTTTCGGTTTTCGGGGGAGACGGCAACAGGTTGGTGCCGTCCGTCTGTCTGTTTTCATTTCGATATCATTTGCTACTTTTTTTTTCTTTATTTTCTTTTTATTTCTTTTTTTTTTTTTGCTAATGAAAATCCGCACGAAACTTGCAGACAGACAGTTTTCATATGTACTCATTACACTCGTTAAGTGTGTCGGGTATATGGGTTTTTGGTACCCAAATAGAGATTCAATTTAATTAAATTTAAATTGTTTTATTTTTAAAATCCAAAGAAAGCCTTAATTTTCAATAATTTCTTCAAGTGATAAATAAAAATAAAGAACAGACTCCTATTTATTTATTATATTTATTTCGCTTATGCTAGCCCTATTTGTATCCTTTGGCGTCGTCCATTTGTTGCAATTTAACAGTTGATACTTCTCGTTAGCTGCCATAACTTTCACTCCTCGCCGTCGCCGCCGAAGGCTTCCTCCTTTTTTTCGACAAAGGCGAAACTTTTGTCTACCGCAAAAAGCAAAATGAAAATCGTCCATTGAACCGTGGGCTTGGCCCCGCCGTCGCTGTCTCTCGCTCTCTCTCTCTCTGGTCCTTCGTGTCATTTAATCCATTTCAAAGTTTTCTGTTCCGCCGCCACATTCAACAATGTGTTGGACGTGGACGTGGACGTGGACGTGAACATGGCCTCGCCTCCAATCCAATCCATGATGTCTCCAATCACCATCATCCACTCTCTCTCACACAAACATATATATCGCGGGGACAAATCTAGTGGCTTGCCATTAGGAATCTTTGGATTATCCAGTTTAATTGGATTAAACACAACCTTAAGCCAACCTTAAATATAGAATGTATTTCTAAAAACTAAGCACAAGTCGTATGCCTTATGCCACTGATACGGACTGTACTGCCTGTACGCCTGTCACTGTGATTAACGTACAGCAAAGCTCATTTCGTATGATTTATTGAGTGCTGTGTATGTCTTCCTCCCTCGCCCTCGCCCTGGCGTACCACTTCGCCCCCATTGAGTGGCGCACATTAAGTATACGCCCCATGTGACCAGCCAGCAGCGAGCAACAATTGCATATTGTACTTAATATGATGAATATACATGTACATGAACATATACATGCGTAGCACGAAGAATTATGTACATAATGAGAGAGAGAGGCGACAGAGTCATTGTTGGCACAAATGGAGGCAGTCCAGTCACAACTACAACTACAGCGATATATTAATAAGACCAACGAGCAGCGGCAGCAAAAACAGCAAAACAGCAAAGAAGTAGAAGAAAAAAGCAACAAAAATACAAGTGAAGCCAATCAAACAGTCAGCGGTTGTCAATTAAACTTAATTATGTTGTACTTACAGACAGAAAGACAGACATACAGACAGAGAGAGACTTTGGCAAGATGTTGGCACAGCAGCCTTTCAGCTCTTCCCACTCCTGACACTGGTTGGAAAAAAACTCAACTATTTTGTTAGTTATTTAATTCCTTAAAATAAAACCTTTCCTTAGCACCTATTCAACTGATTTTAAGTAAGACTTAATATCCCTTTATCCCCTTAGATACTTAAATCTTAAAAAACGCTCTCACTTACCATGCTGATTATGGATTACATTTCATGATTAATCTCTTAGCTATTTAATTCGCAACAAATCCCCCTCTCTAGGCATTTTTAAAACAAAAAATAAACAGATTATGAGTAAGATTTAAAAATTATTTCCTTAGTTATTTAGTTCTTGCAGAAATTCTCTTTCTTTCAACCTTTCAACCTTTTAACTATTAACTATTCATTTAATTATTTAATTCTTAAAGAAACCCACTTCCTTTATACATTTTAAAATGGTTATGAGTTTGATTCAATAATTAATCTCTTAGTTATTTATTTCTACCTGGCATCTTTTCTACCAAAGACCAAGGTGATTATGAGTTAGATTTAATAATTATTCTCTTAAATAATTAATTATCTCCCTTGGCATTTTTTAAGGCCAAAATAACTATTATATACATTATTTTATAAATTGAATCAAACCCATAAGACACTTTAATGAGCCATTCCAAGGTAATTTTACCTCAAATTGTGCCACGATTATGACGATACACTCGTTCTTGTTGACTCAAAGGGGGTATTTTTTTCAAATTGACAAACGATTTGGAATCAATTATTTATCCGATTCACTTTACTTAAACTGACCTAGCCCCAGTGCAGACCCCCCCCCGCAGTTTTTCCTCACCTTTTCGCCAATAATCGTTTACTGTTTCCCCTCATTCCTTGCCAGGTAAGGCAAGGTAAGCCTGCACTGCCGGCGCAGGACAAGGACTCGCATTAATTAGGTGTGGGCGCAGTGCAAACAAAGAGGGGGGAAATCGGAAATCTGTGGGAAAATGGGGAAAAAAATGGGAAAAAGGGGAGAAGGGAAAATGGAAAATGGAAGCGAGCGAAGCGCATTTGGCTCGGCAAACAGAGGGCGACGAGCGCATAAATAATAAATGGAACACACAACAAATCCATGGCGCATAGCCTCATATGCATTTTACATGCGATTGCCCACTAAATAAATAAATAAATTGATTTTATTTTGCTGCCTTAATTGATACACACACGCGTTTGTGTGTGTGTGTGTGTGTGTATGTTTTTGATTTATTTATACCACGCTCCACGCTTCCAATAATTGCCAGTAATTGTATCTATAAATTAATTTATCTTACTGTTCCTGTATGACAATGGGAATGGACTGACAAAAAACAATTTGTTTGTTATTAACCCATAGAGCTCTGTGTCTGTAATGGAAACCACAAAAAATATGTGTATGAAATCCTTAAAGAATATAGAGAAATATTAAGGAGAGTAGCCACTGCTTTTAAATTAAACGACAGACTAAACAGACGGTCAATCTTAAACAAATACCTCAAGAAACCCCCTTCTCCTTTCCATTTTATTTGTTATTTAATATTTGATTTACTTATAAAATTTCCACTTGATGTAATTTACTAATCAAGCTCTCTCTACTTCTTCTCTTTGCAGGTAAGCAACGAAGGGAACCTGGAGGAAGAATCGTTCAGTGAGTGGCTCGGGGCTGGATGAAGTGTCAACCTAGTTAAACATCCGACGACTCTTATCCCCCAGACCAAAGCCCACACAGACACACGCTAAACCCTCCTCCTTCTGCCTGTCACTTATTGCTGGCCGCAGGCAGCTTCCCTTGAATTAGCTGCCATGCAAAAATTGACGTTTATTGTTTTTAGAATTTTTATGAGCTCCTCTCGAACGAAATGTGGGTTTGGTGGGGGGAGGAAAAAAAAAATACAAAGCAAGGAAAAGGCAGAGATCAATAGCGAAGCGCTATTGGCACGTTCGTCGCCAAAACGTGGGCACAAAATCACTCATATGACTTGGTGTACAGCAGACAGTGCGATTTGTGGCTTGAAAAGAAAGTTAAACACTTAAATCTGACACATTTTGTTGTAATATTAATACAAATAATCACAAAAATTAATAATTAGTTAAATATTAAAGATATATTTATACTTAGCTTGAGCTTTCTTAATTCTCTACATTATTCAGTTAAAAACTCAAACCAATTTATCGTTCAGCATTATAAATATCACGCATTGGCAGGGTGTCCGCCGAAGAGTGAAAAGCGTTGCCTACTTTCTTGGGCGCCGGCCTAGGCCTTTGCTGCTTAAGAAGCTTTTCCATGGCAACAGCAGCTCTGATTTAGTTACACACACACACACACACACACTCTTGGATTTGCCAGCCGAAATTATATTTCATTTTTATTTGCAAGCGTTTTTTTTTTCTTTTTGAGAGAGGGAGAGAATTTTAGGAGAAACCCTTTTGCCTTTTGCTTTTTTTATGATTGTCTTGAGGATTTTCGTTTTACATTTGTATGAATTTTTAATATGCCAGAGAAATAAGAAATAAAACAACAATGCGAGCCAAGAAGCCAAGAAAGCATAAATATCAAACAGCCAAAAGCGAAAAGCGAAAAGGAATCGGAATCGGAATCAGCATCAGAATCAGAATCAGAGAGAGCAACAAAGGTGGGGCCCAGCCAGGGTAAATATAAAGATAAAAAGGAATATCAAGCCAAATAAACCTTAAGGACATTGTAATATTAATTCAAACGGACATACACAAAAAAAAATAAAAATAAAAAAATAAGACGGACAAAAAAAGGAAACTCACACACACACAGAGGGAAAGAGAGAACTTGAAACGGTCTTAAGGCCTTTGGTTGCCTTTTATTTTTATTTCTTTTGTGGCTTATAAATGCCCCTCCCACACATCACACACCACCCACCATACACACACACATGAAATGGGAATTGTATAGAGAGGTAAAAATGTGCCAGAATTTGCACAAAAGTCATACAGACACAGACAGAGGCCAAAGATTATCAATGGGATCTCTCTCTCTCTTTGAGCTTAATACTAAATTTTCGGTAAAATTTCATTTGCTGTCAAATGAATTTCCACTGTCAAGAGGCGAGGTATCATTTTGAAGTCTGTGCAGCATTTTAAATGCCATATTTAGACATATTTTTTGTAAAATTCAATAAGAGAACAGCAGCAGCCACACACACACTGAGAATTCCTTAATTATTGGCCAGAAACCAGCCAGAAAATGTATATTTAAACGCTTGTTATACATATTTTACGAGTAAAGGTATATTCCCCAGCTCCTTCTCCCTGTCTAAGCCGAGAGAGAGAGAGCTCCGCTCAGTAAGCGAATTTTAATTGCCGCCATTAAAAAGGGCAAAGGCGGCGAATGTTTTGTGTGTGTGTGTGGCCTGGCAACAGGATCTATCTATACGCCCCTTTTGTTGGCTATTTTACCTGCAAATATCTGTTTTTTCCCTATACTAAATGTTAAGTTTCTTTCTTTTCCCTCAAAAATATAACTTGCTTACAGTTTGGAGGAACAATGAATGTGAGTTTAACAAAGGTTGCGAGTCTTTGTGGCAAATAAAATGAAAAAGTGAATGCCGAAAACCTTTTTTTGGTTGAAATAAAAATAAATGTTTCTTACTTGAACATTTTCCTTGGATATTTCATATATTATTAAATATTTTCTTTAGTTTTGAGCCCACAAAAATTTAAATAAATATTTTTACTCAAGCACTAAAGTCTTTGAGTTTGATTTTCGTGGAAATATATTTTCAGACCACCTTTTGTGAGTCTTTTTCTGTGTGTTTGTGATAAATTTCTACTCTCCAAGACAACCAATATGCGAATCCCTTCGTTACACACTCACACACTGAGACCCACAAAAAAAAAACCCTTACATACAAAAAATAAATCGAAGAAAAAGAAGACATTGTTGCCAAAGTATGCAATAAGGATAACCATTTCCCCAGACGCTTAAACTGACCTTCCTCAAGTGCCACACATGCACACTCACACACTGAGTCCTGCCACCCTTCCTCTGGCAAAAGGCCTTGGACTCCGATTTTCCCTGGCTCGAATTTCCCAAGCTCCTTTCCTTTTTATCTATACATTTTTCAAACCAGAAACTCAGCATCATCAGCGTGAGATGGAGTGGAAGCCATAATGTTATTTACACACATCCTTGGCCCTCTGATTGGCATGTCCTTAAAATACTAGTGTCAGAATTACAGCATTGTTATTAACATTATTAACACGTTTCGCTGGCTCTTCAAATTCCCAGGAAATTAGCATAAATTCAGTGAAGCTTCAATACATTTTATATTATTAAAAAAAAACATTACTTACCTGCCTGAAATCAAGGTTTTTTTTTGTTTTTGCTGCAATTCCTATTAGCATAATTGACAAATCAGTTTTTAATGGAAAAAAAGCCCATTACAATGCAGTCCATTTAAATGTAAAATGCATTGAGCTGCGAATTGGTTATTCGGCATGCAAATGAAGGGCAATCCAAGCCGCACCAAATGTAATTGAAAATGTATTTCCCGATTCTTCATTATAAATAATAATATGTTGAGGAAACCTTGCCTCTATTTCAATCTGCTGTTGTTGCTTGGCGCCCAAATTGATGGCTAACATCATCACGCGAAATTTTGTGGCTCGTTGTCGGGTCAAAGTGGTTTGTCTTTTGCATCCCGCTGGGCTTCCATTTTCCGCCGCCCACCGGCTGCTGCACAGTTTTCCCGAAACTGAATTGAACGGCGAATCGATTGGCATCTCCCGCTGTGTTAAATTTTCGCTATCCTTTCAGCGACGAGCCTTAAAGCGAGCCAACACACACATTTTCCAGCATCTCGGGAACAGCACTACAACTGTGCACTCGAAGAAAAGTGTCTTGGGAACTTTCAATTAAAGCTATAGTAATAAATACACATATTTTCAGCCTAATAAATATCTTAAAAGTAATGGAAGCCAAAAGAATTCATTTATTTGTGAGCCAAACACAAAAGTTCACTGTAGCTTTATTTTTTATTTTTCTCAGTGCACACACATGACTGCAGCTAGGGAGTGGGAGGAATCCTTTTCGGCTCGCCTCTCGACTATAACTTTTAGTGCTGGCTGGTGTGGCTAGTTTTTCCATTTTCCTCTATCGTCCTTTTTTGATTTTTTTGGGAGGAGCCTCCTTGACGTCTCGCAGCGAATTGATTTTTCATGTAAGCACATTAACGAGTGTATTCGCAATTTGCCTGTGGCTCAGTTAGCCAGTTCATCAATCAGTCAATCAGCCAATCGGTCCAGCACTGAGTCAGTCAGTCAACCAACCAGTTGCCCTGTCTGTTATTACAGGACAACACATAAAAACTTGGTCCCGGGCCAGGATACATGGAAAATCGTTTACTTTTCCCCGAGCTCCTGATGCTGCTGATGCTGCTGCTGGTGTGATTTTTGTCGAAAGTTAAATTGAGGATGGCAAAAGACGCCGAAGTATTCATTTCGCTTGTCGAAGCGGCAAACGCAAAAAGAAGAATCCAGAAAAACTGTAAAACAATCAAAAGGACATAATTGAATTGCATAACTTTTGAGTGAGTTTGGCAGAGAAGAGAGCGCGCCAGTGAGGGGGAAACCGGGTAAACGGGAAAAGGAAAACATCCACGCCTACCGCCATAAACTTTTGTCATTTTCAACATCCTCAACATATCCGCGGCTGTTTGCTCGAAAGTTTTCCCTCAAAACTATACGACAAGCGAGTGTGCGTGCCCGCCGACGGGGGAAAAACATTTAAAAATATTACAACATTTTACATATTTTAAATACGAACAAGTTTTTTAATTGCTGGGAAGTGTAAGGAATTTTAATTATGGTGATATGATACTGCATTCAAAATGTTTATTAACTAGAGGTTTTAGTAGATCTTTGAAAGAGACAACTATATGCTTGGTTTGGTTCCGATTTTATTGTAAAATGTGGGTATAGTGTCACCGTAGTCGCATTATAATATATATTGGATAATGCTACTACGGTCACACTGGTTTTAAGTAACATTACTGGAATCCTTTTATTATTTTTTAACCTGCTTTTTAACTTGGATATGTATATTTATTTAATCATAATAAAATTTGTGTTTTGTTATTTTAATATTTTTAAGGTTTATTTATTTTTCTTATTGGAAGTGTCGTATAGTCCTAGGGGCGCTCTCAAGCCTCTAAGAAAATAATATCAAATTAATGATAATTTTGTAATGCAGTATCATAACACCAAATTCAATGATAGAGAACAATCATTCGCCTTTAATACTTGGTAGCTGGTGCTATATTTTTTCCCCTGTTAAGTGACTTAATTTTTGGCATAACCACATCTGTGGTTCAATTACAACTCCAATCCGATGTGCAAAGGCCATGCTAACTGCATTAACAACCGCTAAAAAACCAGCTAATATGGTTAAAGCTATTTTCATTCCGCTGCCAAAGTCCAAAGTCCAAACCTTTGTTGGCCATAATTGAATGAGTGGCCAAAGGAATATATTTATTGATGGCAAATAGAGAATAAAGTGATTGGATATGAAGAGTCGGCGATATTGAATTTTGAGAGTGCGTTGCACATGGCGTGTAATTTCCACGCTCTTCTGGATTTTCTGAACTTTTTTGTATTTTTTTTTTTGTATTCTGGTCTGCATGGGTGTGTTTTTTTATATTTTTTTTATTCCGGTCTGCATGTGTTTTTGTGCGACAATGTCGCTGCAGGATATTGTGCGTTAAAATCTGTCAACAGAAATTCAATTACAGTTTGTACTCTCTCGCCGTTGGTGTGTTGGTGTGCGTGCGTGGCTCGTCTACTTGGGTTTTTTCTTCCATCTCACTCGTTGGCCATATGCCCCTCTCTGTCTCCAGGGCTGTCCCTGTCTCTGTCTGTGTCTGTGTCGTTGTCATTGTCAGCTTACAACTGTTACAACATGGCGCGGGTTGCCTTTTTATGGCTGCAACTGCTGTTCATCTCCTGCCTCGTTATGCGCTTCTTCATCGGCTTCTCCTGCGTCTCCTCCGTCTCCTTCTCATCTGTGCTTTCTCGGGATTTTGCCTTTGGTTTTTCCTAGATTTTCCCCCGCACATTGCTTAGTGTTTTTAACTGCTTTCTGTTTAAACATCGCCACAGCCGTCGACAGGCGGATTGAGTCATAGACTCCTCCTCGCGTCCTTGCCGCTCTCGTTCTCGCTCTGGGTTATCCTTGTGGGCGACACAGGATGAGCACAAGTACAAGTACAAGTACAAGCTCAGGCACAAGCTCGGGCACAACTACCACCACGAAACACCACTACAGGCACAAGTGGCGCTGACACGAGCGGGCAATGAATCCGTCAAGTGCTTGGGCGGCATGGAGACATTTAATCTGTCTATCGATTTGCCACACAGATTCCAGTCTCGCTCGCAGTCCCAGTCCCAGTCGCAGTCTTAGTCTTAGTCTCAGGCGCAGACACAGATCCCATATACGCAGCTCACTCTGTCAGGAAACTCGTGGCCTGAGTTATAAGTCGACGGAAGGGATAAGCCATCGAAATAATTCAAAATGTATAAGATTAACGATAAACCGATCTTATCGATATTGATAAGAAATCGATATTGAATGCCAAATGCAGTAAGAAATACATATTTCTAAAATATTGTTAATGCAAACTGGACAAATGGTAGCATAATCCAAGAAAACTGTACCTACTTAAGCACAGAAACTTTTATTACACTTAACCAAGTTATAAAGTGGCTTAGATCCCTGCGGATTGGTCTAATTCCCCCAACAATAAGAGTTGCCTAACGAAAACATGTGAAACAGGCATATGGTGGCATCTCCAAGCCCTCAAAGCAGCCTCAGCAGACGAGTTGATTTAGCCTTGTCATATGGAAAATAGGTAGTAAATTCGTTAATTTCGAAAACAGAGTGAGCGTTTTAAATACTTTTATTTTTAAAGAATATACTCGAATTTATTTCTTTAATTAGTTTTGAAAGCAGAGTGTTCGTTTATTGTATTTGAAATACTAAAATATCTTTAGAATATAATGGATTTTATTTAATAATCAATTTCGAAGCCAGAGTGACCGTTTCTGGTATTTTAAATACTTTGTAATATATTTTCTATATAATGGTATTAATTTTAAAGGATGCCTGGTCTTTTTTAATTACTATTGGTGGGGTCACACTGGTCAGAGGCGTATATAAGTCCCATTAGCTAATGCTAATAGCTCAGTTGTTCGTCAGCCTTCGACAACTCACCATCGTATTTGGTTATTTATTTCTTTTCTAATTTTATTTTATTTTATTTGGTCCCTTTTTTTTTGTATAAAATGAAGAAAACGTGTTCTAAGTAATAAGTGACTGGGTATTTTATTTCCCTTATTGCCGCCTGTGTAATCATTGGTTTTCTTTAGTGCCATGATGGAATAGGACTAGTTCCTCCTTAAAACCTGATGGAATTACTTCGAGTATGTTGCCCTCGTTTTGGACAAAGTTTCAATAAGAGTTCCATATTAATTTATTTTATATGTATTTATTTATTTTTTTTCTTAAATAGTATCAGTCTATAAAGAAAACTTGATAATGTCACGACCAAAGTAATAGAGTACGATGGTTCGATTGATGGATTTATTGTTATTTTTTTGATCCTCTTCAGTATTCCCCGCACATGGATGGCATTGGGAACAACCTTGTGTGTGACTAACCTTTTCTGCCGAGCGTGTCTTGGCCATACCTTACGTTAATCCGCCATTTTAGTTGGTTTTTCGCAACTTAAATGGTTGTCTGAGAAAGGCAGCTTAGTGGTTAAGAGCCTTGGGGCGGCTATATATAGTATATATAGTAAATATAGCACGTACCGCCCCCACTAATAGCGAACAATGCATTTTTTAGCGGGGATTTGGTTTTGGATTACACTCACACACACACACACAGGACGAAGACAGGACGAAGGAGGACAGGAAGTTACCGTTCGATGATGTTGCTGGGTAAATCAATGCCGCAATATTGTGATTTCCGAGCCCCCGTTGCAATCGATTTCATTGCTAAGAGGATTTCCTATCCTCTACCCTTCCTGAGCCCTCAATCAACGGTCAATTCAATCACGGCTCTGGCCCCGGAATTTGCCTTTTAATAAGCCAGAGAATAGAGAGCTTCATAGATATATCGCCCTTGGCCTTTGACTTTAGCGAAAGTTCAGTGATGACAGCTGGACATGCGCTAAAAGGTTGTTCTCATAACTTGAATAATAAAATAAAAAAACTATAAAAAAATATGATATGGCCAAGTTTTTAGCAACAAAGTATTAACCAGCTTACAGGACAAACTACACATAAAATAGTAAGCTGTAACTACAGACAGTGTGCTGTGTCCGATGTCCTGGCATGTCCATAAATTACTATCGAGCCAGCCTGGCCTGGCCTATTAATAATAAGTCAGCTTTAGCCTCCCATTTAGTTTGCCAAAGTCTTAGATTGATAGATTGAACAATGGCCAGAGAGAGAGAGAGAGGCAGAGAGGAAGGTAAATTCAATGAAAAGTTAAATTAATAATTGAATTTGAGTTTCGAGTTTAGTCCTTTGGCCAAGTGCTTAAAGTTGGCTATTGGATTTGTGTTGGCCCGTTCACACTTTGACTTTCCCCACCTTTACCTGGGGCCCAAAAGTTTTTAATCAGTTATGTAAATTTGTTTTTGTCTTCTCCTCGGTGCTCCGAGCTCTCCGATCCAGCACTTTGTCCAGTTTAATTGGCTTTCACAATTTTATGAATTGTGCAAATATGTGCAACTTATTCACCCTTTTTTTCGGGCCGAGCCTGGCCTGCAAGTGGTTATTGGTTATTGATTTGCCATTTGCCATTTTATTTCCTCTTATCAAGCACATGTATATATGTATATTTATGGGGAAGATTAAACAAATACAAATTAATTGGAAATGTCACTGGGTAGCGTGTGTTAATATTTAATGTATGGATTTATTGATTCTGTGGAGAGCTGTGTGTATACATTCTGTCCGGCATTTTGGCATTTCGGCAGAGGTCCTGCCATTATCCCTGTCCCACCGCAATTGCCGGTTATCATCTGCAAGTGCCGCAGCTTGAGTTCCGATGTCCTGCCAGCCAGCCAGCCAGCAGCCAGCAGCTGCAGCTGTCACTTGTAGTCCTGCGGAATGCGCCTGACAGGAAAATGTGTGTGTGTGTGTGCTGTCCTGTCCTGTCCCCGTCGACAGACACCGAGAGAAATTGAAGCTAATTATATAAAAAATATTTTAAAGGTAGGAAAGTATGTCTTATAAAATGGCTTATTGAAATTAATTAGCTTATTAAAATCTGTAAATATTTACTAGAACATAATTTACATATAAGAAAATATTTCCTTTTTAAATCCCCGAAAAAAGTACCCAAAAGTAGGTAGTGTTTTTCGGGGAATTTGAATTTCGTTCAGTGACCACCACACACCCACACCCACACACACACACACTCGTGCCAATTAATTGCATCGCCCAGCAAGAGGCGAAACTGCAGGATAATGGAGTTGTGGGGAATGCATGGACATTGTTTGGGACTTAGCCTGGCAGCTTAACGTGGCTAACAGGTCCTGTGATTCGGTCCGGTAAGCAGGTAAACAGCTGCGATAACCCAAAGACATTTCATTAGACCATTAACCATGTCAACTGCATGTGTGTCCTGTGTGTCTCTCGAGCTCCTTGCTGCTGCCTGCCTGTGAGTGAGTGGGCGGCAAGTCCTGACAAATTGATACAAAAAAATATTATTTATTGTCATGCCCCCCGCCTTCCTCCTTAGGAACTTTCACTCTCAACTCTCTTTTGAATGAATCATCATCATCATTGTTGTTTCGTTTTTGTTTTTTTGTGTTCCCCGCTTTTCACATAAAATAACAAATTTCGTTCTTTTTACACCTGAACGATTTCAATGGAAATTCATTTCATTTTCATTTCATTTTTTTTTTTTGCTGCTCCTTGTTGTTGCATAATCAAAGAATGCTCTGCAAGTTTTTATTTATTATTGAGAATTGGAGAATGGAGCAGTTTCCAGCTTGGGAAATATAATAATATGATATTTATTTAAGGCATTACGCTCTTTCTTTCTTTTTAAGATAAGTGAAAGCCAGAGCATGATCTGTCTCGTAATTAAAATCAAGAGCAGAAGGTGAAGGAACAGGAGATACTTGTTGAGCCCTTAAATTGCACTCACTTAAGGGAGGAAGCAAAGGACTCGTTCGCATAATTCCCCTGTAATCACAAACCATTTTCCAGCAGGGAAACAGAAAGGTAAATGAGGCGAGAGATTAATAGTGGGCTTCGACTCGTAATAATTGCTCGCTTGACCGACACAAATGACCGATTTAAGCCCAGTTTCAATGGCAATGGATTGTGGTCGGTATATATACACCCACATAATCGGGGCAGGAGAGGAGAGGAGAGATTCGATTCTATTCCGATTCGGAGGCTTTGCATTATGCCAAAACAATAATTTAAATTGCCAGCAAGCACAATCTCCATCTCCATTTGCATGGGGCCTGTAACTATGTTGTAGAGCTGGTAACTGTCAAATTGGCTGACAGGGAAAATTGGGTGGAAAATGGGTGGGAAAATGGAAAATGGGGGACTGAGACTGACTGAGAAAGGGTGAAGGCCCGGACGAGGCAGGACCTTCCTTCCTTATATACATATCGCAAGGGAAGGGCCTGCCTCTCTCTACGCAGGCTGGCAAACAAATAGTTTGCTTTTTGTTGACTTGACTGGCTTTCTGGCCAAGACGTAGGGTACTGGTGTGCGTGTGTATCTGTGAGTTTCTGCCGGATCCTGTTCCCTATGCATGTGTGTTTGCCTGTGTTTGTGACTTTTGATTAGGCCAACTGTTTGCTTGGCGGTTACAGCCAACGTCCTTGGCAAATATGTATGTTTTTAACCCCATCAAGACCCCAGCCTCCGGTTTGCGGCCTCATTTCCACTTGCCTTTCCCATATACATATATATTTTACCCAATTTCTGGCTTTGTTCAATTCGATTCATTGCCCTGGCACCGACTAGGGCACTGGAAAATAAATATATATAAACTGAGAAGTACAAAAAATTAAATGAAACACTTGAAACATTTATTTAAAATTTTGTTTTTGGTTAAAGTTACTATTTTTATTTAATTTTTTAAATGCAAATTTAATTCAATTGCAAAAACTTATTTTAATTTAGAATGGTGTCCAAAAGTATGCAATAAAATACTTTGAAGTCACAAATACAATTTTAAAGCATACTTTTGGGCGGCATTTTAAAAGAAATAAAACACTCGAAACAATTTAAATTGTAATTTCCAATTAAAGTTACTTTTATTATCTATTTTTTTAAGCAAATTAAATTATCGTGTTGAATTTCTTGGAAAATAATGAAATTTAAATTAAAGAAGTCTTTAAAAGAATGCTTTTGGAGCAAATTTTTAATTGATTCCAAATTTTTAACAATATAAATAAAATCCTATTTATTTTCGCCCAGTGTACAATCATCTGCATCTTTACAGTTTCACAATTGCCGGCGAAGGGTCGCTGGTTCTGGTTCTAGTTTCAGTTCTGGTTGTGAGCTCCATTTCCGTGACCGGGTTTCGCCATTCTTTTTTTTCACCCACTTCCGGCTCACGTAAATGTGTGTGTGCGTGGGTGTGCGAGAGAGTGTGCTTGACAAATATTGTCTTTATTTTCTGGCTGCTCGATTTCTTGCTGTTATTTTTATTATTTTTATTTTTGCGCCTCATTTCGCCTCGCTTTTTGCAGCAGCGTTTTTTCTGCTTTTATTTTATTTATTTTTTTTTCGTTTTTGCTGGTTCGCTTGGTCCTTGTGGACATTTCATTTGACTCGCAGTTATCATCATTTGTTTTGGCCGTTGACACCACCACACCTACGCGCCAGGACATTGGCGGTTGTGTGTGTGCGTGTCCTGATTATTGTTATTTGCACACGTGTGTGCCCACACACGGACGCAAACTGCTTACCTGTCATCTCCGGCCATCTGTCTTACCTGTCCCAGTCCCTGTTTTTCCCCTTTTTCGCCCCGAGGGACCTTTTGATTAATTCTGCTTTTATTTAATTGAAAGTTTGCGAGAAGATTTACTTGAATTAGTTACAAATGCATTCAATATTGAATCAGCGAATGGATAAGAGAACAAAATAGGAGCGGGCTTTCGAAATTAAATACCAAAGCAATTTAATAAGTTTTAATTTTTATAGATTAAGAAGAGGAATCGTTAAATAAAAACCCTTTCCTTAAATCCAGTTCAAAGCCAACTTGGCCCTTAACCCAAGACCTAGTACTTCTTAAACTAATATTAACAAAATCCCTGAGCTAGTTGTTCCTCTCTTTAGAATATAAAATTCTGCAATGAAATTCAAGTGAATGGAAGAATCATTGAAGTTAATAGGTGATTTCTCACCAAAACTGGGTCAAAGAATTCCAATTTGAAGCATTTTCAAGTGGCAAATTGCTATTGTTTCCCCCCCCCCCCTGCGTGGGAAATGCCACCAAAGAAAACTTTTGGCTAATTGCAGTGCTGCTGCTGCTGCAGTCTTGCTAATTAACAATATTTGGCCACTGATTTTAGCAGGGGGAAAATATGCAGAAAGTACTTAGGGCCAATACCAAGTCGATGATGTCCTGAATGATGCGCCACTTAAAGAAACTCTTGGAATTATTCAAAAAGAATCTCTTTCTTAAAGATCTTTAAAAGCTAACCTTTGCCAAAGACTTTCTTCTTTTCAAAATAATTTCTTCTATAATTATTCTACAGTGTATCCCTTCTTTTTCTCTGTGTGTACACACACCCTCATTTCCATATCGTTGCCGGCAATGTGTAGATTGAAGTTTTTCCAGCGCTCTCTTGTTGTTTGCTAAACTTATTTATAGATTGGCCCACAGAGGGCTCTGCACATGCCATCAACTTGGCTTAATAGCATTCGTCCTGACGTCAGTTGCTCAGTTGCTCAGTTGGTCAGTCAGTCATTCAGTCACTCAGCTGGACCAGAGTAATTTGCATACTTATTCGACCCACGAAGACTCCGCCCACACCCAAAAACCAAACAGAACGCGTAGCCATAGGTGAGGAAAATTGTCACAGAAGGGGAGGTCGACAACAAACAAAAGCAAAGAATGGAAATTCTAGAGAAAAGCTGCGTCTGGCTGGAAAATAAAATAAAAGAAAACCGTGGGAGGAGGTTGCCTTTGATTTATCGCCATAATAATCGCCGGGAAGAATCCTTGTGGGTAACATTATTTACAACTATGTTGTCCGGGAATGATGAATGACTCTAAACTAGCACCAAGGTAACCAGGACACGGACACGGACACGGACACGGACGCGGACACGGACACGGACACGGACTTGGACATTGACACACGTGGCCCGAAACCCAAAATACTTATGCACAAATCATCGGCAATCAAATTTCTCTAAAGCAAGGATAATCTTTAGATGTTCAAGAAAGTTAAGGGAAATTGTATTCCTTATTTTTTTCAATTTATAAAATTAAATTTGTTATAAGCGGAATAATTCTTTTTTATATTTGTTAGAAAATAAGGTAGACATAAGAATGTCTACTGCCAAGAAGGAACGGACAAAAGACAAACGTACAAGGGACACCGGACAAAAGTACAAACGGACAAACGTATAAACGGACAATCGTATAACGGAATATCGAACAACGGACAATCGTACTAACGGACAATCGAACAACGGACAAACGAACTACGGACAATCGAACAACGGACAAACGTACAACGGACAAACGTACAACGGACAAACGTACAACGGACAAACGTACAACTGACAAACGTACAACCGACAAACGTACAACGGACAAACGTATAAACGGACAATCGTATAAACGGACAATCGTACTAGCGGACAAACGAACTACGGACTATCGAACAACGGACAAACGGACAAACGTACAACGGACAAACGTACAACGGACAAACGGACAATTACAAAGATATTTCATTTGTATTAATAAAAAATATAACAGTTACTAGTATCTTTATAGTTTATTGATACAAAAAACGGGAATAGTATTTTTTTAGCTTTTAATTTTTGATTGGACGATAAAAAAATTAAAATCACAATGGCCACGCACACGCACACTAATGTGCTTAGGGACACCCACACAGACACAGGCACAGGCGGAAAATCTGAAAATCACTCGCTTAAGTAAGTTCTCCCTGCGTGTGTGTGTGCGTGTGTGTCCCATAACCCAACACCTCTTTACTCCTTACTCCTTCACTCTCCCCATGCCGATATGCCGATATGCCGCTCTCCCTTCCTTCTGGTCCTACGAACTTCCCACGCTTTTGTTTATTTTCGTACGCTTCGTTGGCTCGGTTTCTCAGCTGCCTCTCTTTCCTGTCTCCTGCTCAGGTCTCCATGTGCTCATGTCTCCATGTCTTCATGTCTCCATGTCTCCATGTCTCCATGTCTCCATGTCTCATGTCTCTAGGCTTGTTTGCGCTTAGTTTGATTGAACGCTCCTAAGTATGTGGCTCCATCTCTGCCTCTGCCACAGCCTCCCTCTCGGTATGTGTGCGTGTGTGTGTGGGTTCCATCAAATCAAAGGATCAGACATGGCGTCTGGTCCTTGGTTCTGGGTCCTTGGTATTTCAAATCCTTGGTCAATGGCAGAGCAGAGCAGGGATTGCTCTTAACCAAGTCTGGAGCTAGTTTTTACAGATAAAACTAAGTTTATTAAATTCCAGCATTTATTTTAAAGTCTAAACTGGGTTTAATTGGGTTTTGGGGCGCAGGATAAAGGATAAGGAATATATATGTGTATGTATCCTTCCCGAGACTCCAGCCTATTGTCCATTATTTAGGGCTGTTAAGCGATTTCCGTGCTGAAATTGAATGTCTTCACAGAGCCATACACACAGGCATGGGTGTGCGAGTGCGTGCGAGTGTGTGTGCGAGGTCCTGGCATATTTCTATTTAAAGCCAAATGCAAAGTGCATCGCAAAAAGCGAAGTAACACGGAGTCAGAATGGCAGAAAGAGGGACGAAAAGGACCCGGAGAACGAACGAGCAAATAAAACGTTGCTAGCCACACGCCATTTTCATGTTGCATCCTGCCATTACACACACACTCACAAACACTCGCACACTCACACACTCACACGAGAGAGAGAGAGAGAGAGCGAGAGAGAGAGAAGGGAAGAGAGGGTCCTGGCCGCATGCAAAACTGCTCGTTTATTCAACAACATAAACATTGTTGTGCACATAAATTTATACAAAGTTCTAGTTTGCATACCGGGGTCCAAAAAGGGGGGCGGCGACGGCGGCTCTGGTTAGGTTGGTTAGGTGGCTTGCGGGGGGACCCGGACCCCCAGCTACCCCCCCCTCCAAAAAGAGAGGGGCATGCTGTGTGCATGCTGGCACAGTTAAGGGGTCGAATCGATATTCATATCAACCGCAAAATGTGTGTCGCTGTCGTTGTAGCAGCATTTTTATTTCCCTTTTCCCCCTCTCTCGGTGTGTGTTGTGTGTGTGGGAAAAATGGGGAAAAAGCGAGGAAAAGGCCTAACAAAAACCGGGTGAAGGCTCAGGCTCAAAGTAGGCTGCACAATTTGATGCAGGACTGCAGGACATGGACCACACACACACACACACACACCCTGGCACACCTGATTCTATTTACTTTGCAACGCCATTTGGTACCATTGTAATAACTTGACTCGAAACAATGGCCCAAACGCCGCCAGGATAATGCATAATAAACACAAGCAATTTACAGCCAACAAACATAAACGGGAACACTGTCGACAGTGGGCTTTTTAAATATTTAATAAATATTTCAACTAATTACTTGATCCTGAAATATAATTAAAAATAATATAATTACCTTAAAATAATACCCATAATTTGATTTCTTAAATGGTAACAACTTGAAAATAAATCAAGTAACAGTTTTGGCCCACAATTCTTTATTTAAAGGTATTCCTTTCCGGTTTTTTAGAAGGTCCTTTGGCCGTGGCTTTTTAAATATTTAATAAATATTTCAACTAATTACTTGTTTTCTTAAATGATAAAATCCTGATATATAATTAAAAATAATATAGTATAATTACCTTAAAATAATAACCATAATTTGATTTCTAAAATGGTAAATAAATCAAGTAACAGTTCCTTTTATCACCCACAATCCCTTAATTAAAGGTTTTTCTTTCCGGTTTTTTTTAGAGATCCTTTGGCCACATTAAAGTGTAAATGCCGCGGCCTCAGCTTATTAAAAGCATTTTATTTTCACTTGACTGTCGCTGTAAATAAATAAAAAACCACGCGAAATTTCGTTGCCACCATTCAACAGTTGGTGGCTGCGGCAGTCTTACTTTGCTTCGATTCTCGTCGACTTTGGGTGTTTTTGGGACCTTTGGGGTTTCTCTGCTTTTTTTTTTTCATTTTGGGGTTGGAAAAGTAGGGAGTTTTTAGCGCGGGGGGGATGGGCAGCGGTTTTGGGACAAGGCCGCGGCGGCGACGGCGGTTTCTGTTTGCGTTTGCGTTTTGTCAGCCATGACAGCGTCGGCAATTGCGCCACCTGCGGCTCCATATTGACACTTTTGTGTGTGTGTGTAGACACTGAACAAAAAAAACGGTAAACTTCTCTTTATTTATTGATATACAAAGCAGGCAAGATAGTATGCTAATTGGTTAAATTTAAATAAATAAAAGATGCTTGATTTAATCATTGGCTCTCTTCTAAATATATAACTCTAACTGTTTTTCTACCATTTTTTCTATACATATTATTTTCCAGTGTACCGAGTGTGTGTACGGGGTAGTGAGCGGCCTTGTTTGCTTATGAGCCCCTAATCAAATTGCCCATAATTAGATGCAACAAAGTTGAATCTTTTGGAGCATTTTTGGACGCTTTCTTGCCCCCTTTTTCACCTTCTCCACCTTCGTGCGTGTTTCCCATGGTGTTTTCACGCCACCATTTCCAGCATTTCCAGCATTTCCACCATTTGCCACATCCTGTCGTGCCGGAATCGTCAGCATACCAGAAACGCACGAACGGATACGCCACGTTAGCTGTTCGCAATGCGTTCGGAATTGGCAAGAACGAGCCCAAAAAGGGATCTATCTGGCGCAGGAGAAGGTCCTTTTACAAGGAATCGAGGCTGCACGAGGTGAAACTAGCCAAAGTTAAAATGAAAATGAAACGGAAAAGAGTGAAAGTTAATTAATTATCGGGGTCAGTGCTACAGGCATTAATTTAAAAATGGAAATTGAAAGGCATATGATTTTATATGGGGTTTTGTAGAAATAAATAAACCGGTGGCCAACAATTTTATGAAGATTTTGTGAAAACATTTTATTTATTGCGTTTTTTCTTTAATTATTTATGTAGATCGATTTAAATAAGTTCGATTGGTTATTTATAAATAATTCTGGACTTTTTCACTTGGCAAAAATATTTAAAGTCTATTTTTTCTTCGGAATACTTATTCTAAATATGCCTTTTCAATGTTATAAAGCGCTTTAAATATCTAGCTTCTTTAAAAAATTCCTTTTACTGTTTGCAATAGATTTGTAAGCCATTCTAGATCCTCTTGAGAATTTCTTAACATCAACTTTTAAATTCTTAAATTTCAAAATTAATATTTTTTGTTGAAAAGGTATTATAAATATATTTTATAGTGTTGTAAAGCACATTTTAAGGCTAGGAAAACTTCGGAAAATTTAATTTTGACCCCTAATGACTTTCTAAACTATTTGTTAATTATGCCTTGAACTGCGAAATGTATGTTTTTTATTGTTAAATACTTATTTCACATTTTAAACATTTTTAGTAGTGTTGTAAAAGGCTTTTAAAAGCAAAATATGTTGTCTGTGACAGCCATTCGATTTGCTGACCCTCTAGCAATCCCCTCTAAAGCCTGGTCCAGCATCAGACTCCTTCAGAGTCCTTCTTATGGACCGCCTCCGCCCCTCCCCGGCCGCTGTAATGATGATGCCACCGAGAAATGCCACAGCCATGTTGCTGCCCTTTGTCTCAGCCGGCGCATTGTGGAAGTTGCACACGAGTTGCTGCCGACGGACAAACAAAAGAGACAGATAAACTGATTGACAGATGAACAGGGCGAGCGAGATGGCTACACTGCACTTAATGGGGTGGTTCTCTGGGGGAGGTGGGGGGTTGGAGCGGGTTGTTTGACATTTGCTGTCATTGTCACAACGTCGGCGACTGGGTCTGGCTGTTGCCGTTGCTGTAGCAGCTGCAAGTCGCTGCTGCTGCATCAGTTGACCAACCAAACGACCGCCTGCCGTTGCTTTGTGCAATTGTCCGTTGTTTGGCTACACTGAAAAAAATGCACCATAAAATATGTATAACAAAAAAATTGTATATAAATTAAATTCTCAATATTTCAAGCTCTTCTTGTACTCATTTCTACTCATATCTAGTTTCTTAAGGCCAGGTTTTAATATTTCATTATTTCCCTATTTTTTTCTTGCTCTAAAAAAATCTTGTAAATATTTTTCTCACTGCATGGAGCTGCCACTGGCTCAATGTGGGCACACGGGTTGACCGCCGATGGGCAACGCCTTTGTCTCTGCGGTCGAGAGCACGCCTGCTTATTGGTATTGTTGTGTGGAGTGACCACCGCCGCCTTTCACCTGTCCAGCTGTCCAGCTGTCTACCTGTCTCCACCTGTCACTAAGACCCAGCATCCTTCTACCCCCTGGTCGCTGCACATTTCAATCGATTGTCACAACAAACAAACAAACAAACAGGAGAAGAAGCAGCAGCAGCAGCAGTAGCAGCAAGTAGTAAAAGTATTTCATAAAATATTTACATTGTTGTGTCCTGCTGCTGCTTCTGCTGCTGCTGCCATACATTTATCCATTTGTTTATTTGTTGATCCTGCTCTAGAGTCTCCTCCAAGGCTTGATTGATTTCGTATTAATTAAGGTCAGGCTCTAAGACTAAGAATTGGTGTTTTTCTTTGATTGAATCCGGGCCCAAGGCTATCGATCAATTTAAAAAAAATATTTCTTAGATCATACTTTGAACAACTAAATATTTAATTATTTCTTTATTATTATTAAATTAAGAGACATTTTTATGTAGAAACATAGACTCATTTTTCTTCCTTCCAATTGTTTTCCTTTTGCAGATTTGCCAGCGCCAAAACGGAAGCGGAAGTGACGCTGCGAGCGGACAGGCGGACAAACGTTCTGAATAATGCAAATTAAAACACAATAAAATGTAAAAAACATACAAATGCCAACTGGAGCACAAAATAGGCGAATGCGAAGCGGTTGACATGCCCCCCGAAAAAAACAATAGAAATGAAGGAAAACAATGCGCGTGGCGGCAACTTTTCCACTGAATTTGATTTGATTTGAGCGGCCAGACACGGAATACGGCATACGGCATACGGTGCGTATGCGCGATATATACACATACAAATATATATATCAGAGACTGACTGACTGAGCTGGAGAGTTGAGGAGCTGAGGAGCTGAGCTGGGCTGGGAAATTTGCATAACTTTGCTGGCGTGGCATAAACATCAAAAACAAATTGCAAGTAACAAAAGAAACGGTCATAAAAAGGCGCCAGCCTCGTAAAAATACAAAAAATACAAGGAAAATCACAAGAAACACAAGAAACAACAACAAAAATCCCTCTCGCTCTCCCGCTCTCTTTGGTGAAATTAATTTATGCAGCGAATCAAATACAAATAGGGAAAAATATAAAAGTAATCGTAAGCATATAACAATTAAGCCAGCCGGAAGGCAAGGAAAAGCGCTGGAAAATCGCCCAGTTATGCCTGAAAAAGGAACTTGAGGAGAGGCGAAGAGAAAAGCGGCCACTTGGGGCCTAGTCTGGGCATCCCTGCTTCCTTTAAAGAGAGAGAGTCAGCACAGCCGGGGTTAGCGAGGGTTGCCTATAAATGTACCAGGACAGCGGCTGCAACAGCAGTAGCAGTCGACGCGGCAGCAGCAGTGCAGCAACTACAGCAGCAGCAGCAACTGCAGCAACAGCAGCAGCAGCAGCAGCACCAGCAGGAGCAACTGCAGCAACCAGCAGCAGTGACGAGGACACGCTAGAGACTCTCACGATCATAACCACCACCATAACCGAGACCGAAATCCATGCGGCCGCCACCACAGCCACAACCACGACCACAACGGTCATAGCCGGCGGCGGAGGAGGCGGTGGAGGTGGAACCAGCACAGTGGCCACAGGTGGTGGCTCAGGTGGATTAACAACAGGAGGAGAGGCAGCAGCAGCAGCAGTCGGCACCAGCGACATCGAGGACAGCAGCCCCGTGGAGAGCGACAGCGAGGAGTGCGAGTACGTGGAGATCCAGGAGGGCTCCTCGATAAGCAGCAGCACCAGTGGCCATGCGGCACTGCAGCGCAGTGGCCACCAGGAACACCAACACCATCAGCACCAGCAACACCAACACCAACAGTTGCAACTGCAATTGCAGCAGGCGGATGTGCGGTTGCTGCGCAAGATCGGCTACATTGCATCCCGGGTGCGGTGCCTGTCCAAGTTCTACGGCGACTTTCGTCTGGTGAATCCGTACAGCGCCCGAAGGCAACGCCGCCAGCTGCAGGAGATCCTGCTGCGTCACTCGATCTTTGATCCCGGCAAGGAGCACCAGCGGGCCATTGTTTTGGCAGCGGCAACGGCGGCCATAGCAGGGCCAACCCAGGCAGCGATAGCAGCCGGAGCGGATTGTGTGAGCAGCGGCAGCAACAACAGCATTGAGGCGGTGAGCAGCAGTGAGCTGGAGGAGCCGGAGCCAGAAGCGGAGGAAGAGGAGCAACAGCAGCAGCAGCAGGAGCCGGGAGCACCCGTTATAGCCGTCACGACCACATCGACCACCGTGCGCCGGAAATCGTCGAGCAGCTCAACCCTTAGTGGCACAGCCACCGTTTCCGGTTCCGTTTCGGTATCGGCCAGCGCCTCGCAATCCTTTTGCTCCAACTCGCCGATCGCCCTGCTGGAGGAGCTGCTCATCCAGTTCTACGAGGAGCAGGAGCAGCAGCAGCAGCAGCAGCATCGCAGCGCCGCCACCCTGATCAGGCCGAGTTGCAGCCGCCAGCTGACAGCCAACAACAATAACAATAATAACAACAACAACATTAACAACAATTGCAACAGCATACAGAACAACAACAACATGTCCACATCCATGTCGAATATGGCCAGCACTGCTGGTGTGGCCACCAGCGATCCCGCCCCATCCGCTTCCGCTGCCGCTTCCGGTTCCGGTTCGGGCAGCATTGCCTCAACGGTAACGGCCACCCTCCCACCGCCCCCCCTCGGCAGCGGCACCCAGCAACAGCAGCAGCAGCACTTGGCCCTGGCCCTTACCGCTCCGGATGGCAGTGATAATCCCCGCCGGCGGCGGGCCAGCGACTGCTCGGCGGTGCAGGCGGCGCTCCAAAATCAGCTGCACTGCATCACGCTGAAGAACAACAACTGTGCCAGCTCCAAGGCGATGCCCTTCCATCGCGGCAGCTGCGGTGCGGCCGGTGAGCATCTGCTGGCCGCCAATTCGATAGCCAACCGGGCCACCATCATACTGAGCAAGTCCTGCAGCAATGTCGATGGCGATGTGAGTGGTGGCCTGGGCGGAGTAGGAGGAACTGGAGGAGGGGGACTGGGCAAGCTGCGGGCCAGTGCCACCGATATCGAGTCGAATGCATTGAACGGAGCCAGGGACGCGATGGCCACCATCGCCGCGGCGGCGGCCGCCTCGAATAATGGGAACGGGAACGGGAACGGGAATGGGAACAATGGGAACAATGGCAACAACGAGTATAGCATCCTGCAGCTGAACAACACGATCATCCAGTGCCACTTCAATGACGACGACTTTCGCGCCCTGGTCAAGGATCTCAAGCGCAAGGTCGAGTACACGGAGCGCATGAATTGGTTATGTGAGTAGAATCGATGGAATTATATATATTATATGGGTTTTATAGGGGTATTTATGACAGGGATTTAGCCTTTCGGGGGATCTGAAAAATGGGTTTTAATCTTATAACTACGATTACAGTAGAGAAAATATATTTCTTTGAGTGATCTATAATTGGGATACATACTGATTCCTATAATTATATTTCATAAATGTGATTATTAACGATAAACTACCCCTATAAATGATCTTAATAGACTTAAAGCTTATAAACGCGATTACAACCGAAAAACTAGCCCCTAAAACGATCTGAAAATTGGTATACATACTTATAACCGTAATTAAATTTTATAAAGATGATTATACCCAACAAGCTGCACTCTTTAATTATCTGAAAGTTGAAATGCAAACTTATTCTTATTAACAAACTTCTAAGATAATATTATAACCAATAAACTAGGCTTTCAAATGATCTAAACGTACATACATACGTGTTCATAGGTTTTAGCCTAATAAATAAGATTATAACCGAAAAATACCATTCCAAGTGATCTAAAAATTAGTATACATTCTTATAGCCATGCCCAAATATCAATAACTGAGGAACTACCCCTTTAAATAATCTGAAAATTGGTTTACGAACTAATACTTATAAATCATTTTCATTATACGCGATTATAGCCGAGAAACAATCCCTTTAAATTATCTAAAAATTAGGATACGTACTTATACATAAATTTTGTTTCAATTATAACAATTATAATTTGTCAAATAAGTTTATAACCAAGAAACTACTCCTTAGAATGATCTAAAAAATGGGAAACGTACTTTAATCTTTAAATAATTTTTAAAAATACGATTATAGGCGTGAAACTACCCTTTTAAGTGATCCGAAAAATAAAATACACATTTATTGATAAATTCTCATCTAGTAAAAATGAATATATCTTCGTAAGAAACTGTTTGAATAATCTGAAAGTTGGAATACGTGCTTACTGATACCCTAACGTTAAATGAATAAAAGGAAAAATGTTATGCAAAAGGGCATGCTTAAGCCGATAACGTTTGAAGCGATTAAAGCTGCCAGCTCTAAGGTCTGACGTTAAGTAAGAGTTCTTTGTTTTTTTTTTTGCCAAAGTAATTCCTGTTTAGTTAACTAATTCGATTACATTCCGCCTAATTCGCTTAACGTGGCAGCATTTGCCGCGAAAACTGCCATGCGGCAATTACTCTCTCTCCGGGAGATATTATTCCCGGCACTTATTTGACCGAAATAATTGATGGAACCCCCCGGATCCCTTAGACTCCGGTGACCCCGGATACCCCGGATACCGTGCTGACAAATGGGGCAAATGGTCAAGTGCTTTCAACGCTGGCGTTGCCTTTTCCAACCCCGTTATTTTGCCGTACTTTTCCGCTTTTCCTGGCTCTGTGTGTAATCGCCTCAAATGAGGCATGAGCAAATGCAACAATGGGATGGAATCAAATGGACAAATTTAAATGCAACTACAATGGAATGGAAAAATCATTTCAAAACGCTGCACAAATGCTGCTTCGCTTCGCAAAGGGGGCCCGCCGCCTCTGCTCTGCCCGGGAAAACTATGCCGTGACTCTGGCGATGTGAAATATTTAATTCAATGGCTGAGCGGCGGCGGCGGCGGCAGGAAGCATTTTCAGTTTTCCTTTTTCTGTTTTCCATTTTGTAGTCCATTTTGTATTTTCTATTTGGTATTTTCCATTTCCCAGCATAAATGCAAAGCCCCAGAGCCAAATAAATGCTGCAAGAGCTGCAAATGAATATCTTATGAATGCAACTGGATTAGGATTTGATTGGTTTCGTCCTCGGCCTCGGCCTCTCTCCCACTCAGTCTCACCTGTAATAATAATAATAATAATAATCTGAAATACACACTCGCCCATATATGCCACACACTCGTTGTCAAGTGTTGAGCAATTTGTGGGAAGTATTATGGCAAGGACACAGATCCTGGCACAAGTCTCTTCGCTCTGGCAATATTGCTTACTTTCGCTCGCGATTGCTCCAACGCCTTTGGCCCTTTTTTACGGCAATAAATACGCCCTTTATGTGTACCGTGTGTCCTGCGAAATACAATGCAAAAAAAAAATATAGCAACGAGTGGAGCTGCACTGAGACAAAAATAATCAAGACTTCCTTGAAAGCATTTGCATATTTCAAGGCAGAAAAATAAAAGTGGACTCTAAGCTTATTAAATTTTAATATTTATTTTTTTTTGTTGGAGCATATTATAATATATTCCATATATTGTGGTATATTTTCCTTTCAGTGCCCAGCAACTATCACAACTTTGTTGAATGGCATTCGCCTTCGTTTCGTTTCGGTTCGGTTCTCTTCCTGGGGGGCTTCGTGCATTTTTCCTTTTTTATATCCTGTGCCGTTTGGCTTTTGTCCTTGCTTGCAGTTGTTGGCTTAGCATATAAGCAGGTTTTCCACCAACCCAACCCAAACCAACCCAACCCGTCTCCTGGCATTTTTCCACGCTGTCGCATTTTAAACATTTCAATTAAATTCGATCTGGCCCGGCCACTGCCGCATTTTTTCCGAGGCGCACCGCCTGTTGATTGCCTTCTGTTCAATTGGTTGCTAGGATTTTCCTCCCCGCTCTTTGTCATCACTACCTTTCACTGATTTTTCCTTTAATCTTTGCGCGTTGCTTACGCGTTCCAGCTGAGTTTTCCCAAATATATCACCAGGTTGGTTTTTTTTGCAAAGAAAACATTTTAAATTTAAGAGGTAACCAGGAATTTAAAGAGTTCAGGTGCTTTCTCGGGGGAAAAGAAATGTGGCTGCATTCTCCTTATCATTCTCCTTATGCAGGGCCTTTCTCCGCGCTTCTCATACTTTTTACCTAGGGCCCTTCTCTGATACTTCCTCATCATATCACTCTCAGCCAGACTAGCTCAAATGCACCATCATTCCAGGTAAAAGCTAGACGTAGGCCAGTGTGAATTGCCTATTACAGATCGTAAATCAAACAACACTTCGAGGAGACACTCGGAGAGAGAGGAAGAGGGTGCGGTTGGCCAAGAATCATAAATTGCCCGAAAGCATTTTGAGAAAGAGCCACAAAACGCAAAATGGTCATAAATTCAAAAACCTAAATGGCTTTGGCAATACCGGAATCAAAAGCCTTGGCCACACACAACAAAAGGGAACAGGCCAGGAAGAGAAAGGCGGCCAGGGAAAGAATGGGAAAATGGGAGTGGGAGAAAGCGCCAAACATAATACAAATGACATCTAACAAGAGTCGGGAAATATGTCGGAAATCTACTTGAGACAGTCGCCGAAAAAAGCCAAGCCAAGCTGAACGGCCAAAAGCCATATCTCAGCCATATCAGAGGAGCGACTCGAATGCCACTTAAGGCCAAGGAGTTGGGATAAGGGAAAGTTTCTTTTTTTTTTTTGGGAGAAGGCCGCCGCCAGAAAGGACCAAGTCTCTGAATGCCAGACAGAGTCGGGGACAAAAGGTTGGGATTGGTGCGGGGGGGATGGCGGGAAGGTTGGCTCAGGAAGGCAGCAAAAATCTAATAATAATAAAATACTTTATTGTTCAGTTAACAATTCAATTGTTTCACTCAACAAGAGATGGCCTGGGCCAAGCGACAGTGCGACAGATTCTGCGTAAAAGAGACACGGCGAGAAAAATAATAACATAATTAATTTTGAGTCAAAGATGAGTTTTTAAAAGAAAGTTGAGTTAAGGGAATGTAACCTTTAAGAGAAGCAAACGCAGTAATTATTATAATTTATATTTCTGGCATTTTCCTTTTAAAAGGGCAATGGTCACACTAAACCAAGTGACATTGCAAATTCTTTAGAGGTTTTTTTTTGACAGTGCCTCCTGCCATTTTGTTGTCCCGAAACGAACATTAAGTGATAAAGTGTTTGTGCAAATCAAAACGATTGACTGAATGACTGACTGACTGGCTGACTCGTGTCCTTCGGCCAGAAGACGTTTCAGGACTCGGAAATCAAATCAAAATTCGGCCAGCTGGTCGGTTGGCTAAATCAATTGCCAGGCGGCGTTGATGGACGCGCTGCATCATCATCATCATCCAGCATCGTCATCATCGTCCTGCTGCACTTGACATTTTGAATGTCGAAGGTTTTCCATTTCATCCTCGAGAGTGGAGAGTGAGTGCCTCGGCAAAGTGAAAAATATTTGCTTAACAAAAGGAGAGGAATTTAATTCATTTCCATTTTAACTTACGATGCACATGGCACTCTGCACTCTGCACCTTCTATATCTCAATTCTATATATATAAATAGTTTCCACACATATATCTGTCTTGCTAATGAGGCGAGGTCGCGTCCTAATTGAAATTTCCTGCACATTTTGAGGAGCCCAAAACTTGTTTTTCTTTTTTCTCCTTCGTGTTTCCATTAATTATAATAACTCACTTGTCGCCAAGTGGCGAAGGGGATGGAAAATTGGCAAAGGAAAGCACGGTGAGTGAGCTGCCACAACCTGAAATGCACGCAAGGAGACAAGTTTATTTTTGAGGCAACTTCTTAACTTGGTTAAAGTCCCAACTTGACTACTCTTCAGACTATTTATAAATTGTTTAAAATTTAAATAAACAATTTAAAGATCTAAAATGTAAGGGAAGTGGCTTGAAATATATTTATTTCATAGATATTTCTTCTTAATTATTTTTATATCTTTTAATAATTGTAATAATTATGAGGTATCATGAATTAATTTTATAAAGATGACAACTCTTTTGGCATTCTTAGAGGTGACAACACTGTTGCCTGAGAGCTGTACTTCAAGTCACAGTGGGTGTGTGTGTGTGTGTGGGGTGTGTGCGAGTGCACAGCAGGTGGTGGCAGAAGGTCCCGGTGGATCCCGCTGAGTGTATCTAGTATTTGGTATCTGGTATCCGGCAAATGCAGCCATCTCAAAGGAGCGCCAGGCGTGAGGAGGGTGGGGTGTTTTATTAAAACGCTGAACAGCGGGAAAATGTCAAAAATTATTTGATATCTCCCAGCTATTCCTTCCCCCAGTGTTTGTTTTCTCCCTTTTTGTCTCTTCTTGAGCTACGAGTAAGGGGAAGAAAAAGTTGAGGGAAATGGCGGAAGACCATCGGGGAGAGGATGAAGGATGGCTGGGTGGCTGGTTGGCTGGTTGGATATGCGTATAGCTCGCTATTTAGGCAGCCGACAAGCGAACAACTTGTCTAGAGTCAAATGCAAAACAGAGTCAAGCAACAGCAAAACGGGGCAAATAAAATGCCAAGCTTGCGTCTTTTCCCCCCTTTTTTGGCAGCCAATGCAGGTCTGTGTGTGTGCACAGAGGGAAAAACTCAAGAATTTAGTTTGGATAAATACATAAATAAGTCCCGGTTCTTAGTTGTATAATTCTTACAAGTATTATTTATTTCAATTATTATTTGTTTAAGATTAAAGAAAATTCATCAATAAATTATGAAATTCTGGTAATTGTTTGACGCCTTTCTCTGTGCTTTTCAAACTATTTACCTAGGGCCCTTCTCTGCGATTCTCATACTCTTAACTTAGGGCCCTTCTCTATGATTCTCATACTTTCTACCTATGAGCCCTTCTCTTATATATATTTATTTATATACCACTTAAAAACATAGATACATATATCATAAATTATGAATTTTTCATTGAAAACTTCTCAGTGTATATGTTGATGGATGCAAAAAAAAAGAGGAAAAGGGAGTAAAATATAAAAAGTGAATCTACCGGACTGAAATACCGTCTGACTTGTCTATTAAGCGCATTAGCCTCTCGCCGTCTCTCTTTGCTCTTCTCCTCTCCCGTCGTCGTCGTCGTCCCTCCACTCTCACCTTGGAATGTGCGAAAGCGGATTGGCGATATTGACAGATTGACAGACCAGGCGGATGGGATTATGGGCAATATGGCTAGATGGGTAAGTCAGCCGGCTGATGATAGCCAAAGGATGTGCCCGCCCGACTTTTGTAAATGCCATCAATCATGTTTCTATTCGTTTTGTGATTAAATCGAATAAGGCTAATCGGTTTTGGGTTGCTGAAATGCAATTGAAGCAATTGAAAGGCTATCAGCGCAGGCATATTCAGTACAAAATCAATCAGCGTCCTTGCCATTAAATACTTGAGCGAGTATAAGTAACAGTAACGGTATAAAAATAGCAGAGCTCAAGGATAATTTACTGATATTCGTTTAGTCAAAATGCGAATCAAATTTTTATTGGCCAAATCACTAAGCCCTGTCTGTCGCCCCTTTTCCCCCGCCTCTCTTTTTCTTTGTATTTTTTTGACCCACTTAAGTTGCGGGCGTGTCAAATGCTCATACAACCGCATATCCTGCGAGCGCGCGTGTGTGTGTGTGTGTGTCGACATATCCTTGTATAAGCAATCATTTTAATGAGCAATAAAGTGTTGCATACTTAAGAGGGCAAACGTGGGAATTTCGGCGGCTGCGACAAAAACGACCGCAGGAAGGCGTGAAAACGAAGAGTGAGACAGCGAGTGAGAGAGTGAGAAAAAACTAGAGCACACATCATTTATGTACACGTGTGCACACACATGTGTATAAATATAGCCAAGGCTTAAAGCTCTAAACTTGCCAAAAAAAAAAAAAAAAAAACAATAAGCAACTTTTAGGGCAGCCAAGAAAACGAGTTAAAAATTGTTCATTGTTTGACTGTTGATAAACAGGCATTTAACTTGAATTATTCCCTGAAAAATGAGCAAACTTTTTCCCTCAACTTTTCCTTGAGGAAAAGTACAAAAACCCCGAAAGGCCAACAAAGATAGCACAGGTGAGGACGAAGGACGACGGCGACACACACGGCAAGAAAATTGCAAGAAGCCAGAGCCCTAGCTAGATAAATAATTATGTCAATTTCCAGATTTTGCCCCAGCCAAGTCAGAAGGAGTTTCATCTCTCACAAAGAGAATTAAATTTCTGGCACTTGGCAAATACATGTAGTTTTGCATTCTCCAGTTTTGGCAACCCGAGAGTCGAGACACCAGAGCCGAGTAGAGCCTTGACTTATATATATATTTCCGGACGTCGTCCTTGGAGTCAAATTCCATTCGTGTCAGTTTTTGAATAATTATTAAATAAGAGTGCAAGGGAAGTGCCAAAAAAAATTGGGTTCAACGAGGGTAAAGAGAAATATATGTCAAGGAGACATTTTCTCGTTTAAATCTGGATGATGTTTTGCCTTAATTAAATTATATTCATTTTAAATGATAAGATCAAAAGGTATTATTATATAATTAAATTTATACAGAACAAATTTAAGAATAACATAATATATAATTTATTTCAACCTAAAATTAAAAGAAGAAATAAAATTCCTTTTTCTTATATTTTTTACTTAGAGCCCTTCACAGCGCTTCTCATACTTTTTACTTAAAGTCCTTCTCTGTTTATATTCCTTCTCATATTTTTTATAAAGGCACTTCCATTTTACTCCCAAAAATATCGTTACATTAAACTACATTCACATCAGAAATTCATATAAATACTTAAATACCTTAATATTCCTTTGAGCCAATGAATCACAGTCGCTGCTGGCATTTTATTAATCAGATTAAGACCTGTTGAGGCAGCTCGCTGCTGCGCGAATTCGAATCATTCGTTTATTTATTTGTTTTTGGTTTTTTTTTTTGTGGCAACTGAGTGTACTCACGGGTGTATTCACATACGGAATGTCAGTTATTTTTAATATTTGCTGCCCGTAATATGCGTAAAGTGAGTATTTATGTTATATGCACGCACGGTGCTTCCCCGCTCTCCCTCTTGCTTTTTTTGTTTGTATTTTTTATTGCCATGTCATGTTTGGTATGTGAGTGTTTGGAGTGTGTGTGTGTGTGTGTGTGTGTGTCCTGGCTCGGCGGCTTACCTGCCGCACATGAGAAATACTCATGGCTCATACAACAAATTTTATTTATTATCATTTCGTTCCGTTTTCCGTCTCTGTTTTATTTTTTATTTATTTGTACGTACGTTTTTTTCTCTTTCTTTGGGTTTTTGTTTTATTCATAAAACACACACATGCCGTATGGTTGTTGGTGTTGTAATTTATACGTGTTGTTTATTTTATACCAATTTAATGCAACTAAATATGCATGTGTGTGTGTGTGTGTTTGGACTAAAACATTTGACATGTAGTCACGTTCATCCAGGAGGCCCAGGCTTCAGCTACAGATACAGATACATTTGCCAGATGAAGCAGCAGAAAAAATAAAGAAAGCAGTTCTCCTTGCCTTAAATTTTTCTGACCCAAAAATTTAAGAGAGATTTAAAGGCAAAGAAAAATGGAAGCTTTATCAAGAATATTCAAGTAAATATAAACAAAAAAGAATAGGTTTTAATAAAGGTTTCAGGTAGATTTTAATATTTTATTTATGGTTCGGAAGTTTCTCAAAATAAATATATTTATTCTGTCAATAAAAAACTTGAAAAAATATGCAAAGTTCATATTTTTTCCATTTTATTAAAAACAATAAAGGGAATTTAATTAAAGAAAATTATAAAATAAATTAAATTACATTTTATTTACTGATAAAAATAGGGAAACTATATTATAAAACAAATAAAAGAAAGACAAAACGCTATTGTTAAAAATTTAATACATTTTCTATAATTTCAATCAGTTCTTGGCCCAAACAATAGCACATCAATCAAAATAAGGGATTCATTTTTAATATTTGCAGTTTAATAACATAAAAAATCAGATAGTCCCTTAATATTTACCCCTTAACTTGACTTGATAAGTGCCAAAACTAAGCTTGATTTAAGGTGATAATAGTCAAGACCACCATCGCCACACCACAAATAAATTCAAGTGAAAGTCAAAGGTAGATTTCCGTGGAAATGCCCTAAATAAATGCCAATTTACCTTCCTGCATATCCATCTGGCGCGATGTCCACTCGCCGGACTGCTCGGAAGGTGCTCAAAAGCATTCCATTTATCAGCAGGGAATCCAGGGGACACACGCACACACACACACACAGTTTAATTACCATTCCCGACCAGGTGATGTCCTGGCAACGGATGAAATGGGATTCACACACACACAGAGGGGGAGAGGGAAAACAAAAAGTAAGCGAAAAATATATAAAAGAATCTGAAACAAATGAAAGCGAAGCGGAGCAGAAGCAATAAGGCAAAGCCGCAATAAAACTTGAAATTCGTTGCTTCCGTTGCCTAGGTTAAGGTAAATAATTAAAAAAAGTAAAAGCCAGACAGCCACTCGAACCTTGCCTAAAAATATGGCAATTTATATGGAGAAGAGAGAGTGAGAGCGGGGGAGGACATTCGAGATCTCGAGGACATTGATATCAATCAAAAGGATTATGAATTGGCAAAAACTGACTTGAAAAAGGTGAAAAATTTACATATTTCCTGAACCTCTCTGGCTATGGAAAAGTTTTCGCAGCAGCTGCCAATTGCCAGCTTGCCTTTCCGTTTTGCCTTTTTTGTCTTTTTTTTTTTTTTGTCTGAGGGTAAAAAGAAAAACCTCTGAATTTTCCAACCCCTGAGAAAGCCAGACTCCCCCCTTTCGAAACCAGAGCCGCCGTCCCCGCTTTAGACACTTTGAAGATGTCAACGGCAAAAAATTGTTTGCGGTCTCGACTTCAGGCTTCAGGTGCTCGGCGAGAACGGTTTTGAATTTAAATTTCGCGAGCTCCCTGCCTCTCTGCCAGCCTTCCTGCCACTTTCCCTCACTTTTCTTCAAGCCAATAAAATCGTTTTAGTATATTAATTAAAAGCTCTGGGTAAATACCGCCGCCTTGCCTTGCCCGCCGTTTTCTTGCAGCTGCCTTGGATCCTGCAAATTGGATGGAGGTTCTGGCAAATTATTCAGGCTGCGAAGGCTGTCAGGGAAATCGAAATAGCGAGGTGAGGGAGTAAGGGAGCAGATGGGTTCAATAGGATTTATTCAGATGCAGATTCAGCAGAAGCACCTTTAAGGACTCGAGATTGAGGCAGTTAACAAAATATATAAACTAAAAGTAAATATTGGGAAATATTATTTTCCATTTTGCCCAACCAAAAGTTAAGGATTAATTAAATAAAGAAACGTTATAACAAAAAACTAAACTAAAAAACTATAGTGAGACCTTATAAAAACCTTTTAAAACTTTAATTACTTACTGCTAGTTTTTGGTATGGCTTCTTTGTACCAAAAAGTTTAAATAATTAAACATATTATATATTTTCCCAATATTCCAACGATTACCAAAGTTAAAAGTTTACTTTAAACTTCCAAGCAAAAGGAAACAAATCGAAAAAAAAAAGAAAAGAAACAAAACGAACGTAACGCGATGAGAAATCAAATTTTATTTTTTACAGGTATTTACGCCTGGGGCATTTTTCCTGTGTGTGCTTGAATGTGGTTATGTATTGTGTTTCCCCCCAATTTTTTCTTTCTTTTTAGGGTGGGGTAGGCTTGGATACCAAATTGGAAACCCCAACGTTTTGCATTTTATTTTCTTTTTAATTTACTGCTGCCATGAGCCACGCCCCCTTTCACGCAGCCGGGAGGCAAGTCAATACGTTGCCAATTACTGTGAATGCAAAAAACACAGGCGCACACACAAAGCACACACATCACACACAGCCCTTGGCCCCGCAAAAATCGCATAAAAAACGGAGGGAGAAATTTGAGAGGCGAGAGCGGCAAAACATATGCAGCGATGATTGTAATCGATCGAAAGGCAGTTATCGATAGCATACGCTCGCGGGAGGTGACATCGCTAACGCAGAGTTGTATCAGTGTCCACAGGAAGTAGTAGTTTGTTTGTTATATTTTTTCCTTTTTAGTCAATCAATTCAATTTTTAATCATTGGCGTACTTTTCGTTAATTACTTAGAGCCCTTCTCTGCGCTTCTCATACTTTCTACTTAGGGCCCTTCTATGCGCTTCTCATACTTTCTAATTAGGGCCCTTCTCTGTACTTCTCATACTTTTCACTTAAAGCCTTTGTTGTATCAAATTTATAAATTAATTATTCCTTTTTAGTCATTACATAATATCCCCAATTGTCTCCAAATGTTAAATCCAATTCCCTTTGCTTTAATAATAAAAAAATTATTGTAAATACCCAAACTTACCAACAAATATATACACATTATACATGTAAAATCGAAACTTACCTGAAACTTTAAGAGGCTTACCTTTTGAGTGATCCCTTAGTCCTTTTGCCTGCATTTCACATTTTAGTTCATAAATCTTGATGCCATCCAACCGACGACGATAGCCCTATAATTCCGGCAGTGAAATAAGCCAGGTCCTCAACTTTTCTCTGGCCACTTTAGCCTTAGCCTTAGTTGGCAGTTATCCTGGCAGCAGTGGCCCCCTCTCCTCCTACACTTTTTGTTTTTATTAACTGCTGACGAAGGATTTACCAATCATCTGCTCTATGCACACACACACACAAGAGAAGGGGGAAATCTAACACAGGAAAAATAATAATAATGCGCAAACGAAAATCAGGCGAAATTACACAGCCAAGAGGATGTGTGTGTGTGTGCTGCGTGTGTATTGATTGCTGCCGGAAGGACATTGCAAAACATTGCGATAAAAATCCATTTAGATGCGCAAATAGGCAAAAATCAACAAGGAAATTGACTTTGATGAGCCGACAACAAGGCACAAAAGGATGCGTCGTCCCATTCAGACAGAGAGCGGAGCAGAGGTATTATTCCCTTGTGGAAATTCGCGCTAATTTTTTCGACATTTCCTCCGTCTGTGTCATGCTGCGAGAATCCATAACAATCTTCCTTCTTCTTTTTTTTTCGGGAACCCAACGTACTCGCATTCGTATTTAATAAAACAATTGTGTGTCTGTCCCGCACGAACATTTTGACAGCTGTCAAAACTTGACTCCGAGGCTCCCAGCAGAGTCAGGAGCGTCAATAATTCATTTACTGACAGTTAAAGCAATTAAATTGGAATCCACTCGGGAACTCCACTCCCTAATACGTTTATTTGCATTCAATTCGATTTGAGAGTTTCAGTTCTGCTTCTGCTTCTGAGAAAAGAACATTTACCCGGCTTCGCTTGCTTCCCCAAGAGTTAAGCTGCTTTTTAAAATCCCCATTAAAGGTGAAGGGGAAATATGTTGATCAATAAAATTAATAACAAAAGCTGCTCTAACGAACTAACGAACTAGCGAGCCAAGGAACTAAGCCTAGTTTAAGCTGCTTATCAATATAATCAAATTATTAGCAAGGAAACTGTACTAGACACTTCTTGAGAACTAGAAAAAGAAGAATTTAAATGCAAGCAATTAAAATCTTAAATCATTGAGAAACTCTTAATTTTTCTCCATTTCCCACAGTGCAATTGATGCCCGAAAATAAAGTGATTTTCATCAATTCAAAGAGGCTTTTCCTTTAAGTGAGAAAGAAAAGTTTCCCTTGATTTTTCCAGGCCTTGCCAGTGAATTTATTTAATTCAAGAGGAAAGCGCAAAACTTAATTTTCGCAATGCTATTAATTTACAGCAAGGAGACAAAAGAGAGTGGGAGGGGAGGGGCGATGAAAATTCTGAGGCTAACCGGAAAATGTCAACCGCTCAGAGGAAAAACTGCAGAAGCTGGCCGACACTCTCTTTCGCTCTCTAAACTCATTTAATCAGGACAAAGCGTCTAATCCCGCTAAATGTATAAAACACACACACACCACAAAGGCACATATCAATCAGAGTTTACCAAGAATTTAATATATATATAGTATATATATATGGTATATAAATCGGGGTGTGTGCAAATTTAATCAGTTATAATGCACTTCATCACGGCAACTTGATGGACTCTCCTCGGTTCGAAGGGCAGGCACACTCGGTTCGAGTCGGCTCTCCGTTCGATTCGGATCCCCCAGAAAAAGGTAAATAATGACAGGCATGTAAAATGTATTAGCCCTGGAAAAAGGAGCAATTTACACAAGTCAATTGAATATTTACAAAGAACAACACAGAGCGGAGAGCGGAGAGAGAAACGGCGAAGGCATGCGAAAGGCATCCGGAAAATCCTTGGCTGGGATTCCAGCCAACCAATGCGAATGACATCGCACAATTCGCAATTCAATCACAAAATATTCACAGAAGAGGGGCACAGGGAATGTGTGGTGGCAATAGATCAGGATTGGATTTTTCAACAACAAAAATTGTAAGGGCTTTTTATTTGTAAAGAAAACAAAGAAAAGAAGGCTGAAATAATCATCAGAAAACATTATTTGGGGTTGATGTTTTTTTATTAAAAATAAAATAAACTCAAAACTTAGGTTTGTTTTGTAATTAAATATTTAGAGCCCTTCTCTGCGCTTCTCATACTTTTTACTTAGAGCCCTTCTCGGCGCTTCTCATACTTTTTATTTATTATTTATTATGAGTTTTTACTAACATTTATCTTTATATATTTACTAAAAATTTCGTAGCACGATTTTTCTTCACTTAAATTAATTAATCTAACATTTTTCCTTAATTTAACTTACTAAAATGAACTTATATCTATTATCTCGTATTTTTATCTTGTTTACTGTCTTACATCTAGGTTTATTCTTTTCTAGAATACATTATGTATGAGCCAGCAATTACCAAATAAATTGAACACACTGCAACCTTTGGCCCCCCCGCTTTGGGGAACTTATTAGACCAGAGGGAATCCTTTGTCGTCCTGTAGCCATGTCGTGACCTGGCACCCGTGTCACCCATTTAATCTGCCACAAATTTTTAATTGACCTCCGTTGACGTGTAATTAATATCTGATGTTGTTGCCAGTCCGGTCACTTTGTTGGTATGGGCCAATCCAATGATCCCCATTAATGCCAATGGCCCATAATCGTAACGATGATAATGACGGTGACGACGATGTCCATGTCCATGTCCATGTCTCACCCTCATCAGGGCAATGGTCAACCCTTTGGCTATTTATAGGCCACATTCGTGGTATTTATTTATAGCCAACTGCCTTCACATTTGCCCAGTTAGCAGTTAGCAGTTAGCAGTTATGTGTGCCTGGGTTTCCTGCTGCTTCTGCCGTTGCCAGGACTGTTTGCTGGCGGCATACGCATTACGCATACGACACGTTGCGCACGGCGACAATCCGCAGCCAATTCGGCTCGGCTGCAGCTTGCAATCCATTTTCGGACTGCGGTCTGGTTTCCACCCAAAAGCGTTTTGCGGTTCTCGCCAAAATAGCCAGCCAGCCAGTTAGCCAGCGAGGCAGGAAAATGGCACTCGAAACAATAGGATACCCTTTATATGGATTTAGGAAATTATAAAAACTAAGATAATTATGATAATTATTGTGGAGTAAGTTAAAAGTATTTAAACTTTGCTTAAATAAGGAATTGGTATTTAAAAAATATCACTACATTTTTTCAAGCAATATTCTGATGATTCGAAACAATGACATACTTCTTTAGTAGAGTTAAAAAATAGAAAAACTTAGAAAATTAAGATTTAGAAACTCGAAACAATAGGATACCCTTTTTATGGAGTTGGAAAATTATTTAAACTAAGAGAATTAATTTGTGGAGTAAGCTAAAAAATATAAAAATGTTGCTTAAATTATGAATTGGTATTTAAAGAATATTACTAACAATTTTCTATCAATATTCGGATGATTCAAAACAATGACATACTCCTTTAGTAGAGTTAAAAAATAGGAAAACTTAGAAGATGAAGTTTCTGAGTCCACTAAGAATATCTAAAATATATTAATAATATTTTTCTGAAGAGTTTAAGCCTCCTAAAGCCTGACTAGGCAAGTTAGCGTCCCCCAGAAATCGTAGGGTATATGTACTAACATTCATATATGCAGCCAGGTAAGACAGGTGAACCAAACTGATGGACAATCAGCACCAGCGCCAGGTGGAACTGAAGAACTGCGGAACTGGCGGAATGTGCGGAAAAATGGAAATGTGGAGCAGAAGAGCGCAAAAACGGTGGGGAAAATGGCGAAGCAAATCAGCAGCCAAAACTACGATTGCCAATTTCATGGGTCTTGTGTGTGTGTGTGTTGTGTGTGTGGTGTACGAGCCCCTAATTGAAACTTGTCCCTGCCAAATGGCCTTAAAGCCAGCACATATCTGATGGGTTTGCTTTATTTTCCAAATATTTATAGTCAATAATGCAGACTATATATACGAATATACACCAAACACTGGACTTGAATGTTTATTTGCAAATTTAACCAAACGAATGAATAATGGGAAAGGAAATAACCATTTGACTTGGCCCAAAGGGGCCACTTTTCTCTTTTTTTTTTAATCATTAAGCGAAGGCAGATAAGCGATGGGTAAAAATTAATTCACTTGCTGCTGGCCTCCTCCTGATCCTTTTCAGTTAATTATTCTCGATCCCAGGGTGTACGAGTATATATATATGGGGAGTAGGCCTCGCCATTAATCTCGTTCTCCTTATTTGCATCCCCCAGCAGCAATCTTAGTCCAAGTAATCGGCTCCTTGGCTGCCTGCTGGCTTTCCTTTTTATTTATCCTGTCGACGTGTCGCATTGTGGCCAAAATTTGTCATTTGCCGTGTGTTTAACATGCATATTGAATGGCCAGAGAGCTCCCGAAGAGAAATAAAAACCGTGAGGCGGGAATGAGTCCTTGTAGAACACACGTACGCACGGGACTCAGGCTCTGACTCCGGGAGCATTGTGTTAAATAATTAATTACAATCCATTAATTAATTAGACAACGCAACGGGGGTCATTAGGCTAAGCAGCAGCAGCAGTAGCAGGACCAAGGACCAAGGACCAACGACCAAGGGCCAAAGGCCGAAGGACAAGGGAAAACCAGAAAATAAACCAAGTTGGGGAGGGAAAGAAAAAAAACGAGAACATTTTGATACGACAGCTTGTACACATAATGCGACCATAATCAACAGCCTTTTTTTGCTTGCCTTTTTTTCTAATTTCTTCTTTCTTTTTTTTTGATATTATTTTGAGTAGGGCAGCACTCATATTTTATTGCATACTGTTAGGCGTGAAACAGTGGCATAATTAATGATATATTCAGCGAATGTTTGGGCCCCTCAGCATTGATTTATAGACCCACGAATGCGAAGGGATTTGGTTTGAGGGAAAAAGTTAACTCTAGTTTTTATATATTAGCTTAGGAATATATAATTTAATCACTCGTTGGTCCTAATTATAGCCAGATTAAGTTTAAATATTAATTATATATTAAATATTAAATTTAACTGGGTTTAAATTCATATTATAGGTTAAATATAAAATTAATAGAAGGTATTAAATATGTTTTAACAAAGTTATAAGGCTCCCTTATATGTGTGAGAGCTTGTATAAATTCTTAATTTATTTTCTTATAAATTATGTTAATTTTTAAAAAATTATAAAGGTTTTCCTTTCTATTAAAAACCTGAAAGAGAATGCCTAGAATGTAACTAGAGCAAAAATCCTTTTAATTCACAAACTTTTCCTTACATATCCTTCATTTCTATATAACAAATCAAAGAAATGTCCTTCCCTTTTCCACAATTATCCAAAATAATTTGTGCCATATTAGCTAGGAACTTTAAATAATTGACTGGAAAAGCACCATATGCATGTGCGGTTTAAGGCCAATCATTATCATATTTGTGCGAGGACTTCGCTTCGCTTCCATCTAATTTCAGCTCCATCAAATTGAATATTTAATAGGTTCACGGAAATACCCTCCATCCGTCCATTGTTCATTATGAATTCATGCTTCCTCCGCCTCGGAAGCATTGCACATTTTCACCAGCCCGGGACACTTGTCACCGGGACACTTGTCACCGGGACATTTTCACCTGGACATTTTCCCAGTCTGTTAGCGCGCTTTCTGGCACTACTCTTTGGCATTTTCGCTGACCAAAAACAAAAAAAAAAATACGAGGTATTTTTGGATCTCCGCTGGAGGAGGATCTCTGGCAACTGTCCTGGCACATCCATCGATTATGCATCAATGACTTGCCTCGCCTTCCTCCGCCCCGCATCGCCTCAATGTTTGTGCCATTAAATTGAATTTGCAACAAAATTGAGACTGAAGACTGAGGACACAGAGTGGCGAAACTTGGCCAAGAAGAAGTGAAAACTTTCGAGTAAAAACAATTGAGTTATTGGCCACGAGAATGTGCGTCAGTTGACCAAACTGCAATGGAGCAAAGCGACGGACTTTGGACTTCGGACTCCGGGCTCCAAGGAGGAGCGCAGGCGGCCTGATAAATGACCATCAAGTTTGTGGCCTGGAAGTGGAGCCCAAGTTGGAGCTGGTAACCGCTGCGAAATGGAGTGCAGCTGCCACACACGGCGTATGCGCAATGTGAGAGGGAGGACCAACACACACAGCCACACACACCTCCGCCTCTATTCCTGCCGGTACCAACAACAATTGCAATATTTGGCAGCAAATTTTATAGCCCCGACTCGGCTTGGCACAAAATATCGAGTTCATTTATCAGGCCCCGACAAATGTCCTGTGTGGTCCTGCGGTCTGTGTCCTCCTGCAAAGAGCAAATTGGCAAATGAAACTGCAAAAAAAATATACAAAAAAAACGTGAAAGAAAACGAGACAATGTGGGTAAAGAATCGAAAAGGAAATACCCTTGAAGTGCAATTAATCGAAAATCAATTTTAAATCGATAAATTTTGACATTTTTCCATCTCATAAATACCGTGAATAAAATAGATGATATTTGCCTTAGTTTTCCCCGACTAATTTAATATTTTAAACGATATTAACAATATTATTTCGATAATTAAATTATCGATATGCCATTTCTGTTTCTTACGATATTATTTTAATATCTAAATATTCGATATACAATTTTTTTTTTTGACTTCTTAAAATCGATGCTTTTCTTTATATTTTAAACGAATTTTGTACTTTTCAAAATGTAAGATTTATTTTTAAGGCATACTGCTAGGATTTTTTTTAATTTTTAAGAACCTGAATGTGTATAATTAAATACCATATATACCCCGAATTATACCCTAAAAACTTTCATGGAAAATGCCAAAGAAAACCTGCTAGATTTCCCCTCTATATTTGCCTTGCTCTTTTGCCACAATTACTTTGATTGCTAATCAACTGCAAATTGCAATGTTTTTGCAAAAAAATAAAAACAAAAAATACAAGGAAAAAGGAAACAAACTAAGGCAAAGAGGAAACTATCAATATGCGTCTCTGGCACTTTTCAATCAATCATTTTACTGCGAGAGTGTGTGAAATATATAATTGACAGCTAATATTTTGCATCTGCGACTGTCGGAACGGAGCAGCGGAAAAAGTGGAACAACGGGAGATAATAAAAGGGAAAGCCCCAGTGACATATTTTCGAATGCATCAAAGTTGCATCGGATTCAAAGAAGGACAGGAAAAGGGTGTGTATGCTTTTTTTTTATGTGGAATAAGGATAAGTCTCTCGGGGCAGAACTCATCGATCAACCTGTCATCAGCTGATAAAAAAAAAGGAAAAGGGTTTGAGGAATTCGTTTTAATTCCATTTAATTTTTTAAAAAGAATATAAATTGAAGAATGTTTATATTTTAATAGTATAAATTAAAGTTGATATTTTGTAAACAATTTAACTCATCACAGATTACGAGTATTTGTACCCCTTTCCATGGACAACTGCCTTCGATTTTCATTTACAGAGACATACCGAATCCAACTTCTCTTAGGGCTTCGGCTTTTGCTGCTGATTATTTTCCTGCTGACGAGCGACAATGCCAAGTCCTCGTCAAAGGACATTCCAAGCCTTTCAAAGCATTTCCAATTTGGACGGGCCAGTAGTAGTCCATCCATAGATCGTTCATTCCTGCTGATGAGGGGGAAAATTTTGGCCAAGAGTTCATTGTAATGAGAGTTGACTTTTCCAAGGGGCTGTTCAGGCTTACTAGGACCGACTGAAGGACGAAGGGTACACTCTCTCTATCTATTCGCTATTCGCTTTCCGCCCACATCACAAGCGGTGCCACTCTTCGAAATTTGATTAAAACGCTTCCCTTTGAAGTGCACCCACACAGGATACTCCTTGGATCCTGGCACAGCTACACACACACACACACACACTCCCACACTCACACGGCGCCACACAAAGTAGTGACTGCGGTGGGCAGTGGCACGCCCCCCACTGCCGCCCACATGTGCTGCAAGCCAAACACTTTTGCGGGGCCACCGGTTATAATTAATTTACTGCCACTTACAATTTTTAATTAAGCCGCCGTCGCGTTTCTGATATGTTGTATATACGTATGGACAAAGTGCACTGAACGAAAATAGTGTGAGAAGCTGATAGCGAAAATATTTCTAATTTAAGCAGGAGAAAGTCTTTCTGCAGGTGATATTTTATATAGATTTTTTTTGGGATTCGTTATTAAATGAGAATGAGTCAAACATGTTTGCTAATTTTTTACACCAACATTTATTTTAATAATTAAACAATTCTTACACCAACATTTACAACAACATATTGAACCAAACCTATTTTGTATATAAAAATTTTAAAAAACGTTTAATCAAACATTTACAACAACATTAGCAACCACATTTACAACATTATTTACAACAACACTTTGTACCAAATATATTTTATTTATATCATAATTTAAACAAATCATTGCAACAACAACTATACACCAACACTTTACACCAACACATTACACCAACACTTAAACCACTTATTTAATTTTCATTCTGCAAACCATTACACCAACACTTTACACCAACACTTTACACCAACACTTACACCAACATTCCAGAAACCCCCATGTATTTAATTTTCTTTCTGCCAATCCCTATATAATTTGTTTCAGTGCAATTTATGTTTGTTGTTTGTTCGCTTCTCTATATTTGCACACACTTCTCCGAGGAGAAAAACGGAAAGAGAGAAGAAAATTACGAATTGCGAAGAAGAGGGGCTGAATCTGCTCAGCGCGAAGGGGTAATGAAAGGTTGCCTCGTTATTAACTGACAGATTGATTTACAATAGGGGTCTCCCGGCCAGCGATACTCCTCCGCCTTCCGTGCAGCCGACAATTACACACGATTACGGGCGATTCTGCACGGTATTTCCCCCTGCGAAAGAATAGTGCTTGATTGATTGAGCGAGTGCGAGTAATTGGAGATTTGAGACTGGTAATTCAATCATCTAATTGGCCTGCTGCTCGGAGGCTACAGATTAATTGTTGCTCCAGACTTAAATTATATAAAACAATATGTATATATCACAATTCATTTGCTTCTGTCTAATAAGCAAATGGAAAATGGCAAGTAACCTAGCCAATTCAAAAATGTTTCACTGCAAACCCCAAGAGCTTTTGAATATTTAAAAGGGATATTATTTCGATACAACTACTAGTCCGCCCGAGAGAAAATGTGGAGGGGTGAATGGAAAATGGAAAGTCAGGCAGGACTTCATTAGTTTGCCCCCAAAAAAAAAAATGAAACATAAAGGCTAGTTCATTTCCCACTCTCAAGGGTGGCGGTGCCGCAATCATAAAATGTTTTGATTCATTTGCAAGCTAAATTGAGGCAAAAACATTTCAACTTTTCCTGGCTTTCTCCCGCACCTGGCCCCGAGGGCGAGGACTGGCTGTGCGGTGGGGGCGTTGGACAGGAGGCAGCTTCCGCCGGGGTCTGGTGCAAAATGGTGAACTATCACAGGTTGTGCTCCCCGGTTTTGGGCTTCATTTTCAGCCATTGAAGCGTGCCAACGATTGAAAATTTAATTTCCCGCCTATGGCGCTCTCGAATAAAAAGCGAAAAATACAAAACATAAAATACGAACTCGAACCCGAGAGAGATTGAGAAAAGGAAGAGCAGCAGGCCAACGTATTTCCGTGGCAAGTGGATTTTGAACTCGGAATCGGAATCGGAATCGGAATAGGAATCGGAATCCGACTCGTACCCGGCTTTGACTGTGGATTTGAATGGAGCGACTGTGGTCCTCCACCTGATATTTGCAATAATCCCAATTGCCAACGGTTCGAAGCGTCAGACTGTATTTCCTGTTTCCACTGGCCGCCTGATTTTATTTATTGCCAAAGCAGATCGAACTCGACTTGGGGAAAATTCTAAAAAAAAGAAGGGAAAGAAAAAAAACAATAAAAAGATATATATAGAAATATATAGATATCATTCCCCTGTTAATTATCCCTAAAAAGGCTTTGTGTTTAATATCAAACATTAGCATAAATAGTTTTAAAAATCTACCACCTGACAAGATGAAGGGTTAGTTGTACTTTATATAGAATTTATTATAATTATTATTAATTACTAATCCTTTATATATTTATCCTTCTCCCTCTGATCTCTGTAGGCCTCTCAAAACGGCCTTTGGGGCCACCGCATCGTAAAAGCAGTCTACCAAAGCATCAGGAGGTGAAGCGACGCTTCCTGGAAATTTGTGATACGACCTTCTCGGAGGAGGTGAGGGCCGCATTGCGTCTGCCGGCCTTCGACTCGTACGAGTGGGGCGACGCGGACGTCATCCACCTAATGCAGACGATGTTCGTTGAGCTCGGATTCATCGAGAAGTTTAGCATTCCGGTGGACACGCTGCGCGAGTGGCTCTACGAGGTCTACAAGCACTACAACGAGGTGCCGTTCCACAATTTTCGGCATTGCTTCTGCGTGGCCCAAATGGTAAGAGTTTTTCTAAGAATAATAAGGGTACAAGGTATTATAAGTTAGTGGCAACCGAGAATGTATGTAACAGGCAAAAGGAGGCATCTCCGACCCCATAATCAGCATCACCAGCCGAGTCGATTTAGCCATGTCCGTCTGTCCGTGTGAAACATCATTTCTCAGAGACTATAAGAGCTAGAGCTACCAAATTTGGTGACAACATTGGAATCTGTTGCACGCAGATCAAGTTTGTTTTAACATTTGGACACGCTCACTTCCGCCCCCTAAAATCATAAAAAACGGTATATAAGCTATAGTCGGGATTTCCGGTATAAAGTAAATATATATAATAAATAAGTTGGCATTCGCGGACGTGTTCTGAAAATTTGAGTGAAATCGGATGGTAAACATGGAAGTTATTAAACAATAAAGTTTCTGTGTATGCTTATTCTTCTTCTCTCTCTCAAAAGCTAAGAACTCAGGCACTCAAAAAGGGTTCCGTAGCATTGAGTCAAAACAAGAGGTCAATAGTCACCCTCTCGCTCTATCGCACTGCTCAGGAATACTTTCCTGGAGTCTCAGCACATAGCTTTTGAGAGAGAGTGTTAGTGCGTGTTGTAGCAACATTTGTCTTTTTTGGGTGTTGCTCAACATGTTTCTAGCCACTTTTGTTAATTTCTCCACTTTTTTTTTCTATGTTCATGTCTAATTTAATTTAACCCACAATGCTTTGGGTACCGGGTATCTCACAGTCGGTCACACTATTAGTACAGTATATGTGGCTGAGAAAAATCTACAAAAAATACTATATAGTAAGGAGATTTCATAGGGAATACTCACTTGAATCTAAGCAACCCAAGCCCCTCGCTTCACTCTCGTAGCTGACAGGTTCTCGCATACCAAAATCAAATCAAGTCCAAAGCTCGGAGAATAAGCATCAATAACTCTATCAATTTACAACGATGACGGGACAAAGCAAGTCAATTAACCCGCTAAGCATCACCTGCCAGGAGTTCCATCATCCTGGAACCAATCGCTGCCTGAGTGCCACCGCCAGCCTCCTGCTCTCGGCCACGATCTACTGCCTCCGGGTGTACAGTGCTTCCTATGCCATCTCCTGGCTGCTGCAGCATCGCGTGGTCAGCCGGAAGTATCTGAGGCGTGGCCTGTTGAGGATGTTGCAGTCGTCGGCCTTCCTGGTGACCAATGCCTACACCTTCAGCCTGTACCATTGCCTGCTGAGGACCCTATTGGGTCGCTATTACTTCGCCACGGTGGCTTTTGTGCCCGGCTTCTTGGCCTCTCTCACGGCCGTCCTGGTGGAGCGTCCCGCCTGCCGGCCGGTACTGACCCTGTGCGTGGCCAACGCGGCCACGGAGGCGATGTGGAAGATGGCTCTGGCCCGGGGCTGGGTGCGATCCATACCCCATGGCCAGACCTTGATCTTTGGCCTGAGCATGACGACTTTACTCTACCTGTATCGACGGGGAGGAGACACCACGACCAAGGATTTGATGTTCTTCGTACTGCGAACCTTCTTGGGCCAGGAGGCGGCACCGATGGCTAAGGTTCAGCCAGCTCCAGCTGGACCAGGACAACCCGCCTTGAACTGGCTGCAAGTCCTGCTCCACACCAAGCACATGAGCTGCCTGCACCCGCAGAGCTGCCTGGGCTACTCCCTGACCGGCCTCATCCAGGCCTTCGTAGGCGGCGTCCAGCTGCAGATGGCCCGAAATGTGATGATGAACGTGAAGCGCCTGGCCGCCGGCAGGAAGCCGTGGCGCGAGCAGATCATTAGCCGCCGAACCTGGCAGATGGGCCTCCTAATGGGCGGCTTCACCTTTCTGTACAAGGCGACCTCCTGTCTCCTTCGCAGCATCTTCAATCGGGATGATGCCCGATTTGCTATACCCGCCGGGCTAATATCCTCCCTGGCCTTCACCTTCTATCCGAACAACGCGGTGGCCCTGTACGTCATGTGGCGGACCCTGCGTATCCTGTGTGTCAAGGGCCAGGAGGAAGGCATCCTGCCGCCCATACCCGAGTTTATGCTGCTGTTCCTGTACTCCTTCTTCACGGCGGTGCTCCTCCATGCGGCCATCCTGGAGCCGCAGAGACTGCGTCCCAGCTACTACAAGTTCCTGCAGGCCATCTCGGCCGGTGGACTGGGCAGGCTTAACCTCGGCGCCTTCGATGTGTTCGGGCTGGGCACTCAGCAGCAGGCGCTGGACACCATCTGGAGCCTGAACATGGTAAAGGAGAAGCTGCCACAGCTGCCAGGCAACATTCAGTCAACACCTTGGATGGAGTTTTTTCCCTACATAGCTGCGAATATATTTTAAACTGAAGATACTTCAAAATAATTCACGCAAAAAGGAGCAGATCAAACTGGATTTATTTAAGGAAAATTAACCTAAAAGCCTGGAAGGCATACTGTCAGTGAAATCTGATAGGCTTTTAATGGTCTGTCTCCTAGGGCCACATTAAGTATTCGTTTCTCTTATAATGTTCTATAGAAAATTAAATATTTTTGTTATTTTTTGGCCCTTTAATAAATACATGTAATTGGATATTTTTGCCAGTAGTTTCTGCCTAATGGTGAGCTCAGCCTCCTGCAGCTCGTTATTAATAAAATACTTGAACGTACACAACAAATGTTTGCTATATATAATTTCGAATAATATATGCAGGCAGGCAGCTCATAATGAATGCATGTTAAAGTAGAAATAAATGCCAAGAAGCTTCCAATCGATATAATATGTGGGGGATTTTTATATAAAAGAGCACAGGATACACACATGTGTGTGTGAGTCCTCACAATGCAAGGCAAAAAATAAACCAAGGCAAGGATGTGTGTGTGTATAAAGGCCTATTTTTAGCTAACCGAAAAAGATACGCCCAAGATACGAAAGATATATACAAAAGGAAGCTAAGGAAGAAAACCGAGAAATTTGTTTCTCTTTTAAATAGCAAAGCCAACACTTTCAGAGGAGAGAGAGAGAGCGGAGGCCACTGGTCACTCACCCAGGGTGCAGGCAAAATGCCCAAAAAAAAAATAAAAATACCAACGGAAAACCGAAAACCGAAAAAACCAAGCCGCAAAAACCAACCTGCAAAGCTCCAGCCACCACCCACCGAGGACGGAGGACGGAGGACGGAGGACGAGCACGAGCACTTAGAGCCAGCGACCCACTTGGCTGCTCTCAAGTGCCAACGGAACATTTTTTAACCTACATTTTTGGCAAATGAAAGTTGCCGCGGTGTTTGTTGCATCTTTTACTGTTTTTTTTGCTCCAAAAGTACCTAGTAAAGGCAGGTTAGAAAGTATATCTAGCCAAAGAACATCTCTCAGTCTTTTTAAAAACCTTTCTTTCTCACAACAAACAAGTTAGTTACTACAGCATATCCCCCATTCGTTAGTTTCCTTTTTGTTCTCTCAGAAAAAAAGTAAAGACAATTTTTTAAGCTGTCTAATTTCACTCTCTTTGTGGCACCATAAATATGAACTATGGAACTGAAATAAATTAAAATGCATTTGCCTTCCAAAGGCAGACAGGCTCCACTGTGCTCTCTGTGTGAGGCAACTCAACTTTCGATGGAACTTAAGACAAAGACATGAGACAAGAGCAGGGGAAAGGGAACCAAAACGAAACGAAACGAAACGAAAACTTTAATAAATTATTTTTGCCAGGCAACAAAGGCCAACAACAGGTAAGGGGCGGAAGAAGGATGTGCCAACAATGGCAGCCTGCTGCAAGTTGGAGTCAACAACAATATGTGGCAGAGAAACTGAGGAGAGGGCGGGGCGCCAAGGCGGAGACCGAAGGACATGGCAGAAGTAAAGTCAGATAGGCGAGGCATCAAGTATACGCACGGTTGGCCCCGTCCTCAGTGCAAAAATTGCAGCCACAAGCGCAACTATGACAATCGCATTATTATTTTTTCTGCTGCTGCTGCGCCGTTAAATATGTTTGCCATAAACCGCATTATGTGCCGAACAGGACGAGCGAAAATAAACAAGAAAACATGACCGCCCACAGGAGCGGAGCGGAGCGGCCATTGTCATCACCACTCACCGCTCGCTCACCTGAGTTTTTTTTTATGACTCTTCCGACCACGTAACGTTCGGCATTCGAATGTCGAAAAGTGCACTGTGAAAAGCTGGTGCATTTTTTAATAAAAATCTAGAAAGAAATCTAAAAACAAACTAACCCGCTTATAATCTCAGGCAATTATAAATGAAACGCTTCTAATTGAGCCTCGAAAAATTTGGGGAGAAATTCCACAAAATACAGGCTTAAAGGCTTAAAGGATATTCCCTTAAAAATGCTTGAAATTTCGACCTCTGGTTCGGGTTTTTCTGGTTATTACTTTTTCTGTTGACTCCTTTACCATTTTTATCGCTGCCCAGCGATCCATATGCGTTGTTGCGTATTTTACAATTCAATGGGGGCAGCGCCCATTTGCATAGGCGAGTCATGTCCATAAAACTAACAGCTGCGGCTAAAATAATAGGAGTGTTGGAGCGGTTAAAATAATAGGAGTGCTGGAGCTTACAAGAAACGAATAAAGCCAAACAAATAAACATTAAAATATGTTTAAGACAACATTGTGCTAAAGTGGTTACTTCTGTTTTGCAAATAAACTTGAGAGCAGTTTAAAAAAATAAATAAACACAAAAGCATGGATAAATAGTTTAAGGTAAAAGCTGAAAGGAAAACCACAAGAGGTGCTTATGAAGAAGGTTGTCTACTTTTAAAAACATAAACTGTTCCTTCTTTTCTTTTAGAAAAAATTAAGTTTAGTTCGGCTTTAGTTGAAAACTATATTAAATATAACTCTAAATATATAAAATATAATTCTTAGTGTATAAAATATATTTCGTAATATATTTCTAAACATACAATAAATTTATAAAAGAAATATTACATATATAAAATATACAATTCTGTTACAATTATATATTCTCACTATAACCTTTTATAGTTCCCCTCCTCAGCCCAAAACTAGTTTTTATTTCTTATAAATATTTATATATTTTATTTCTATTTCTATTCTATTATTTCTATATAAATATTTAAATAATATTATGCTTGCCACCGCAGTTGTTTCTGCTGTATGCAGTGTATGTGTATTTGTGTGTGTGTGGGAAAGGACTCAGGGCTCGCAGGACATGACAGTCAAGCCGTTAAGCGGCTTTTGGCACAAACCCGCAAACAGGCGAAACAAAAATCCAGTATTAAGACAGCGCCAGCGGCGTAAATTTAAATTATTGAACGGGAACCTCCTCATCCCCCACCCCCTCTGCCATTGCATTTTCCGCCCCCTGAGAGGGGAAAAAGGGGAGGGACGGAGCATGACCAAACACTTAGACTAATTTCCATTGGCTGCACTTTTCATCCGACGCTGCAGTTGATTTCCTTGGTGTATATTTGTCCGCTGAAAAGTTTTCCAACAAGCGGAAAATGCAAAGGATTCCCATCCACTCTTCCCCCGGGAAAATCCTTGTTTTCGGGGGAGGGGGAGGGTGAGGGGGGTTAGTAGGAGGCGGTATTTGTGGGCGGTTGTCGGCGTCTGTTTGTTGACAATGAATTTAGATAAACTTGCGAAATTCGAAACGCAAACAGCATTTGCATTTGCATAAATTTATAGCACCATCGCCCCCGCTCCGCTCCGCTCCCCTGTCTTTTTCCCCAGTGAGATTTTGTTTTCGCACTATACATACATATATACCCTCACCCCCCACCCCCTTCTCTATTCCCCAATCCCCCTATTACCCGTCCTTCCCCCCGTCACACTCAACCCCTTTCGTTCGCACTTAATGCCAAAGTAAACGCAATGGCGGCAGAAAGTTGTGCAACAACTTTTACGACTACGACCAGAGACCCCCCAAAAGTCTCTCCGCGAAATTCGCCCTTTATCAGGCGATATATGTGTGTTATCGGAATGTATATCGACAGTTATATGTGTCAAAAGTAATCGTTTTTATTGTGAAGATATCGAATGATGTAGTATATAGTGCAATTAAAGTTAAAAAAAATGTATATCTAAATATGCAGTCCATGAAATAGGGTTACAAATTAATTATCCAACAAAATCTCTATAGAAATATCAAAATATATCGAAAGTTTATAGCCAAAAGATCGATATAATATCGAAATCATTTTGTTAAAAACTATAAACATAATTATATTTTACGGAGTTTACATAATAAATAGGATCAAAAATAATTAACCAACGAAATATCGATAGAAACATCGATATATTCCTAAAATTTTAAGCCAAAATTTCGATTTAAAATTGATATAATTATCCAAAGATTATAAACATAAATATATTTATCGGAGTTTGAATAAACCATTCATTTTAGATAATAAATTCATCTTGAATAGTTATATTCCCAACTTATCGATTAAATATCGAACAAAATTTAAGAATAATCGTTAGAAATAAATTTCAATATTTTAAACTATATTTTAACTACCATCCCTGGAATCACCGTGCACCACCGCCCACCTCTTGAGTTTTTTGTGCAACTTTAGTGCCAAGAGCTGAGCAAAGTTTGCGCTGCTTTTCCGAAGAGCTTCGCTTCAATTGAACGCTGTTGAAATTCCTTAAGGGGAATCCTTTGCACAACCAAAAAAAGCAAAAAAAAAAAAGGGGGGNGGGGGGGGGGGGGGTATTATAAGTGTGGCTGGCGGTCCTTCCACTAGTAATTGCAAAGGACTCGCAGCAGACAAATTAAGTTCGCACGCAGAAAGTAAAAGTACAAAAGGAGCACGACTAAGGGCTAAGGACTGTAGGCAAACAGATCAGATCAAAGAGGTTGAAAATGGTTACAGATATATTTATATTTCAAATGAAATGGCAAAGCATTTTGAAAATAGATTTAATAAAATTTATTTTTTTGTATTAAAGAGTTGGGAAATATTTTTTGAAAGAGTACTTTATTTTGAATAAATTACTACGAGTTACCTGCTTTAAAAGTAACATGAAAAATAGACAACGACGAGTGGAAAGTAAAGGAAAAATAGAACAAAAAAAGGAAAACCTCGCGGTGAGCTTGAAGCTTCCACCCGCTTGTCGGCTAAGCTTAAATGTTAAAACTGCCAACACTAATTGCCAGAGTTGAGATAAATGGTTAGATCGATGCCAGCTAAACGTCAGATGATAGGATGCATTCATCCGTGAGATAGAACTCTTTCTTTTTTTTTCAACATATATATATGGGAAGGAAAAGAGAGAAAGAAAGCAATTAAGTAAATTATGCAAGTGGCAAGTTAAGCTATTGGTGAACAAAAAATAAACTTTTGTTGGCTCTGCTTAAGCTTTAAGGTAACAAAAATAATTATACAGAAAATATATAATTTCTAAATAATTAAAATAAAAAGCTGTAAGGAAAGAAAGGATAAAAAAAGCTAATTAGACACAAATAAAATACAAAGTAAATATTTAAGGAGGCCTAGAAAAACTCTTCCAAAAAAGTTCCCACAATTAGGAATAGAAAAAACCATACCTTGCTTTTGTAGGTCTTCTTTTTCTAATAAGTATGTGGCTTTTCCTGCATTATTTAGTATCTTAATTAATTATGTATTATATTTAATGATTAATATAAATAAATTTGCCGTACAGATGTATGCCATAACGCGTCAGGCGAATCTACTGAGCCGCCTGGGCGATCTGGAGTGTCTAATCCTGCTGGTGTCCTGCATTTGCCACGACCTGGATCACCCCGGCTATAACAATATATACCAGATCAATGCCCGCACTGAGCTGGCACTCAGGTGGGATTTTTCTCAAATATTTTCCTTGATTTTCTCATTAATTTCTCCCTTGACCAACTCGCAGATACAATGACATCTCGCCGCTGGAGAACCATCACTGTTCGATAGCCTTCCGACTGCTGGAGCATCCCGAATGCAATATATTCAAGAACTTTAGCCGCGACACCTTCAAGTGAGTCCTAGTCTTAGTTATTTAAATTATTTTAACAACTTTTATGGAGACGTGACCACCTGCCGGGTTATATGCATTTTCCCAGGGATTTAGCTCGGGGGTGTCGGACTGGTAGGTGGCCCGTCGTGGGCCAATTAATTGCCAATTGCCGGTCTTGGCCACTTTATGCACGGCACGTACAAAATGGCGTTGCATTAAACGCTCGCCCCCATTGCCGGTGGTAATTAACAGCTACAGCTACCACAGCTGCACTGCCTCGCCCACCTTTCACATTGCACATTTCCATCCATCCATCCATTGCCCCCTCTTGACCCAGTCCCAGTCTCTGGCTTGGCGCTGCCCTTCCCCGAAAAAAACAACAGCAATCCATGCCAAGGCACGACTGGGAAAATCTATTGATTTGGTATTTAAAAAGAGAAATTCTCGGGAATTAATGGTGGGAAGAAGCTGTAGCGACTGGGGAAATGCCTCACAAATTAAAGGTAGAAGGCTTTTTAGAATATTTAAATAAATAAAGATTTTTCTGTAAGGTTTTTCCATAATTTGGTAGTTGAAAAATAGAGTCTCCTCATTATCTCTCTCCTTAAAAATTAAATTTGTATGAATTTAAATTATGTAAAATTATTGCAAGGGAAAACTTTACAAAGGAAGCTTTTATTTTTCTTTAAAAATCTAAATGATCTCTTTAATGTCCATACTTAAAAAAAAAATAGGAAAATGGAATAGAATAGTTAAAAAATAGGGTATCCTAAATCTTTGCCGGTCTCACCTTTCTATATAATTGTTAAATGCATTTAAAGTTAAATTGAAATGAAACATTGCAGGGGAAAAGTTAACAAAATTAAGTTTATAATATTCTTTAAAAATCTAGGTTCCTACACATTTCCAGAAAAATATAATAGCGAATGGAAAATTAATTAGAAAATCGTTTTTAGCTGGATATGTTCAAATTATTAAAAATATTACACTCCATCCTAGAAATATCCTTGCCATATACTCCCACCTTTCGAAGGGTACTCTATTATCAGTAAGAAAGTTGTAACAGAAGAAGCGAATTGAACCTTTGCTACGGAATGTCTTGGGTGCTGCTTGTGCTCTTGTTTTTCTTCAGGGTTTTCCTTTGCTTTTTCCCGGGTTTTTCCGCTCTCTTGGTTGGTTGCGAATGAAGATTAAGCTGTAATTGGCCAGGACACGACATAATCCCAGCGTTTCAGCTCGCTTACGGCAGGACCTTTAGCTTTAGCCTTACCTTTGCCTTTGTTCGAGTGCAATTGAATGCCGTCCGTTTCGAAGTTCGAACAATTACCACCGCACAATCGATTTTACAAGTAATTAAATTAAATCGAACCCGGATTTACTGGCGCCTTAATTGGGCCAAGAAGAAGTTGTAAACAAACAGGGACTTATGAGGCGGTTAAATATATATATTTAATTTAATAAGCTAAGCTTAGAAAATAAAAATAATAGAAAATATCAAGTCACTAATGCAGATTTCCAAAGCCAAGCGGAAACATCATTAAAGCAAAATAAAATAGAAAGAGTTTGCTTTTTTCCGCAGATTAAACGTTTATATAATAAAGCTATTTGATGGCTTAGCGAAGCTTTTACCCCGCTTAACTGATCTCATCCCCACGCGCATTTTAAACACTTTCCCGCGTTACCCGCTTTCCCGCTTTTCCAGCTTTTCCCCGCCGCCCACAATTTTATTTATTCCTACGCGGTTGCGACGCTGTTTTTTTTCCTGCACACTCATTGCATGCATTTTATATTGGAAAATATTCCGCAAACACTAATTAAGTGGATTAGCCGGCGAAATGCTTTTTCTCATCCTGCACCCACGACTTTGACTTTGCTTGGGAAATGGGAAATGGAAAATGTGGGGGCGATGGGCGGTGGGCGGTGGGCCATCTTCGTCGTCAGCATCATCATGATGATCATCATTCTGCACAAGGAACGCAATCAGCGGAGGAGAGTCCTGCCCTTGACGGCTTGGGTTTCCCCCCAGCCACATTTTCCACCCATTTCCACTGTCATTTTCCTTGGCAAGTTTGCGTGCATAAACTATTGGATACTTTTGGGAGTTTTTGATGGCAAAACTTGTCGGCATATGCCAGGCATCATCATCAGTGGGGTGGCAAAGGCTGGGGAAAATAAGGGAAAATGCTGGGCATAATGCTGAGGAAAATGCAAGGATGTGAGGAGTACTGCCAGGCCTGCCTGGGAAATGCCAGTGCCAACAATCTGCAGACAGTTGTCATTGCGTTTATTAAGCATTAGATTATGTTGTCAGAGACATGGAGCGAGGGTGTGTGCACTTTGCGATATGCCATTGTCTTTAGTAATTACTTCCCAAAACTAAGTAAGCAAATATTGTTATTTCATTTGACTTGGCTAAGTCTGTGTTTATATGTACACAACTCCTACAGGAAATGCCTTTCAAGAACACTTGAAGTTTAGGGAAAAAGTAGCTTCTTTTAAAAGTATTCTTATTTAGTTAAAACTAAATTAAATCTTTCACTGGTTAAATCAGTTTAAGTATCACTTTAATTTATCCAATCATTTTTAACTGTCACTTTATTGATGAAATTTCTAGTGAAATCGCGGAAAACTGGCAACCATTTCATATAATTCCCTTCCATCTGTCATGTTCCCAGTGTCATTCATTTTGGCAATTGTTTAATTAACCCTCAAATCACTTGACATTTTCCGCCAGGTCAAATGCAAACCTACAGCTCCCCTTTCCCCACTGATTTTCCACCCTATTTCCCTTCAACTATTTTTTATTCATTTTTTTGTTTCCTGCCTCGCGTAGTTCTCTGCGTTGCATACTTTTTGGGGGCAAACTCTTCAATATTTCGGGCACACTTTTTGTGTGTGTGTGGGGCGTTGGGGGCGTGGCCATGACAAACAACAAGCCCCGTTACGCGTGGTTGCATTTTATTTGATTGCGGCCAACCGCCAATTTCAGGACAAACCAAAACAAATATGGCTGCACTTGTTTGTGTTTTTTCACGAAAGAAAACGTAATAAAAGCAGACAAAAGTAGCTTAAAAAAATAGTAAAAAAAAATGCTAAAAAGAAAGAACAGCGCAGACAGATAGCAATACAAATGTATTAAATACAATTGATTTTCTTGCCAACCTTCTTATTTTTTACTAATTTAGAAGTACTTGGCACTTTCTACATTGGACATTGAACTACATTGGTTTTTGAGGAGTTTTCTTAAATTAAATATTTCCAATTTGTATATTGAGTATATATAAATAGCAATTACCTTTTTGCCGGTAAACAAATATTTCAAAAATAGCTCCTTCTATTAGTAGTGTAATATATCTAATAGCATATGTATATCATATCATATCATGGCTAAAAATCAAATGATAGCCAAATGCCGTATATTTTCGGATTGGGTATTAAAATCTTAGATAATTTAACAAATTACATTGACAGATTTTAGAAAAAAAAATTTGGTCGATTTTTCAAAATTTCATAAGGGATCATTAAAATTGTCAAAAATAAAAAAAAAATGTTTTTTTTTAATTTCTAAATTTAATTTCCAGATTAATTACCCAAATAAAAACTAACATAGAAAAGCTTTCCAAATTGAAATTGAGGCTTTCTTGGCTTAGTTATGATTATTTTAAGATTTGATTTATACAAAAAATTAAGTGCTAAATACTGTAAAGTTGAATGCACCAAAAGTAAATACTTTCCGAATTAGGTCCTTAAACATAAAAAAGTAAATATAATCAAAGAATTTTGTATCTAGGATATTTTCAATTTGTATTTTGGGTATATATAAATGGCAATTACCTATTTGCCGGTAAATAATTATTTTAAAAAAGCTAATTTTACTATTGTAAGAAATCGAATATCATATATCAAATCATATCATATCATGGCCAAAAATCAACTGATAGCCAAATGCCGTATATTTTCGGATTGGGTATTAAAATCTTAGTTAATTTAACATAATACAATGACTGATTTTAGAAAAAAAATTTTGGTCGATTTTTCAAAAATTGATAAGGGGTTACATCATTAAAATTGTCAAAAATTAAAAAAAAAATTTTTTTCTTAATTTCTTAATTTAATTTGCTGATTAATTACCCAAATAAAAACTAACATAGAAAAGCTTTCCGAATTGAAATTAAGGCTTTTTTGGCTTAGTTATGATTATTTTAAGATTTGATTTATAAAAAAAAATTAAGTGCCAAATGCTGTAAAGTTAAATGCAAAAAAAAAGTAATACATATACATATAAAAATATATAATATAATATATATATAAATATATATCTATATATGTATATATAACTAAGCCCTAAGAATATAAAATTAAATATAATTCAAAGAATTTTGGGTAAATATTAATAATATTTGGATAAATTATATTTTTCAACTCATAATAAAGCTTGATAAAACGTTTTTTGGAGTATTCGTTTAATATTTTAAAAAGCATTATGTTATAGTATTTATTATTCATTTTTAAATTGATAAGCTTTTGATTAATATTAGGGCTGCGCTAAATATGAGACAAATAAAATTAATTCACCTACGAAAGAAGAGATAGTATTTATATATTATTCTTTTAAAATTTGAACATATTTTTTTGAAATTAGTAACTTTTATATTCCCGAACTTGTAACTTAATTTTCAAACATTATTTTACAAAAAAAACACTCGGGAAAACTTCTCCTGCTTTTTAAGCAGGAAGAAAGATACATTTGTCTGCTTAAATTCATGAGAGTATTTAAAGGGATTGCCCAGATATATATATTTATTTTATATAAACAAAAAAAGAAGAAAGAATAATTACTTAAACACAAAAGACTCCCTGCCCCATCACCAAATGCGACACTTGTCGGCGGGATTCATCCGGCTCCCCGCCTTGCACTGGAAGGCCTCGACGAACTCCGGCAGGTTGCCCAGGACATTGTTGACCCTCTCGGCGTGGCCGGCGTGCTGCTGGGCGCCACCTTCGGGAGCCGTGGCCGCCACGCCGCACCAGTTCTGGGCAAAGGCCACAAAGAAGCTCCTCAGATCCGAGTCGCCTCTCTTCCTTTTCGAAAGATGCGTGTCCAGGGCGAGGCGGAGGCCCTCGCTATCCGCAATATTCTCATTGATGGTCAACGTGGCATTGCTGTAGCGGACTCCAAGGTAACAGCCCGCCCTCAGGCCAAACCTGATGATGGCCCGGGGCGGCCACTGACCATTGGCCAGCTGCCCTCCGGCATCGTAGTTAATCCCATCGTAGTCGAAGGCATGCACCATCTCGTGGGCCAGGATATAGCCCAGTCCGGCCGAGAACCGGGCCAGGGATTGCTCCTCCTCCTGGTCGCCGCACTGCTGGAGGAGAGGGGTGACCATCAGGCCCAGCGGCAGCTCGATGCGATTCAGCTTGAGGCGATAGTAGGCATTCACGGCCAGGGGATCCGCCGGAGCGGCGGCCACCGGCTCGCCAAACACCTGACGGAACTCGAGCCGGGCCTGGTTGAGGGACAACTGCATCAGGTTCTCGTCACAGCTGCTGGTCAGCGTCGGTCCCAATCCGGGCACCTGCAATCTGGGCGTGATGAGGCGCATGGCTCTTAGTTTCTCCCGCGCCAACTGCCGCGTTTTGAGATCCTGCTCGAAGACCTCGGTGGCATTGAGGGCCGCCTCGAACTGCAGCTTCAGGTCGCGGAAGAGCAGTGCCACCCGCTGGACAGCCATGTCATAGGCCTCCCTGTAGTTCTCGCCCAGGACCAGCTGCATCTGGAGCCGCCCCAGGGCGGCGGGCATGAGGCGGCGCAACTGTTCGAGGCAGTGATCCCGCTGTGAGCTCAGCTTCTCGTCGTCGTGCAGCCGCAGCTCAAAGTGCGCCGGCAGCTGGAGCAGCAGCCACGTGGACAAGACCAGGGGATCCTGATCACTGCTCCTTAGGATCCGCTGCAGGCCCTGCAAGTAGTCCACATCCGCCACGATCAGTAGGGTGGCAGGATCCCAGTCCAGGCCCTCCAGCAGGATGTCAAAGTAACGCCTTAGCTGGAGATGTGGCAGTTGCTGGTCCCACTCCCGCAGGGACTGCGGCTCGCGGAGCACCAGTGTCTGCTCCACATCCTTGGGCAGCAGCTGGCGCAGACTCCGCTCGAACTCCACCAGGCGCTCGGCCAGCAGGGATGCCCGCCGCACCCGCAGCCCCAGCTCGATGAGCAGGACCTTGAGATAGCGCTGGTACAGGAACTCGCTCATCCCATCCTCGCCGAGGAGATCAAAGCTGGGCGGAAGCAGGTAGAAGATCCTCTGCTCCGCCGACTGCCAGTTGTCCTGGACCAACAGACGCCACAGGCCCTGGGCTCCATACTGCCGCAGGGCAGCATTGGCCAGGATCCAGTCAAAGGAGGTCGACGACGAGGAGGAGTTGCTGGCCAGCAGTGGAAAGTTGGCGCCACTCCGGGCCAGGGCCTCGGTGTAGGAGCGCAGGGCTTGGCCCGAGGAGAGGCAGCTCCGGTAGAAGGTGGCCAGCGGGGACTGCGAGGACTCCTCCACGCTCTCAAAGTGCCGGATCAGCTTGAGCTTCAGCTGGGCCATCCACTTGGAGCGCATGTCGTGGGCACCGAGGTTCCGCTGGAAGCTGCTCGCATACCAATTGCCGCAGGCATGCTGGTAAAAGTTCTCGCACGGCGACTCCTCCGCGTCCATGTCGTGCTCCATCAGCTGCCGGCAGTCCTCCGAGTGCACGGGCATCGTTAGGATCAGCAGCAGTATCGGGATAATCCCCGTGGTGATTGTCGCGGGCAGCTTCATAGTTTTTTGTTTACTAACTCAACAGAGAGCCCTCTCACTGTTTGATGTGTCCAAGTCCCAAGTTCTAATCCGCATCCAAGTCCGGGCTTTCGCCCGATGCTGATAAGGCGTCGATAACCGCGCCTGACATTCACCATTGCCCAGTGCCACTTCAGCGAGAGTTGACCCAAGAATTTCTGAAAATTAATAGATCCGAAATGATTTATTTACAAAAAAAAAAACACTTGAAATAATTGGGTTCCAGAAATAGTGTGTCCATCTTTCAAAAGGAAACCTTTACAAAATGTAGCCCTCTAAAGATAACCTCAAAAATATAATTCTACCATCAATGGAAAATTTTAAAATTATATTTATACAGTAACCTGCCAGATAGCACAAAAAATGTATAACACACAGTGTGCCCAACTCGCAATATGAAGCACCATTTTAATGTGCCTCTAAACATGAAATAAATTACAGCTTCCTTAAAAAAAGAGCACGAACTTCTTATAGAAATATATAAATTAATTAATTCTGCCATCAATGGAATATTTTAAAATTACATTTATATCGTAACCTACCAAATACCATAAAAAATGTGTAACAAACAGTGTGCCCAGCTCCCAATATGAAGCACTATTTTAATGTGAGCTTCAATCAGAAATAATTTATAATTTTCCTATTAAATGATGGAAAATTTGAGACTTGCTAAATAAGCACCAACTTCTTATATAAATATATAAATTAAAGTAAGCAAATAGTGTGCCCAGCAATTATATAAAGTTTCTTTTAAGTTTGCCCTTTAATCCTAAGGAATGAATGAAGAAAACATTAACGGAAATTAAAGAATCTACCAAAAGAGCACACTTATTAAAAAAAATAACAAAGAGTACCGCAAATAGTGTGACCAACTCCCAATATAAAGCAAATTAAAATAAGCTGTTAATTCCGCAAACTTTAATTTCCACTCAATGAAATGAAATGAAAATAAAAAACGAATCGAATCGAATGGAAAAACGTGCTTAGTGGATGAGCTTGGCATGGCAAGGCCAAATCGTTAAGATGAAACCCAAGATAGGAGCTCCCCCCCCAACAGATTCCTTCCAAGTCGCTGGTGTTCCGCGTTCACCGTTAAATCAGAGCCCACGCGTAATCAATTAATCATCTCACACTCGCCTCTCGCTCTCGCATCTTTCTCTCTCTATCATTCAGTCACTTTGCCATGCAAAACCAAATTAGCTGGCCACCTTCAATGATTTGCCCTTCACGCACACACACAAACGTAGAGATAGTGCACTGAGCGAAAATAATAAAAAACTTAAAGATTGATAAATAAGAAATGCCATACTAAAACCAGATTTAATTTTTTTTAAACCTTTAAGCTTCTTTATTTTTAATTAATTTACTTCCAACTTAATTTTATATCTAATAATAACATTTAAACCTTTCAACTTTGTTTCTTTTCCTTATTTAAAATTATTTTTCACTCCCCTTTCTCCCCGTGTAAAGCCGTTGTATCTCCTGGGCAAACAGCGCACTGCGATTGGCTTTTTAATAAAGTTGAGAGTCAAATTTACACAGGAGATAAAATCACAGCGCGTTGAGCAAATGAGAGAGTATGGAGGCGAAGGTGAGATGGGGAGGCAAGGTGGCACCAGCTTATCGGCTCTTTGTGATTAGCTTTTCAATTGATTAAGGTTCGATTATGGCCGAACGAGGAAATCAAAGAGCCTTGAGGTCTTTTAATTTTATTTTATTTTTTCTTAGTTCAACGAGCCTAAAATCGAAGCTGAAAAAACTTAAATTAAAGCTATGCAGCTATGACACTAGTTCTAAATTTTCTTGTATTTATTTTTGCTTACACAAAACCCCAACCTCAAGATGTAAGGCCTTGTGGCTTAGGGTTTTCCCCTCATTTAGTTATTTGGTTAAGTCTCAAAATCCCCTTGCAATTACGGGTATAACATGCATTTACAAATTGTGCAGGGGGGAGAGAGAGGGAGTTTTCCTCATCGTCTAATTGCGATTTTCTCAATTTGTTTATAAGCAAACTATCAATATATGTATGTGTATATGGACAGTGTTTGCTCAAGTTCTGACCTCGCAAGGAATCAAAATAGAGATATAAAAATTTAATTAAAATTTAACAAACACAAAACTGAAGCTGAGAAAGGATGTGCTTGGGCAAAGGATGTGTAGGATGTAGGCGGTAAATTTGAAACCAGCTGCTGCTGCTGCTGCCGCTTCACTTGAACCAAAAATAAATCATCAAAGAAGGCAAGCGACAGGGAAGAGTGGTAAATGCACTGAAAGAAACCTAGAAAAAGGAGTAGAAAAAATATTTATACATATTTTAATAAGGAAATATGAAAGGTTTTATTATATATATATTTTTTTGGTTCTTCATTCAATATATATTTGTTTGCCCTTGAATTATAAATTAATATATATTTTCTTGCTACCAAATGCATAATTTTTAATATTTAGCTTTTATTTTAATCATATTTAATTTATAAATTATAATTTCCAGTACATAATTATACCAACATTTTCTGCCAGTGTCTCGGATAAGTGGTGAAGGATCTGCTGGCGGCAGATTCGGCACTCGACGCTTTTGCAAATTAGTTTCGAGTTGAGTTTTTGGGTTTTGGGGCTTGGCGCGCTCGACGCTTGCCGCTCGGCGCATTTCATGCAATTATTTAGTCATAATTAGCGCATAATAGTTGCCGTTTTTCGTCGGCAACAAAACTTTGCTCATCTGCCAGTCCTCGGCATTTTCCGCTTTCCCACTTTTCCACTTGCTTCACAATTCATCATCATCATCAGCATCAGTCCTGTGCCGGCAAAGGATAATCACTGCAGTTCCCACATTAATTGGAGTGAATTTTTCGGAGCAAACGAAAGCTGACAGCAACAGAAGCAGCTCTATTACTTTTGCCTTTTTCCACCGAAATAATAGAACGAAAACTCAAGCCTTGCCTTTCCAAATCAATTTACAACTAATTCCAGTCTCCGTTTCTCGGAATACTTGCTGTGTTTAATAAGTATATTCCCAGAAAGGTATTAAATAATCGAAAGCAATTACAAGGCTCTGCACTTGGCACTCTGTTTTAGTTTGTGAATGGGATGGGAATGAGGCTAATAATCATGAGCCACTTTCTTCAGAGCTAAATCTAAGCAATTAAAATTAAATTTTTCCTTGGAATAAAAATTTTTTTATTTTCCTTGGAAAATGATTCCCCTGAATATAAACTATTTTACGTATGCGTAATATTTTTGAGGATACATTTCCTTTGCTTATATCTTAAGCCTTTGCTGGGATTATTAATCAGCTTAACGAAGTTAGTTACGCTCTAAAAGATTATTGATTTTAATCTCAGGAAATGCCTTTATTATTTAAAAAAAATATATAGAGATTACAGTACGTATACGTAATTTGTAGGTTTGTAAATATCATGTATACGTAATTTTTATATATTTTTTGACCACCATAATTAATTTTAATATCTGGAAATGCCATTTAAAGCTACTTCATTTTTAGTTTAGAAAATATTATTATTTTTAATATTTTGAATTATAAAGAAAAAAATATCCCTTGACCCCAAAACACAACTTCTTTAAAGGCCACGAAATACCATAAAAAATGCAGGATTGAACTAAATAGTTGACAACTTAATGGGCGATACAAAGGCATATTTTTTTGACCTTTCCGGCTAACCTATTTCTTTGAATTTGAGAAACCCTTCATAGGTTCTTCTTTTATTACTTATTTATTTATTGCTTGGCTCAGGCGGACAACCAAGGCAAACCATTCAGGCTGTCAGAAATTGTTTAGTTATTGATGGAGATGCAATTTTCCATTCAATTTTCAGCGGAATTCGCTGGCGTTAATACGACGTCCGACATTGTGTGTCGTCGAATGGGAAAATAATAATAAACTATATATAAATAAATATATATATGGGTTTTCTGGCATGTGGCAAGGTGCAAGGTGGCAAGGTGCACCTTCGCCGCCATGTCAATGCTGCTTGACATGAAAAATTCAATTCAATTTCCAGCTGGCACGCATTTTTTTCCTACCTCCACTCACCTCACTTTTCGCCCCGCTTTTCCGCACTTTTCCGACACTCTCTTGTCTTGGGCTGCCTCAATTTCAAATAAAGCGAAATGCAATTTGATATTTTACGCGCTGCATTTGTCAGTCTCCCGGCCATTTTTCCGGGAAAAACACTTCATTGGCCTTGTGTTGCCACCCTCCCCCCGGAAAACACTTTTCAGTGCCCACACGAGAGCCGTGCTTCGTCCTTTCGTCCTGTCTTCCGGTCTTCCTTTTTTTTTGGGGGGCGCAATCTGAGCTTCGCTTGAAGTAAACCCAATTTTCAGCGGAAAACAAAGGGCAAGGCGACTTTACAAATTGGTAACAACTTGTTCGCGGCTTGAAATATTTAAGAAATTACTTAAAGTATTTATAAAAAATATATTTCTTCAATTTATATTTACATTTTCAGCACCATTCGCGAGGGCATCATCCGGTGCATTTTGGCCACGGACATGGCCCGTCACAATGAGATCCTCACCCAGTTCATGGAGATAACGCCTGTCTTTGACTATAGCAACCGTGCCCACATCAATTTGGTGAGTTTGTCCCCTTAATCCTTATCCTAGGGAGAGGAATCCAATACATCTTCCCCCATAGCTCTGCATGATCCTGATCAAGGTGGCGGACATCTCGAACGAGGCCCGGCCCATGGACGTGGCCGAGCCCTGGCTGGATCGCCTGCTCCAGGAGTTTTTCGCCCAAAGTGCCGCCGAAAAGTCCGAGGGCTTGCCGGTGACGCCATTCATGGACCCGGACAAGGTCAGCAAGCCGGGCTCCCAGGTGCGTTTCATTGGCTTGGTGCTCCTGCCGCTCTTCGAGGCGCTGGGCGAACTCGTGCCCGAGCTGACCGACCTCATCATTATACCCGTTCGCATCGCCTTGGAGTATTACAGGTGAGAGAAGGTTTATTTATTTATTATTTAGTTTATTTATTAATTTCTTTGATTATAAATTTCTTTATTTATTTATTTATTCTTTAAACTCCCTGACAGGCGCCTGAACGACGCCCAGACAAAGACCCGCAAGTCGGTGGCCGACAGCAACACATCGGCGACCTCGGACAGCAACAGCGGCACCATTGACTCCAATGCGGCCATGGTCAGCACCCCGGGTGGGGCCAGTGACAAGCTCAGCTTGGACAAGGCCCAGGGCAATTCGCAGGGCTCTGGGGGCGGCGGCGGCGGCGGAGGAGGAGCAGCTGGTTCTGGCGGCGGTGGTGGCGGTGGCAGCAATGCCGCTGGCAGCGTTTCCCCACAGATGCCACGCTCGGGGTCCGGCATTAGTGTCAAGTCACGCCGCAGCATTCCCTCACAGAAGTCCGCCTCGAGGACATCCGTCGACGAGCCGGGGGGCATGGCAGCGGAGCTCCATGATCTGCCCGAGGGCAGCGAGAGCGGCGATTCGGAAACGGCCACCGAAGTGGATGTAAGTTTTGGGGTTTGAAGGGAAAAGTGAGAGAAAATATAAGAGGAAATATAGAGAAAAATATAGAAGATAAATAACGAAGAAAAAATAGAAGAAAATATATAATAAAATCTAGGATTGAATAAAATGTTGAAGAAAATATGGGAGAAAATATATTCGAAAATATATTAGAAAATAAAAAAGATAATAAAGAAGAAAATATAGAAGAAACTAGAAAGGAAATAAAGAAAACAAAATAGATAACAAATAATGAAGAAATTATGGGAGAGAATATATAAGAAAAAATAGGAGAAAATTTTGAAGAAAATATTTAAGAAAGAATAGGAGAAAATATAGAGGTAAATGTAGAAGAAAATGTAGAAGAAAATGTAGAAGAAATTGTGGAGAAAATATATAAGAAAATATAAGAGATAAAATAGAAGAAAGTATAGAAAAATATAGACAAAATTTAGGAGAAAATATAGCAGAAAGTTGAGAAGAAAGTTTAGAAGAAAATATACAGAAAGTTGATCTTTACTATAAGTTCTTGGATGGGAAAAAATTACAGAAAATATAGAGATTAATTAAAAAGAAAGAATAGACCATTTATTTGTATTCCTTCTTTTTCTTTTTGAGTTTAAAGGGAAAAATTAGAGCAAATATAGAAGAAAATGTTGGAGAAAATGTAGAAAAAAATATAGAAGGAAATATAGGAGAAAATAAATAAGAAAATATACGAGAATCTATAGAAGAAAATTTAAAAGAAAATAGGAAGAAAATAAGAGAAAATAAAATAATAATAAAATAATAAATAAATGTAAACAATAAGAAGAAAATATAGATGGGAATATAGAGAAAGTTAGTCTTTAATTTAAACTAAATTATGAAATAGAGAAAACTTACAGAAAATATAGAAGAAAATATAAAGAAAAAAAGGAAAAGTAAGTCTTTAATTTAAAATTAATTCTTTAATACGAAAAATTACAGATAATGTAAAGGAAAATAGAGAAGTCAATATAAAAGAAAATGTAGAAGAAAATATAGTAGAAAATATAGTTTCTATAGGAGAAAATATAGAAAAACACATTGAAGAAAATGTAAGGTTAAATACAGGGAAAATTACTCTTTAATTTAAAATAAATCCTTGCAAAGGGAAAAATTTAAGGAAATATTAAAGAATATATAGAAGATGAAAATATGGAAGAAAATATTAAATAAAATATTTTGGAAAAAATGTTGAAACAAATATAGAAGAAAATATGAAGACCCATTTAAATTAAATCCTCAAATAAACCCTTCTCTTGTTCCCTCTTTTTCCCCTCCCCCGTAGGTGGCCGAGAAGACATCCAAATTCAAGGTGGACACCGAGGGCAGCAGCAACCGGAGCAAGTCCTCGCACTCCACCTCCCGGAAGTCGTCCCGCGAGAAGCGCCCCTCGATGATCGGCGAGCTGTGCAGCAGCGGCGGCGGCCAGCGGATCCGCAACTCCTACGGCAACATCCACGGCTACCACAGCAACCGCTGTCACTTTGGCAACAACCGGGCGGTGAGCCTGGACCAGTACAGCAGCGGCGGCAACAATCGCCGGCTCTCGGACGGATTGCCGCAGGTGATCTCCGACAGCAATGTCTTCTACGGACGCCATAATCGCAGCAGCGGCCTGGCAGAGGCCACAGCCGGTGGAGCAGGAGGAGGAGGAGGAGGAGGAGGAGCCTGCGTGGTGGTGGGCATCCCGCAGGACACCAATGCCAATACGAATGTCCACCGGCGGGGCAGCTGTCAGCTGAAGGAGCTGCTGGCCCGCACCGAGGCCGCTGAGTCCGAGAACGAGGATGCTCCCGAGGCGACCAAGGATACGATTGTTAAGATGGCCACCGTGCCCGTGCTGGCCTCCTCCTCCAATGGCAACATATCGCCGCCAATGCCGCCGCAGCCGCCGGTGGTGGTGACCGAACAGATCCTGCCCAGCAATGGCAGCACCCGGAGCAGTGCCAGCAGCGCTCGCGGAGGCGGCGCCCGAGGAGAAGCTGTAGGAATGCCAGGACCCTCGTCGGGCAGCAGCTCCTGGAAGTCGCGACTGCGCCAGTTCTCCGACTACTTTAGCTTCAGCTTCGACAAGGGCAACAAGCGCTTCGGGAGCACTCGGAGCAGTCCCTGCTCGGGCTCGGGATCGAGTCCCGGCCGGGCCAACAATAATGCCAACGGCCTGGGCGACGTGGTGGGTCAGGATCAGGGCAAATCCGGTGTGGTCATGTGCTGCAATGTGGTGCATGGATCGCCGGCAAAGACAGGAGGAGCAGCTTCGGCCGTGGAGGTATTAGCTCCCCAAGGAGGCGGCGGCGGCGGAGGCGGTGACTCCCATCAGCGGCATCGCGCCTACAGCCTGGATGTGCCCGGCATGATGCGGTACTCCTCCAGCGACAGCAGTCGCCATCCGAGCAGCAATACCCTGCAGAGCGGAGGAGGACTCACCGGAACGGAGGCCAATGTTGGGGGCGTCCAATTGGTGCCGCCCAGCCTCAGTGTGGAGATGGGGCTGGCCAGTGGCTCCTCCTCGGAGGCGGGGCCAAAGATTTGACAACGGGGGAGCGCCAGGGATTTGGAGGAGCAGCAGCAGCAGCAGCAGCACCCGGATGATGACGACGAGGATGATGAGGACGACGAGTTGGGCGTCGAAGATCGCGAGGTGGAGGAGGAGGAGGAGGAGCGACGCCGGCTGCAGCAGCATCAGCAGCCGGCGGATGCCACCTCCAGCTGCGAGGTGTCCTCCATGTCGATGACCGTCTGGTCGGCCATTGGCCAGAGGCTCAACGCCCTCGTCTGTCACTGCTGCGAGCGCAAGCTGCCGGAGCCGGAGAATGTCTAAGGAAAGCCAAGGAAAGTCGATCGGAAAATCTTAGAAAAATCCAGCAACTGTTCGGAACAGTTAGGAAGCCGTTAAAGCCGTAAAATGCAGTTAAAATCAGTAAAAAAACCGCAAGAGCCACTCCCAAGTTAGCAGCCGGGAGTCACTGGTCTAAGTTCTAGCTCGTAACTCACTTTTAACACTATTAAGCCTAAGTTCTCACTGATTTTACTCTTGTGTTTTTGTTTATTTTTTTTTCCCCTTACTATTATTATTATTTTTTTTTTTTGTGCTTACTCTTACTATTATTCTTATGATTATTATTTTGTATTTTTGCTTGTTTACCTCTTAAGTATTTTTATTTATACACACACACCACAAAAATATAAGCATATACATATTATTACACACACTTGTATGTTAATTGTTGATGTTTTTTTAAAAGGAGAAGAGATAATTTAGGTTTGTGGGTTTGTAGAGAATTTATTAAATATTTTATTTCTTAAAAGGTAATATGGGAAACATTTGATTTGAATTTTATTTGCTTATTGATTCCATCTAAAATTCCCTGAGAATTTAATTTAGCAAGCAAAAGGACCAACTCCCACCATTTGCTTCAACTGAAGGTTAATTAGTTAGATGCCTCGCTTTTGTAGTGCCAAAATTTACAAGCCATTTCCCAATTACTATTGAAGAACATTTCCCACATAGTAATGTATAATAGTTCTCAGTAATTAATAAAACCACTGGTTCCTCTGTATTTCCATGGAATGCATTCATCGGAGTCCGAGCAGAAAGCTTTGAATAAAGGCCAACCAGATACAGGTTAGTGGCCGCCAGCGTGAGAGAATAGCTGCCATTGCATTAACTTCTTGGTGGTGCGATGGGAATTTCCACGAAAAGGGCAGATTATGGCAGCTGCGTTTCATTCGTTATGAGTGCAGAGAGAAAAAATAAATATATAGAAGTCATATAATAATTGTAATAATTTTTAAACAATTGATTTGACACAAAATATCCTTCAGGTTAAATATTAATTTATCTTCTATTCAAAATATTTCAATTTCCTTCTATTAAAAATATTCCATATTATATTCCACACTTCTTCACACTTCAGGATTATATATGTTTAATATTTTATACTGTTTTTTCTCTCCCATTTTTATTACCAAGTATGCTTAGTTTGTAACTTCTAAATATTTTCCAGTGTTGTCGAAAAACCGACGTGGGTTCGTTTCGGTTTCGGGGTTCATGCGAAATTCACGTCTAATTACGCAAAACAAATTTTCGATTTCGATTTCGGCCATTGCGTTGCAACAGGCAACAGGCAGCAGGAGCCAGGACCCAGGCCCCAGCAGGATCCTAATTCCATTTGCTTGGAGCTCTCTCGTTTGGCTGTCTCATATTTTTTTCCACATATTTTGTTTTTTTTTTTTTTGCGATTTTCCACGGCATGCCCGCAAAAGCGATGTCCATGGCGGAGTCAATTGGATTTCGCAGCAGCCAACAGCCGAAAATGTGTTGCCGATGATGACGCTGATGGCAGGGACTCAATTAGAAGGCACTAAGGGACTCTGCTGCTGCTGCTGCTGCAATCCTTTGATTATTTTCGATGGTCGATGCTGCCCGGCTGCTAAATGGGTAAAAATGCTTACGGGGAAAAAAATTTGAAACAATTTGCAAGGAGCGAGAGGTGGGCAAGATGTGCAACATATCTGCGACAAATTATGAAGAAATCCAAGTTAATTAATGATCAATGTAAATTTCTGTATGTAATTAATTATCTTAAAACATAAAAACACAAAGGGCGAGGTCGAAACTTTGACTATAAAATACGAAATAAATAGAAAATTAAATATTTAAATGTGAATTATGAAAAGAGAAGGAAGAACGAGTAGCGAGAAGTGAGCAGCGAGTAGCTAGAAGCGAGAAGCGAGCAGCTTGAAGCGAGTAGCGAGAAAACAATGGAGAGGAGACCCAAGCTGGTCCTTGGCTATAGCAAAAAGATTACAGATTACAAACAAACAAATTAATATATATATTTAGAGAGATGTATGTATGTTTTTTTTCCGAGTGTGCTGAGCAGCAACATTTATTCAGTGTACATTTGAATGTCTAGCAAATTTGCAGCAAAATACTCGTAACTCGTAACTCGTAATCTTAATTGTGCATTGTAATTGCGTAAAAACATATACATATTTCCTCTACAAGTACCACATATATATATATGTATGAATATGAAGCGTATAAAGCTTAACTAAGTGGTTCTGTGTGTCGACTCTCCCCCGCACTCGATGTGTGTGTTTGTTGTAGTTCGATTTGAGAACTAGCCCCAGCTACTAAGTAAGTTTATCGAACAGTCAGTAAATCCAAGGAAAACGAAGAAGAAAATCGAAGTTAAACGTAAAGAACCCCCTGAACTCCTAGGTGTATGTATTTATGTATCTGTATCTGAGAGAAAAAACAAAAAGTAAGAAACCTAAAAACGAACCACTCGAAATTAGCTAACACATCAAATTGATTTGTTGCCTTACAAGAAAAGAAAAACAAACTACAAAACTACTACAACTAACTAACTACTATGTACTACAGCTGTGTGGGTGTCCTTGCCCTGTTGGTCACAGCGTCTTATATATATGTATATATATATATATAGATATATATATATATTATATTGTTCATGCCACCAACTTCCCTTGTTTGAATGACAAAACATAAAGACTAAAACTTGAATTTAAACAAAATCAACAAACAAAAAACAAAAAAACCAAGACAAGACAAAAGAAAACCAAAGAAAAAACTTGAGAAAAAAAACACTATACATATATACATTAAAAAAATATATATATACATAAATAAATATTTATCTTAAAGATACTACAACTACAAAAACAAAAAACAAACGTAAAAAGAACTCTAGGTGTTTTACAAAAATGTATAAAAAACTAAACAAATAATAAAAAACAAACAAGAAAACTAAGCCCAAGAACGAAATGTAAACAATTTTAAGAATAACTAAACTAGTTTAGTGCAGAAAAACTAAAAAAAACTAGAGTGGAAGTGGAATTTGGCAGGCCGAATATGCTAATGTCCTTGCAGTGGCGGTTATTCCGTTTTAGCTGAAATATTATTCACTTCAAAAATTTCAAAACTATAATTATAAACTAATGCCATTTTCAAAGGATTTAAATATGGCTAAATATATATCCATGGTACATCTGTTTTATTAGTATCAGAAAAGAGACAATAGGTAAATATTTCTATATATATTTAAAAATAATATAATATGGTCTGTGTTTCCTCTTAATAAATTCTCAAAAACCAAGTCCGATTAAAAATAAATCCAAAAATAAAAGTAGTTTAATCACTTTCCATACATCGATAAGTTTGCCTCCGATTCTTGCAATCGACAAAGTTATCGCATCCGTTGCAGGGACATTCGAAATAACAATTTTTTTTTCGGCAAAACAAAAATCAAGAAATACACGTAAATATATTTAGCGTACGTTTTTGGCAGTCAATTAAATGCTTCCCCCTTTCCGAAAGTTGGTTAAACGATGATACAAATTGGGAATGTGTATGGGTAATATCGAAATAATCGAATGCGATTCGATTGTCGATTGTCGATGACGAGTTCCAAAAAGGCAAATGCTTGTTTGTACCTTAAATCAAATATTTCGACAAGGATATGAGCAATTTGGACCAACTTGACACTCTAAACCTGCCCTACCCCCCCCCCAACCCTGCCCCCTCTCTATGTGCAACACGATAACGATAACGATAACAATTACGATTCAATATATGTACAAACACAGACACATAACAGACACGGACACACAGTCTTAGTACTTCAACAATCTCGTAGGTCTTAACCACAACTACCTGTCGACTATATATATCCGATCTTGATCCTGATCGAGATCAGCTACGTAAAGATAGCGGAAAAGCGGAATCGAAGAACAAGTGGAATTGGGAAATGGAAAAATGGAAAATGGATAACGGCACCGCATGCATGCTTACTTTATACTTTTCTACGTGACTTACAAACTTGGGCTGGGCGACGATGACGACTAGAAAACTAAAGAAAAACTTTCAAAACGGTTTCCACACCAACACATGCCTAACTATCCACACCTATGTATCTCCAACACTTTCTAACACACACACACGGCCTAAGGGAAAGTCGATAGAAATCGATACAAGGTGGAAAATTATTTTGCTTTAACTTTTCTTGGGGAATTTATATTCCTTTTTGATTAAAAATTATTTATTTAAAGATTCCAGTTAAATAAATCCACCAGTTCATCGATTAATCGATAATATCCAGGCTATAGGCAAGACAAGGCATCCAACCACCGATAATGGACCACTTCCCCGCTAGAATCCGTCACCGATATCGATCCTATAAACTGCTTCATCCTCGATATAGGACGAATTATTCTAAAAAACAAAACAGAAACAGAAACTATAAGATGCAACTACATAACGTAACATATATGTGTAATTACTAGAGACCCTCCTGAGCCTTTACTTCAAGAATAAAATAAAAAAAGAAACACAAAAACACACAACAAAATACAAACAAAGACTACAATTTTAATATACAAAAAAGAGAAGAGCGGATAATTTTATCAGAGGCTTAGAGAGCTAGTAGAGGTCCTTGAGCGGCATTCTTCGGCAGGCCGAAGCTAAGATGCCCGAAAAAAACACACAGAAAAGATTATAAATATAAACAAATAGATATTATATAAGCCTGGTCGCGCTTGCTCTTCAAACCGAACCGAGAGTCCTTTCTTTTTCAATTTCCTTCAAGGATCAGCCACAGACACAACCGCAAACCTTTTTGCTTTCTCTTGAGTATATTTTCCAATTTTATGTCCATGAAAGAAATCGATATATACACATATATACTATATACATATACCAAATAGAATATATATATATACAAATAGTTATAATTTGTAAGTGACAGAAGAGCAGAAAGTGCAATCTTAAGGATACAATATCTCAAACACACACAGAATACACAGAAGAGCAAGTAGTAGGTGTAAATTAATGAAATTCCAGCACTCAGTTCCTTGAACCCCTCACATGCTCCCCCCCTATGTAACTCAAAGTTTAGATGAACGGAATATACAGCATATATGTGGAAATCCAACCAAAGAACGACAAGGAGGCAAAGCAAAGCTAAGCAAATTCTATGTGAAGATTAATGAATAGTTAATATATACATATACACAGGCCGACAAAGAAAACAAAACTTACATAGATGTAAAAAGCTCTTGGCACACCCTCTACCCTACCTACCTACCTACCTAAAAAACGAATCAAATATCGCTGAGAAATACAAAAAAAAAAACTAAAAACTAAAAACAAAAAACCAAAGAAAAATCTGCTAAGAAACGAGAAATTCGATGAAACTTTTCCGACAAATGCATTTAAATGGTAAAAACAAATATTTAAATGAGATAACTCAACTCTTGTATTTAACACTTAGTTATGTCCAAAAAAACAAACTCAGATTAATGGCATACAACAGGAACACAAAACTTACACACAAATACCTACGAGACGAGCCCGACAAAAGGAACAACACGGACACTTACACACACGCAAGCATTTTTGTGTAAAAGTATAAAAAAAAAGCAGAAAATATGAACTAATGAATGAATATAAAATATATTGAAATAAAATCATTTCCAAACTACTTATTAAAAAAAACAAAAGGTCTTGATGGTATTTTATTATGGGGGAAAGGGAAAGGGTGGTTAACTTAAAAGTTACAACTTGAAAGTTAAAGGTTCATAAGTCAAAAAATTGTCTAGTAGTGGAAGCCCGATGAATGCGATGAACCCTGAATGAACACTAGTTCAATGATGAACTCAGCGATGAATTTTAAATGAACTTCTCAGGATGAATTATAAGTGAACTTCGCGATGAATTTTTGGTGGAGTTTTCAGTGATGAACATTGGAAAGTCGATGAACCCTAAACAAACACTAGTTCAGTGATGAACTCAGCAGTGTATTGCAAGTGAACTACACGACCCATTTTTTGTGGATTTTCCAATAATTAACACTGGCAGCTCAATGAAAGCGATGAACCCTAAATGAACACTAGTTCAGTGATGAACTTAACAATGAACTGTCTCGATTGATATTTTGTTAAATCCTAAATGAGCCGTAGTTCATCGATGAACTTAACGAAACATTTAAAGTGAACTTCTCGCGATAAATTTGAATGCGATGAACCCTTAATAAAACACCAGTTAATTGATGAGCTCAACGATTTGTTTGTATTTCCTTGTTCGATTTTCAATGTTAAATTTCATGTAAAATTTCTTGCAGTATTCTTTGGCTTTTAGTTTAGACATCAACATCATCGTTCTCGTACCAATACGTATATAATTTGATAAAAAATCCCAATTCTTCGTTCGTCCTTCTTTGGGTGGGATTCCTTCCTGCCATATGCTCCACTAAAAGCAGATGGGATTGAACTCCCAATGTGGAGTTAGATCTTTGGTGATCGCGAAGGTCGCTCCATCGTGACACATCTTGAACATGAGAGCGCCCAGATTCTTGGCATCGTCAATGCCCGAGTGGGCCCTGCCCTCGAAGGTCAGTCCCACGTGTGACAGGGCATCGCTAAAGTTGCGCGGACGGTACTTGTACCACGTCGAGTATATATTGCGAGCATCGATCCACTGATTGAAGTAGGCCGCCTTCGGGATGCGCTTGCGCATGCACTCCCTGTCCAAGCAGGTGCCAAAGTCCCAGTCCGTCCAGGTGACGAGGGCACAGTTGCCCGCTATGTTGAATCTGCTCATCTTCGGCAAGTAGAGGTTGCGCTCGCGCAGATGATGGCGCAGCCAGTTGCGGAACATCAACAGCCCCGTCTCGAGGGTCACTCCCACGTTCACGGTCTCCTGCTGGATGCCCGTCAGCTGGGTGCAGTAGCGGCTCAACCGCGGCGACTGGATGGGCCGGATGTACTGATGGAACACCGCCTCCACTTTGCCAGTCTTCAGGTTAACCAGCACAGCCGGGAACTCAATAATCTCCGCCCGGCGGCACTGTGCCGACGTCTGGTTCTCCCAGCAGGTGGCCTCAAAGTCCACGGCGATCACGTAGGTGAACGGGTGCATGGTCACTTGCTTGGATTTCCCAGAATTTATTTCAGCTTCAACGTTCATCGAATTTTCAGAATAAAAAACCTGGACTGGATCCGGATGTGCTTCCTCCAAAAATACAAAATGAAATTATGTCGATCAGGACCAGATGCCGTGCCAGTAAAGGCCAACTTTGTGGTTTTTTTCTTTTTTTCGATATTTTACTTATTTATTTTGGATGTTCCCTATATGTACGTCTATACTGACTAACAATAGAAAAATGACTGAAACTATTGCCGGATCTATTTAGACATATGGGGAACGACACAAAACAATTCGGCTGCTGAGTTTGCAAGCAACTGATTTAAAATGGAATTTTGAAAGCCCTCTGAGATTCCTCGAGGATCTTAAAAGTACAAAAAAAATACAGAATATATTTAAGTAAGTAAGATTAAACAACGGTTTAACAAAGTGTAGATTAAATTGTGACGGTGTAACCGAAGTTTGCCCAAAAAAAAACACCTTTTTTGTTTGAAGTTTAATTATTACGCCACACAAGATTAGCTCTTGTTTTTGTGTTTAATAAATAGTAACTATAGATCCCGCAAACTGCGGGTAGGAAAAGAAAAACTCCAAAAATATACACAGTCTGTTGATCATAAAACCAATATACATCTTCCCAAATATAAAAAATGGATTAACTATAAAAATAAATTTATTTTTCCTAGCTAACACGTTTGTTCCATCTCAAAATTTTTGTTTTTTATGTATCTGAACCTCCTCTATCTGAAAAAAAAAACAAATTTGACCTAATATCGACTGGCCATATGAGAGAAAAAACTAAAAACTGTTTTATTATACAAAAAAAACCGCCTAACATTAAACCTAGGATAGTTAAGTATTTTTTTATGAAAAATATGTATGAAAAAAGGATACCCGTATTTTTTGTCTTTCAAATTGCATGCACCATTTCAATGCTATGATTTTTTAAAGATTTTTTACCAACAGCGCTTATCTCAAAAAGTATTGAAGGTAATGGAAAGAATTGTAGTAACTTTATGTGGACATGGAATACTTCAAAATGTGGGTATGCATTTTTAATTCATTGGAATTCATATGGAATGGAATGAATTACATTTTTTTACACACAGAGGTAAGTGCATTTGCCGAATATCGACACTTTCTTGGGCTCTGTTCTCAGCGAAAGTAAACGAAAGAAAATATAATTTTCGGCAATTTTTCCAGCTTAAAATTTTATTTTCGGCAACGCCTCTAGCTTAATGATAGATACAAAATGCACTGCTCAGGATAATACAAATTCATATTCAGAAATTTAGCTTGGGCCTCAGGACATCTTGATGCCCAGAGCCTGGCTCGCGTGCTCGTAGACCACGTAGCTGATGGACACCGCCGGCATGACCTTAAGGAAGTTGGGCATGATGCCGCGATACAGGCCCGCCAGGCCCTCCTGTCGCACTATCTCCCGGAACTGGCCCCGCATCGTCAGGAGGATCTTCCCGGACGCCTTCATCCCTTCGTTCTTCTCCCGGTTCGCAATCGTGTCGGCGGCCTGTGCCTGCAGCCGCGTCCGGACCAGGGCCAGCGGATAGGAGCAGAGCTGCCCGAGGGCACTCGATGTGCTGCCGCAGGCCAGGAGCACCAGAAAGCTGGGCTGCTCGTTGTGACTGGCGATATAGCGACGCTTGAGGGTCTCGTAGACGGCCAGATCGATGCCGGCATGGGGCAGGATGCCCAAGATATTGGGCACATAGCCACGATAGAAGCTGCGCGCTCCCTCCTGCCGGAAGATCTTCATGGCGGCATCCGCTATGCCGGCATACTGGCCCGTCTTCCGCAGGGCCAGGCGGGTCTTCAGCACCTCCATGGGATAGATGATGGTCTGCGAAATGCCACCGGCCGCGGCGCCCGCATAGAAACGCTCTACGATGCTCATCTGCCGGCCGTGATCCTTGCCGCGGATCAGCTGCTTCATCTGCTCGTAGGCAGCGAACTTGAGGGCCGTCTCGGGGGCTATCTTGAGGACATTGATGCCATTGCCGCGCCACATGCTCCACGATCCGCCCTCCCTTAGCATAATCTGCATGCACTCGGTGATGCCCATGCGCTGCGACTGCACCTGCAGGTACACCTTGATCCTGTCCAGTGGCGCCGTGCACGTCCGGGAGACGGCGCCGGCTATGCCGCCGGCCACCAAGTGTCGCCACCAGAGGCCCGTCTTCAGCTCGTCCTGGGTGAAGTCATCCGGCACGGTCAAATCCTCGCCCAGGTCCACATAAGTCGAATGGCGGCGCCAGAACTTGATCAAGTCATGGATGTCCGTTGAGGGTGCGAGGAGCATCAGGTCGCGCCAGTCGTGGATGCTGATGTTCAGGCTGCCGTCCTTGTCCATTCGGGTCAGCAGCGTTCGCGCCTCGTCCAGGTCAATGTCCAGGCCGAGGTCCTTGAAGGCGGATATCAAAGCGTGCAAGTCCACCTTGCCATCCCCGCGCGAGAACTGCAGCACCAGGTTCTTTTCGTGCTCCCGCACATAGTGCAGGAACTGGGCAAAGCCCAGGTCCACCCCCAGGTGCAGTGCCGCCGACAGGTCGTGGATGTCGATCCGTCCGTCGCCCTCTCGATCCAGCTTCCGAAAGATGGAAGCCAGCCGCTCCTCGTCCCCGATGGGTATCGCCAGCGCCCGTATGGCGTCCAAGTTGCTGGCCACCGTGTTGTAGGGCTTCGTGCCGCGGTGCCTGGCTCCAGGAGCATGCTGGGCGGTGACATAGGTGGCCCGCGCCTGCTGGGCGTAGTTGTGGCTCCTCCTCCAGCCTTGCTGCGACCGTTCCTGCTCCTGCTTCCGATCCTGCCGGTGACTGGCCGCTAGGGATGCGTTTGCTTCGATTCCCACTTGCTCATTGACCATTCTCCAGAGATTTCCCTTTTTATTTTTTTGACGCAGCCACAAGCATCTGAAGGATATCTCTAAGGTTGCTTTGGTTTAATCCGGGAGGTCCCTAGCTAGCTGTTTTGGGCTGGAAATGGAATGGTGCTGCTCGGCTTTGAAAAGTCGCCGGTGAATCGCTGAAAACTGTTCCGCAACTCTTCCGCGATCTTCCCGCGATCCTTCCGCGATCCTTCCGCGATCCTTCCGCGACTCTTCCGCGACTCTTCCGCGATCCTTCCGCGACTCTTCCGCGATCCTTCCGCGATCCTTCCGCGACTCTCCGCGATCCTTCCGCGACTCTTCCGCGATTCTTCCGCAATCCTTCCGCGACTCTTCCGCGATTCTTTCGCGATTCTTCCGCGATCCTTCCGCGACTTTTCCGCGATCCTTCCGCGACTCTTCCGCGATCCTTCCGCGACTCTTCCGCGATCCTTCCGCGATCTTTTCGCGACTCTTCCGCGACTCTTCCGCGACTCTTACGCGATCTTTCCACGACTCTTCCGCGATCCTTCCGCGATCCTTCCGCGATCCTTCCGCGATCCTTCCGCGATCTTTTCGCGACTCTTCCGCGACTCTTCCGCGACTCTTCTGCGATCTTTCCGCGACTCTTCCGCGATCTTTCCGCGACTCTTCCGCGATCATTCCGCGACTCTTCCGCGATCCTTCGGCGATCCTTCGGCGATCCTTCCGCGACTCTTCCGCGATCCTTCCGCGACTCTTCCGCGATTCTTCCGCGATCCTTCCGCGACTCTTCCGCGATGCTTTCGTTATACTTTCGCGATTCTTCCGCGACTCTTCCGCGATTCTTCCGCGATTCTTCCGCGACTCTTCCGCGATCATTCCGCGACTATTCCGCGATCATTCCGCGATCCTCCCGCGATCATTCCGCGATCCTTCCGGGATCCTTCCGCGATCCTCCCGCGATCCTCCCGCGATCCTTCCGCGATTCTTCCGCGATTCTTCCGCGATTCTTCCGCGATCCTCCCGCGACTCTTCCGCGATCCTTCCGCGACTCTTCCGCGATCCTCGCGCGATTCTTCCGCGATTCTTCCGCGATTCTTCCGCGATCCTTCCGCGATTCTTCCGCGATTCTTCCGCGATTCTTCCGCGATCCTTCCGCGATTCTTCCGCGATCCTCCCGCGATTCTTCCGCGATTCTTCCGCGATTCTTCCGCGATCTTCCCGCGACTCTTCCGCGATCCTTCCGCGATCATTCCGCGATTCTTCCACGATTCCTCCGCGATCCTTCCGCGATCCTTCCGCGATTCTTCCGCGACTCTTCCGCGATGCTTTCGTTATACATTCGCGATTTTTACGCGATTCTTCCGCGACTCGTCCGCGATTCTTCCGCGATAGTTTCGCGATACTTTCGCGATTTGCCGGCGACTCGCGGACGAGTAAGCTTCCTCTCTTGCTTAGCGATGTCTCCCGCCGAAAGCTCGTGAATAATTCTCAAAACCGGCGAAGGACAGAAGTACGGTTCGGGTTCAAGAAGCTGCTATCCAAGGAGCTTGGGGAAAGTTGGTGGTTCGTCGAGCGAAAGCTCGCAACGGCAACGTGTTGCAGCGATGTTGCTGCTGTGGCCGTTGCTGCGGTGTTGCTGCTGCGGCTGCAACACCAGATGGAGCGCAGCCTCAGCGAACGGCGTCAGTTGGCCCTTGGCGCTCTCTTGGAATCCACGCTGCGGATTCAGAATTCCGGATTCCGGATTCGGATTTGGGACTTGACAGCGGGAATCATCGCATCCGCCGCATCTCGGGATCTATTCAGTGCGTTTCGGTTCCCAAGTTGACACTCTCTCGCCACGCTGCAGCTTTTCTGTTCTTTCGGGGGGAAATCAACAAAACGGCAGAAAGCATAAAGAAAATGGAAAACAGAAGCAAAGAGAGCACAAAAAAAAAGCAATCAGTTGTGAAAATGTCTTGGGGAAAATGGGAGAATCGGGTGGAAAACTGGGAGCTACTGTCGCGTTGAGTTTTCCCCAAACCTTGTTGTGTTTGTTTGTGTTTTTGCTTTTTTCATACATATTTTCCGCCAGCAATTTTGTTTTCATTTTGTTTATTTTTTTTCTAGTTTTCTAGTATTTTTTAGTGCTTGCGTGCGGAAAGTTAAACATTTTCACGTGAGATGTAAGTAGCAGGAGGAGCAGAGCCAGAGCCTTGAAAATAGCCAAAAAAAAAAAAAAACAGAAAGGAAATATAAAGGGAAAATCAATGCGTGCTCCTGTGTGTGTGTGCGAGAGTGTGTGTGTGAAAAGGAAAATCCATAAGGCGGCGCGTGAAGTGAAACTCAAACTCAAACTTTGTCGTTGCAAATATAATTTATAATTTATCCAAAGGAGCAGGAAATTCACTCAAAACTGTGTGTGTAAATATTTTTTTTGTAAGCTGTGTGTGTGCATTTTTTTCATGTTTTTTTTTTTTTGGCAACCACAAAGTGCCAAAAATCCGTTCATCCGCATTTGCAAAACAACAAAACTGAAAGAAAACCCACGGCCAGAAGATTTGTAAACAAGCCAATTCGGCTGCCAAACACGAAAGGGCAAAAGGGGGTGGCCAACAGCTGATCCACACAGAAAACCTCCCACCATAAAAAAGAAAAATGCCACCCCCTTCGGAAAACCCACACACAGAGAAAATAGGAAGAAGGTGCTGCCAAAAACTATCTGTCGACACAATGCAGAAAACTTTTCCACACACAGAGAAGCATCACAGTGGTGCGAGTTGATGAATGCACTTTCTCAAAGAAATAAAGTCAAAGGAAATACAAAGAAAATCCAAGAAAATCCAAGAGAAGGGAAATGACAATGGGAAATACAAAATATATACAAATATGTAGTAAAGTTTAAAGGATAACATATTGGAAAAATACCAGCAAATCCTTAAATAAATTCCATAAATGCAGTTTTAATTATAATTCCATTACTTAAGCTCTAGAATCAAATATTAATATTGAAATGAATTCATTTTAACTCCAGAATCTAGCAGAAATATTTAAATTAATTTATTTAAGCTCCAGAATCAAACAAAAATATTGAAATTAATTAATTTGTTAGTAGATTCTTTAAATTAAATGAAACTCAATTGAAAAATATATATTTCATGGTTCTAAAATTTTCCCTCAGCTTTCCTTAGTTGGTTTATTATTTAAAAAATATAAAACTTATATTTTAGCTTGCCAACCTTTTAAAAAATCAATTTAGAAAATTAAAAACTGCGAAATTCACACAAAATAAACACAAAAGCTGACAACCTTGGCTATTTCCATTGTTTATTTTGCACAGAACTATAGCCACACTGTACTAGAACTTTCAAATTGATTATGTTTCCAATAATCTGTCACCTTTGTCACTCACACACACTCACACACACTTATACACACACAAACAGTGCAAGGACACTCGAGCAGCAGCAAGGAGCAGGACAAGCAGCAGTTGCAGTTGAAGTTGCACCAGCAATATATTCTTGTTGCCAGCGCCAAGTTCAAAATCAACGCCTGACAATGACAACAGCAACAGCAGCAGCAGCAGCAGCAGCATGGCGCCCGAGCAGCCCAAAAGCACCAGCAACATCGATAGCGGCACCAGCAGCAACATCGCCTGTGGCAGCCACACCAATCAAGGCGGCGGCCCTAACAACAACAGCAGCAACAAGGACACTGGCAGCAGCAGCAGCAACACCAAAAGCAATAACAATCAATGGGCTCGACACGACATGGCGACGTCAACTGGCAACACCAACAATGCAACAGCAGCAGCAACAACAGCAGGAACAGCAGCAGCAGGAACAGCAGCAACATAAATTGCTTTGGCAGCTGCAACAACCATTGCACTTGCAATGCCTGATGACGATGACGTCGATCCGTCTGCCATCGGACGCAATCAGCCGGCTCTTTTTGGCTCTTTGCCTGCTGGGCTGCCTCAGCCCCTATACAGGTAATTAGCATTAAACTTAGTTATTTACTTGCATTTTACTTTCCTTTTACTTACTTTCTACTTACTTTTTAATTTCTTTGAACGGACACAAGTTCACTTGGTTTGTTCAGTTGCTCAATCAGTGAAGCACTTAGTGGTTCACTTATTCCCTGAGATGTTCATTTAGTTCTTCATTTAGTGATTCACTCAGAGTTTCATTCTCTTATTGATTAAGTATTCCTCTTTTTTGTTCACTCAGTGGCTTAATAAATTATTCACTATGTTGGTAATTTAGGGGTATTTACTCAGTCGTTCACTTCTCTGGTGTTCATTTAGTGGTTCATTCTCTTATTCATTAGGAATTCCACTTATTTGTTCTTTCAGTGGCTTAATAAATTATTCACTATATTGTTCATTTAGGGGTTTACTCAGTTGTTCACTTTTCTGTTCACTCTGGGGTTCATTCAGTGGTTCATTCAATTGTTCACTCTTGTGTTCACTCCTGTGTTCAGTCTGTGGATCATTCAGTGATTTACTCAGTTGTTTAATCAGTTCTTTCCTCTATTGTTCACTGTTCTCTTCATTTATAAGTTCACTCAGTGGTTCACCCAGTTGTTCACTTAGTTGCTCACTCTTCTATTTACTTTTTTGTTCACTCTGTTGTTTACTCCGTTGTTCACTCCGATGTTCACTCCGATGTTCACTCCGTTGTTCACTGAGTTATTCCCTCAGTTCTTCACTCAGTGTTCACTAAATTGTTCCCTGCTAACTCAATTGCTTTAAATTTAAATAAAAATGATTTAAAAAATAAAAATTTAAATAAAAATGATTTAAAAAATAAAAATTTAAATAAAAATGATTTAAATAATGAAAGTAACCACGGTGCAAACGCTTGATTTAATCATTTAACTAAATAAAGAAAAACCCCCCATTGGCTTGCATTTTCCCAATTAAAAACCATCCTAACGAACCCCCACGGGCGACTGATGCCACTCATTTGCATCTGCTCGTTAGTGGAATTTCTTTGTTGGCACCTTAAACGAATCGAATGACGCGATTATCCAGACCAACAATTGCGTCCCGTTGCGTTTTACACAAAAATTAATTTTGTGCCACCAACACACACACACTCACTCGCACACCCTGGAAATGGGGAACTGTCAGAACTTTTTTCGCCTAGCAGTTGTCAGTGCCTGCCTTCGGTTTGATATTTCTTTCTTTACATTTTTTTTTTTATTCCCCGCCATTTGCATATATCGAAGGTTGCGAACGCCGAGCCTACACAACCGCACTCCACTTTCGAAGGCGCCGGTGAGTCGGCTATAAATCCGTCTATTACAGTGAATTCAGACAAAAGAGGGGAAGTCCCCTGACTAGGACTTGTAAAAATTAGGATGTTCCAAGAAAAATCATTTACTTTATATTTATGTGATTATTTTCCCTATTATTTCTATTATTTTTATTGAATATAAAAATCTTAGGTGAGTCTTGACTGTACCTGCCTCACCTGCTCGGTGCTCAATCAAATTTGATGATTCTGTTTTCCTTTTATGTGCCAGCCAGAGTCGAGCCATAAACAATTGCCAGTAGAATGAGAAAAGGGTCTTGAGATTGTCAAAAAAAGAAAATCCAAAAAGGGTAAAGCCTGCACTTGGCAAAATTAAATTCTCAAGTTGAAAGTAAAGGAAATATTCCCACAAAATAGTTCCCTTCAAAATTCAAAGCTAAATCTATCAAAGAAATAATAAAAAATAGGAAACCTTCGGGACTAATAGCAACTCATAGATCCTTTTTTTCGTATTAAATTTAAGGTCCTTGTATGTACTTTTCCCCCCAGGCAGTGCTTTTTACTTTCTATTGAGCAATTCTGTGTTGTTAGTCAGTGAGTCCCGGGTACCAACCTTGACTTTGCACATGCAATGCTCAGCCCCTTTTTTCCCTATTTTTTCCCACGCCCTCTGACCCCTCGGCGTTGTTACACAAAAAAATTTGAATGTTAGAACGAAGAATGGCACAAGAATGGAGGAAGATTGGAACAAACTGGAACATGTGGCGAACGAGCTCGAGCTCGAGTGCTCGAGGAGATGGAGATGTATATCGAGCGATTGGAACGAAAGGCCCCATTAATCTTGGGGGGCATTCTGAAGCATACTTAGTGGCGCTTGGGGCTAATTAATTGCATGCTGCAGTAAGGGAAAAGGTATACTGTGTAGATACCAATTACCAGCACTAGGCAAGGCCTAATCTAGGCTTTAATTAGTTTGAGAACTGCTTTTAAATTGAAAGAATATAATTGGGTAAATGGATTTTAACAGCTAGGTACTTGATTTAGGGAAGATTGCAGAAATTGATACAATAAATTTAAATTTTACATGACCTAAAGCCTTTAACGTATTTTTTAAATCATTAAGAACAATGTTTAATTCATAAAATAGGCGTTCTTAGTACCTAGCGTACCTATTTTTTGTTCTTAAACTTGATACAATTTTAGTAACATCATTTAAAGCTAAGGTACCAATTACCAGAACTAGGTTAGGCCTTATCTTAACTTTAATTAGTTGGAGAACTTCTAAGAACTGCTTTTAAAATTAAATGAAATATAAGGGTAACTGTATTTTACAAATAAAATAACTGTATTTATCTAGGTACTTGTTGTGAGGTACATTTATTAAATATGTACAATTAATTTAGAGTTCTTGGACCTATTTTAGGAAAATTTTTTAAATAAGTGCCATAAATTGTATTATTTAAGTACCTAAAGCCTTCAAATTAATTTTATTTATTCTTTCTAAATAGGATATAAATTGAATACATTCTAAGGTATTTAATATTTTACTGGTTCTTAAAATAGGTACAATTTCAGTAACAGAAAAACTAGTTAAATAGTAAAACTCTTTTTTGTTAAAAAAAATAAAACTCCTTTGAGAGTTTGAATCCCTATTTCCCAGAACTTTTAACCCTACCAAAAAATGAGTGTATCTTGGCTATGCCTCGTGCCTTGAAAGGGGCGGCATTTCTGCCCATCGCTGGCACTGGGCATTAGCTTACATAAAGTGCCCCGCCGATCGATGGGAAAGCGTTGCGTTACAGCTAATTACATTTTCAGTTTCATTTACATGTACATTTTCCTACTCCCGCTTTGTGTTTTTGTTTGTGCTGGTGCCACCGATTCCGATAACTATACCCGGTGATGATGATGATGGTGGTGCAATCAATCGAAGCTCGAGTGGCGACAAGGAGAGCCATGTGATTATGGTCAACAACGATGCAATCGAGGCAGCATCATCCAGCCACTGGACAATCTATCAGAGGGCCCAGTCAGGGCCATCCATGGCTGATGGGCCTCTGGTCCTCATTGTCCGCACTCGAAGCCCCCAGGCAGCACTCATTAGTGAGTGCTCATCGTATAAAATATGAATTAAATAGCCACATAACTGAGGCTGAGCCTCCTTCATGGAAAATCAATTTTTAATTTGGAGCCACTCGAAGCCCAGAAGCACTGCCATGAATTATAAATTAAATATCAGCAAAAGGAGGTCATTCTAAATTGAGAAAATTGGGATAATTGAGTAACCTTACAAGCCATTAAATAATACAGTTAAATTTATATATAAATTAGAGGTGAGAGAGGAGAAACTATTATTTCTCACTGTGCACACACGTGCTGTAGTTTTAAACTCTACCATCGGGCTTGCCAGCTTTATACTTGGCCCATTACGCATACGACACGTTGACAGGCAAAGACAAGAGACAAAAGTACAGAAACAAGTGACATTACATAGTGGGGAAAAAAGGGCGGGGAATAGGAGAGAAAAATGGGTGGGAAAAAAGGGAGGCAGTACGACGTGACCTGGCTAATTACATTGCACCATGGCATTCAAAATGGTTTTATAATCTTTGCTTCCGTTGGCAATTCGCCGCCAAAACCAATGTCCACAAACAAGATTCTGCCCACGAGCCGCCTCTTCCCTCATTAGTGGGAACTCAAGCCAAAAATATAGCGAAAAATAAGCAAAAACAATTGGGTTTTATTTATAGAGTGGCCTTCAGTAATTGTCCTTTATTTAAATCTCTAAAGAAGATGTACAAAGGGTTTAGTTGGATGCCTGAAAGTATTTATTTATTTATTTGCCTTAGAAATAGTTTTATTTATCGATATATTTATAGGAAATCGACAATATCTCTTAATAAAATAAACATAGAATATTTCCTGCAGATTTAAATTATTTAAGAAATATTTAACAGTTTCTGTGCCATCCCTGACACATTTTAAATTATTTGTTTTCAATATTTAACAATTTTAGCACATTCCTGACACATTTTAAATTATTTAAGAAATATTTCACAATTTCTGTGGCTTCTCTGGCACATTTGAATTTATTTAAGAAATATTTAACCATTTCAGTGGCATCCCTGATACATTTTAAATTATTTAAGAAATTTAAAGCAATTTCTATGGCATCCCTGACACACTTTAAATTATTTTAAAAAATATTTCACAATTTCTGTGGCTTCTCTGGCACATTTAAAATTATTTAAGAAATATTTATCAGTTTATGTGGCATCCCTGACAGATTTGAATTGATTAAAGACATTTTTAACAGTTTCTGTGGCATACCTAAAACATTTTATATTATTCAAGAAATATTTAACGTTTTCTGTGGCTTCTCTGGTACATTTTAAATTATTTAAGAAATATTCAACAATTTTTAGCGCATTCCTGACACATTTTAAATTATTTAAGAAATATTTAACAATTTCTGTGGCATCCCTGATGTGACATTTTTGCTCTTCCGCCCGTGTAGAGTGGCGAATGAAAGCCACAAAGCAGGCTAGAAAAGTGGAAAACTTGATGGCTGCACTCACTCAACGATGCCACCGTGACCCTGCCACTTTTCCACTTTTCTTCTTCGCTTTTCCTCGCCTTTTCCACCGCTTAAGCATTTATGAACTGTGTGTGTTCGAAACAAGGCTGCAACACTGGCAAGCGCATTGGATTTAATTTTCCCTCTTTTTTTTTTTCTATTTTTTTCGAGTGAGTGGAAATTCTGCTCAAGTCAAGGAGGAAAAGTGGGAAAAGTACGGAAAAGTAGGAAAAGTACGGAAAGTAGCAAAAGTACGGAAAGTAGCAGCGTTGACATTGAAATTTGGAACTTGCCACAAGAATTGGCCAGGCGAAGCTCTTCTCTCTCCGGGAAATCACGTTAAAAGCTTTTTAGTGTCGAATGCCGGCACTTTTCATTAGGCCAACAGAGCATATAAATATTCAAATTTAATCAATTTATTTGTCCCAAATCGGCAAATCAATAACATTTAATATTCAGCCATTTGTATTGAATTTAATTAATTGAGTTTTCATTTGAAATGCAAGTGAAAGCATGCTGTCGAAGATTTTGCATTATTTAAGCTGAAACTAATTCAAAACATCGAAAACCTTTTCAAATACATTTTACGCAAACTATTTGCCTCTAAATTAAAATAGAAAATGAAATGAAACCAAATGACAAGCGACATGAATTGCAATCGTATTGAAAGCAAAGTGGTAATGACATAAATATATATATAAATATATAGTATAGACAAGTATTTGTTGCAAAACGAGGCCAATCGAGCGTCAATCGAGCTGAAAAGCATATCAATTAAAGCCAATTGAAGGGCAATTGACAATAAATTGCACACAGAAGAATGTTTTTCTCGATTAAAAATTAAACTTCTATTTAAATCTGAACTTTGGCCCAAAACTACTTCCTCTTTTCCACATTTTTAAAGCCCCTCTTCCCAAAAATTGATTTTTTTTCCGCGAGAATAGAACAAAGGACGCATTTCGGATGAATTCTTCCGACATAGCCGTTGCGTCCACTCGAGCAGGATGACGGCGGCGCCTTGTGGAAATGTCAACAACAAAAGCTATTTATAAGTGAGCCGCGGCCTTCCCAGGGTGCTTCCCCGTGGAAATCCCTGCCTTTGCCGGAAAATCTACACCCGGGTCAGGTGGAAATAAGAAAACACCGCCACGGCGGCAGGCATTAAAAAGTAATAAACATAATTGTAAAATAATGCGGCCCCAAGCCTTCAGCGCAGGCATTCCTGCCATTAAATGCATTTTTGCATGCACGTGAAAAAAAATTATACAAACATTTATAATGGTTTTTCATTTGAAATTATTAAAATGAAATATTTATCCTCAAAATTTAAATTTAAAAAAAGGGATATTGCATCAAAATATAAATACAAATTATAATATGAAATAAATACAGCACCTAATAGATGGGAAGATTTAATTCTCATAATCCTTAAAAAATTTCCGGGCTAGCTTTCGATTTAGTCAATTTTTTAGCCTAAAATTAGATGAACAAAAATTGAGAAAAAAATATTTAGAAATATACAAGCTTTTGTATTTAAAATTATTAAAATTCTGTATTTTTCCTCAAAATTTAAATCTTAAAAAATGGATCAGGATTTCTAACAAAATTAATAAAAAATAAATAGAGCTCAAAGTAGATAGAAAAATGTAATATATCAAAATTCTTAAAGCCTTGCAAGGCCAGCTTTCGATTTAGTTAAAGCCAAAAATTCAAGGAGCATACATTTCTCTACAAATTTCTCCCTGTATGCAGCAGACCCACAAAACAGGCGACTTTACAGACTCACCCCGTACTTTCAAAAGTGATTTAAGTTGCTTCCCAAAATTCTCAAAGACCAAAGGCTTTTTCCTCGAGCATATCGCATATTTTTGTGGGCTACATTTTTTTCCCCCAGTGTGCATTACTCACCCAGAAGGGCGAAGGTTAACATGAAAGGCGTATGATGGGCGGTGCACGGTGCACGGTGGGCGGAGGCGGTAGGCGGTGGCCTGCTAAACTTTGACCCAGGACACAGCTAAATTGTTTGGACGACAGCTGGCGCACGAAAGTTGAACGCTGGCTTTTAATTATTCAACGATCTTAAGCAGAAGAAGAGGCCACTGCAGAAAAGGACCCAGCCAGAAAGGCAGAAAGAGACAAAGCAAAACCGGCACCAGATAAAGGACGAAAAGCACGTGCACGTGCACAAACGGGCAAAAAGGGACGATGCAAGGCAAACAAACAACGTGAACAAACAACTGCAGCATCCGCCCAAAAATTAAAAAAAAAAAACAGAAAAAAAAACAAGTCCTACCCGATTTCCCAGTGGCTGCACCACCACCCCCTTTTGGCTCCTACGAAAGTGAAAGCGGAGCAAAAAAAGAAAATGAACAAAGTAGGTGGAAAACAAGCGGAAGAAAGAAAGAACTTGACAGCGCCACTAGCCAACGGACTGCACTGAACAAAATATAAAAAGAAATCAAAGATGTAATGGATTTTCTAAACAAAAAATATCAGTTATAATTCCCAAGTGTTTATTCGGGGAACAATGATATGGGTCACAACATGATTTAAGGATCTTTTGTTGAAAAATAAATTATTTTGTAAATTTTAAGTACGCTTAGATATTTTTCCCAGAATATTCAGTCACTTAAAAAATAAACCATACGCCAAATTATTTGTATCTATGAGTTATACAAGTTGATGTAAAAAAAAAAACGGACGTATAATTCCCAAGTGGTTATTCAGGGAACCTTGCAAGGTCACTAACACATTGTTAAGGATCTGAAGTTTTCAACATTCTTTTGGTTTATTTAAAGTGCAGCTTGTTTAGTTAGTTTTACCATAAAATTCCCAAGTCACTAAAAAATAAAACATAAACAAAATATTTAAATCTGTGAGTAATACTTGCTTTTGTACAAAAAAAAAAACCCAAATTATAATTCCCAAGTGGTTATTCGGGAACCTTGCAAAGTGTCACAAATATATTTTTAAGTATGTAATGTTTTTAAACATTTTTTTTCTTTATTTCAAGTGCAGCTTTTTTATATATATTTTTTAGATAAACACGCAAGGTGATTAGTTTACTTTGAGGCCACCAAAACCTTACCTATTCCTCATCCTTTTTTTTGCTGCGTGTAGCACGCGACCCATTAAAGCTCGCCCCAGACCGCATCCGTATTTCGTGGCCGCGTCCGTACTCGTGTCGCCGCCTGTCCGTATCCGTTCTCCTAAGTGGCTTACAACCGAGGTTCGGTTCGATTCGGTTCGAGTTCGAAGCTTTCTTGCGCCGCCTACGTCACTGGCAACCTAGCACTCGCTGCCGGAATGTTGCCGAGCTTTTGAGCAAGTGTCTGCGACGTAAAGCCGAAGTCAAACCCGAGAGCCAGAGACCGTAGACCGGGGACCGGAGACCGAAACCTCCTCTCCTGACCCCATCCATCACGCTGCTGGCAGCCGTCTGTCCTCACACGTGTCCGCCTGTCAGTGACTGGTGGCTCTCCTCCTTGGGAAAAATACACATTCCACCACTGCTATTTATAAACTAAGTTATTTAATTATTTATTTGGCTTACCAGAAATATGGTAACATATTTTATTTACCATTTAAATACTATTAATCTGCAAGGGTTGGCACAAAATTCATTCATTAAAAATATATAGTAATAAGAATAAACTCACCCGAGTGATATAAGCGATCGTGGGCAGGCGAGTCGCAAAACACGTATTATCTGGCTTTCGATTCGACCAGTGTGACCCCTCGGGTGATTCAAATTGATAGTCGCTGAACCGTTGGGATCAGGCGTCGTCGGATTAGCCGGATTAAAGTAGAGCACAACTCAAAGCCTCTATTCATTCACCTTGCATAATGTTTGTGTATAATCAAGTCGAAATTTTCTTTGGTTTTTCCAGCTGCTTTGGAGGAGGACTGCGTTGACTTTCAGGGTAACAAGGTGAACCACGGAATGCTGTATGTGCCCGGGCCTGGTGTGTGCAGCCTGTGCGTTTGCTACCACTCCGAGCCACTCTGGTGCAAGGCCATCTACTGTGATCCACCCTACGTGAGTTCCATGTCAAAATAACCAAATTTAACACATCTATTGCTAGAATGAGTTGGGAATTTCAACAGAAAATTATTTTAACTTTAGTAACTGATTAGACTGGTAGACAAAAAAAAAAACCGGCGATAGTTCCATCGTTGATTGATAAAGATGAATACCATAAATCCATTTAGAAGAGCCTGAGCAAAGAGAAACCATTTTAAGGAATTGAAAGCTTTAATATTTTTTGGGCAATTACTGGGTATTTCTTTCACTCGTACTTTTTCACAACCAACCAACTGTCAATCTTGATTGAACACCACTTCGAAATTAGAATGGTGACCATTTCTGTAATATAGAAATTTATTTCTTATTTTAGGAAATAAAATCATTGTTTTTAGAAAAAAATTTATTTTATTATATTATTTTATTATTATGAGTACTGGCTTATTTTACTTGCGTTTTAAGCCTACCGCCAGGCACCTCCAACCATGGCTACTGATTCATTTCTTCCGGCTTTGGAGGGCCGCAGAAATTGAACCGTTGCCTTAGCTAGACACTGCATTACCCCGGGATAATACAGTGCCCATTGCCCAGCCGGCACCCTCGTGGAGGGTTCAGTTGGAGGATTTATGCCAGCCTGCCAAAATATAATTTAGATTTAATTTGGTTACATGGTTACATTCCGAAATTTTACACCGAAAATTGTAATTTAGAAATGCATACATAATGTCATAAAGTGTAAATGTTATATAAAAGTGTATGTTATATCGAACATTTTTGTTAATTTTGTCAATTTAGAAATGCAGACAGTGTATATTTTAAATAAAAGTGTATATGTTATATCGAACATTTTTGTTAATTTTGTCTTTGGGTTACATTCCGAAATTTTACACCGAAATTTTCAATTTAGAAACGCAGACAAAGTGTATATGTTATATAAAAGTGTATATGTTCTATCGAAAATGTTTGTTAATTTTGTCTTTGGGTTACATTCCGAAATCTTACACCGAAAATTTTTAATTTAGAAATGCAGACATAAAGTGTGAATGTTTGTTAATTTTTTGTTTGGGTTACATTCCGAAATTTTACACCGAATTTTTTTTTGTTATAAATGCAGGCCCAAAGTGTATGTTATATCAAAAATTGTGTGTTATAAATGCCGTGTGTAGGTCTATATGTATGGCTGGGAAATACAATGTAGGAAATGTTATATCGAAATTTTTTGTTATAAATGCCGTGATAAAGTGTAGCTTTGTAGTTTGGAAAGGGCTTGATTATTAGGGCTCGAACACGGCGATGCAGAAGGCATATACTGCCATCGACACAACCACCAAGTTTATTTCCTTAATCGGCTTCGAGGACTTGGACTTGGACTTGTACTTGACGATGACATTCCGCATGTATTCGCTTAGAGATCCCCATTTACAGGGCGATGAATACAAATCCATGGTTTGCTTATCCCTGGAAAGGGAATAAATATATATATATATATTGGTAAAGATCCTCATAGAAAATAAGAATAGGCTACTCACGCGTGAGGTTGGGCCAACTCAGAGAGTGCTCTCCGGATATTTAGCAATTGCTTCTCCCTATCCTCGTCCTCCCTGAAAAGTGTAGGCGGGAAATAGGGGATAGGTATATGTATATTGGCAAAAATTCTCATATCTTGGTATTATTGGTATGAAAAAGAAAAAGCTACTCACTCTTGAAGCATCGCCGATCTGTCCGCCTGCTCGCGTCCCTGGTCTCCGCCGGATCTCGACTTAATATTGCAGGAACCGTTTAAAGATGTTGGCGGAGACTTCTGTTCCGGCGGATCTTGGAATTTCTCATAACTCCAAATCTTCCAACTGATGCTCCTGCCTTTGGTGCAAGCAAAACATTCACAGGGTTTCGAGCGAACGATCCTTTTAAGCTGCATGCCCGGAATGGTGCTGGCACCTATTTCTGCCCTATTGCGGCAACGAAGACAGGTACAGGGTTTTGGTGGAGTATAACTCCAAACCTCCCCACTGTCCTCCTCCAGCTGGGGTTTAGTGCTGATGCCAATACCCGGAGAGCTGGTGATTGTATTGGCAGTGGTGTCCAACTGCAACTGTGTTGTGCTCTCCGGCAGAGACTTATTCAAATTGTTGCTCGACGAAGCCATTTTCCCTTTAAATTTTTACTGAGTAAAACTAACGAATTTTCAAATTTTGGGTTTTGTGTTTTGTTGGTAAAACTGTTCGTGTATTTTATTGTATATATATATATAGTATGACCTTCTCAGACCGCTTGTAAAAATGAACTGAGAAATATCCATACGAGTCGGGGCAAGACAAATTTTATATATGACTTGAAAGTCGAAGCGTTATTGATGCAAATATTAGAGCTTCCAAGGATTACTAGATTGTTTTTATATTACTATTTTTAAGGCCCCAAAACTATTGAAAATTCTAAAAAAAAAAATTGATTCTAGCATTAAAACAACTTGTATCTAAATTTGCCAACTGTTTCTGGCATTAAAATAATTTTCATTATAAAATTCCAACTGATTCTGGCCTTAAAATAATTGTAATTGTACATTTTTAACTGATTCTGGCCTTAAAATAATTTTAATCCAAAGTTTGTAACTGGTTCTGGCCTTAAAATAATTTTCATTATAAAATTCCAACTGATTCTGGCCTTAAAATAATTGTAATTGTAAATTCTTAACTTATTCTGGCCTTAAAATAATTGTAATCTAAATTTTTTAACTGGTTCTGTCATTAAAGTAATTTTCATAATAAAACTCCAACTGATTCTGTCCTTAAAATAATTCTAATTGTACATTTTTAACTGATTCTGGCCTTAAAATAATTTTAATCCCAAATTTTTAACTGATTCTGGCCTTAAAATAAGTTTAATCCAAAATTCCCTATTGATTCTGCTAATTAAGTAATTTTCTGGTTAAATTCCCAATTGAGTCTAGCCTCTTTTTGTTATTTATACTTATAAAATATGATTTAAAATTTATTATTAATGTCATTTTCGTATCCCCCTTATAGTTTTGCAAAAACTTTCGGGTTGGCGAGCGTTGCTGCGAGTTCGAGTGCCTGGATCCGCCCGGCGAGGATAAGCTGTACCAGGTGAGCAAACAGAGAACCTTTTAGGCTCTAAAAATATTACCAATTACATCTAAAAATTTCCGCAGGAACGGATGCGAAAACGGGCCGAGATCCTGGCCGGGAACAGCACCGCCTCGAATGTACGCCTCGCCCCGATAGCCATGTCAACCATAATGCTGGGCTTTCTGGGCAACAGCTTCCTGAACTTATAACTTGAAGTCACATAGCCCGAGCTCCCTTAATTTTGTTGCTTGCTCTCAGCGAGATTATGTTTACAGTGTAATATGATGGCACTAACTCAGACGAAACCCAGTGGCATAGGTTTTCACGTAATATCCCCAGACTTATCTAGGTACAATAATAATTTCATTCATCCACGGGGACCACCGCCGCCCCGGACAACCCTCAATTGCAGAACTCTCGAACTGTCTCGAATACCTTCAAATGTGAGCATCCAGATCGTTGGATATATAGCAGATATATAGCGTATAACACCAAGAAACCAGAATAAACTCATCAAGCGAACGGATAAGACAGTCTCTAGCTCCTAAGACTCTATAGTTAAAAGATTAGAACAAAAAGAATATATATATTAAAGAAAGAAAGATATATATATACATGAGAAGGGAAAATCGATGTAAGAATATTGTACACGGGAGCGTTTAGCTCTGTCGGATCGAACAAATTGTTGATTAGTGTTTAGCTAACTGGAATGAAGATAGGTTTTAATTTTATGTTTTTTCCAATCGAAAATCATGCTGCTCGTAGTAGATGTTACTTTTTGTTTTCACCAAAACAAAGGAGAAAAATGAGGAAGGCAAACCTTGGGAAAAAACACTGCAGTAAATTACACATATCTTGGCAACATTTTTTCCATAAAAAGAAAAACTATTCTAAAGGACATGAATCATTATTATCTCTTGCATTGGTGCTAATTTTATCGTAGGCTAAAAAACAAACATTGCACATTCTCCACACACCTCAATCCATTTGAATCAAATTCTATATAGTATATATCAAGTAGGTAATGTTATCGGAAGCGGAATATGTAACGAGTAAAGAGTAAAGAGTTAAGAGTAACGAGTAACACGTAATAAGTAACGAGTAACGAGTAACAAGTAATTGAAAACCTATGATTCGTATAAGAAATTTTGCCCAAGGTAAAACCTAAGCCCTGTTAACGATCTAATAATAATTAAAATAATTATAGCCGAAAGGAAACTAACTCGCTCGATAGGTTCTACTTTTCGAATAAAAATCGATTGCATAATCAGCTGAGGAAAAGCTTTGTAGACACGTATGTACACGTAGTAGGAAAAACCCCTTCAAGAATAGACGATATATATATAGATCTCTCTCGTTTCAACTTTAGGCTAAAGACTAATAAAGACTCTGAAGCCATCTCCGTCTCTCTTTCTATATATACATATATATATATAATAGCAATCCAAGCCCAATGATCGTAGCAATTAATTCTAGAGATATATATATAAATATAGCAGGACCAGCAACAACCAAAACCTAAATAGACAGAACTCAAATCGATCGTTGGTCGACATTTTTCACTTGATAGCACATCAAAAAAAAAAAATAGAAAACGAATAAAAAAATATATATACATATATAAAAAGGCGGGAAAAAATCCGAGATATATGAGGAGTACGGCTGTGAAATTATGTTTGCTTTAAATTGCATTAACACGCAACTGTAAATAATAAAAAAAACGACGATGATGATGATTACTAAAGTATAAAAATCGAAAACTATTCAGATTCAAGCAGAGAATACGCGAGGAGAGTGAAAGCAAAGCTCAGAGGAGGAAAATAAACTAATTAACTGAATGTACAATTCAAATATGCCACAACATCTGACCAATTATGATCCATAACAGAAATATATATACATACATCAATCCAAGTATCTGATAAGACAAATGACAAATTTTAATTAAAACAAAGAGAAGGAAGATAATCGATAATCGATAATCGATAATTGATCATTGATCATCGTTAATGGGAAAATGGCAGATTCGAAGCGCGCTTAAACAAATTTTAAACATAGACTCAAACTAACAAATGCAAATTGGCTTTAATTAAGAACTAATAACGAACGAAATCACTCGATATAATAAATATAATATATCTACGGATAATACTTAGACAGATGTATTTAATTTTTTTGTCCAGATTGACCTTAGTTTTAGATAGCAGTGTTGTGAAACAACCGAAAGAAAAACTTCTCCCTAAGCTTAAGCGCTTTAACATCCGAAGGAACCCACAAAAGATCCTCGAAATAAAAAAGAAATACTTTTATTTGCCCAAACGGATATAAAGCCCCTAGACATTCGATTTGATTTAAGCAATATACTCTCTATAACTATACTCTTTGATTCTTCAAAAAGCTTTCAAAAATTCTATAAACCTTCAAAATTTTTTAAGTATTTAAAATATTTCTAAATAATTCGAAATTAAAATCGCGAAACTGAAAGAGATGGAGGACAAGGTCAATGGGCTTTATATCCCGCCCGCAAACAACAAATCTTTATTATTGAAATTAATTATATATAAATTAATTATATAGAACAGGTAATATTTTAAATTTCCTCAAAACACCTTACCAAAATTATTAAAACAAAGCTATTAACAAATCTTGACAATTTTCAATGTAATCCAAAAAAACAAAAACAAAAAAAAAAATGTTATAACTGAGAGAGCGAATAATGGAAAATCTTCAACAACAAAATCTAAAAAAAACTTAATAAATAATTAACTACGAACAAATGTCACATGAAAATGTTTAACGATAATTTAGCAAAGGAGGAGGCAAATCTAAAATCATGTAATATGCATACTTTATAATAATAATAATTCTAAATACCAGAAAAATTTTAACAGAAATATACAAATATTTTCACAATAGCTTAAAAAATATGTTGTATTTTTTTAATACCCCACGGGTACATTTTATTATATTTATTATGGTGAATGTGGATTCTTGGGGAAATGTTTGCCATTCACCCCGAAACTAGTATTAAAAATACCGAAAATAGCAATATACTAGGCTTAACTTAATTTTTAAATATATTTTATATTTTTTTAAATTAAAATAAAATGTCACAAAGACATTTGAAATCGGCAACACCCAAAACTCAAAGAGTAGGTATATAAAAATAAAATACCAATTATCGGGTCATTAAAATCGATCGATGATGCCCCCATGGGTCAATGGACAATGCCCCCTTTTTGAAGGTCTCTTATCTGGGCCCAAAAATACATTATCTCGATGGTTTGGTGCAATATCAATGATTAGATTTACGTCACTTGGCCCCATGTGCAATGTTTGCCGGCATGCTTTAATTTCTTGCTAGATTTTAACAGGAAGTTATTAATCTTGAGAGTTGCTTATCTCGGGGAGCTCTATTACTTAACTGTATAAATTAAGTGCCTGTACCTTGAGCAAGGTCACAAAAATAGTATACTTACTGCAACTACTTGAAAATTGCTAATTTCCAACAATATCTCGGCGCTGATTTCCCATTTCTGATTAAACCACTTAAAGATACCAAGGAAAAGGCAGATTTTTTGTTTATTTGAAAAAAAAATATTTATTATATTTGCATTTAATGGTTTTGTTTCGTTTCGCTTTTTTCCGCTTATCGCTTTTGATTTGTCTTTAAAGTAAACCGCATATCTCGCTATCGCTATCTCCCGACATCGTATTTACAAAGTTAAGTTATACAATTCACAGAAAATACTTGGTTACAATACATAAATATGGGCGTGTGTGTGTATGTGATAGATCCCCTTACGATTCAAATTAAAACGTGAAACTTAGAGGGCTTGATTAGTTTTCGATGAGGCCCCAACCTAGAGTTAGGGAATGTCTAGAAAATAAAATACGCGCATGGCTTCAACCCGGCTAACTTACATATTTAGTTATCGGCCGTGTTTATAATTAGCATAAGTATAAGTTTGGTTTATATATATATATATCATCTAAATAGTACACGCGGCTACAGGGAAGATCTTAAATTCCTGTTGGCCAGTGTGGTGTTTAGATCTTAATGGGTTTTCTTGCTTTTCTTTTTTGGTATGTGTGTGTTTGCCTAAGAAGAAGATAAAAGTCTGACAGTCGCTGTTCCTAATACTCAATTGGTGCCCTGAATTAGTGTGTTTAAATGTGATTGCAGGATTAAATTCCATCAGAGAAGGGAGTATTTATTGCAAGGGCCTACAAAAATATACAAATAATAGGAAGTTCTCCTTACATATTCGTTATTTATTAACATAACAAAGACAAGAAGACAAGGAATAAATATATAAAGTGTTTAAACTGTACGAGTTAAAAAACAAACAGGACGAAGGACTAATCTGAGTAATACAGGTTAAAATTGGACCAATAGAGGAATGTCTTGGTTTTTATCTACCGCAGATTTAAGTTCAGAATGCAGCTTGAAAAGTTTAAAAATCCTTTAAAATTATTAAAATTTATATTTGGCTTTGAATAAATAAATATATAAATAATACCCTTGGGTAAGAGTATCAAAGAAAATAAACTAATAAATGAATTACCTGGTTTTTTTTTTTGGTTAGAATTAAAAACATTGCAATGGGAAAACCCGAAAAGAGGCCCGCGGGACTTTGCCAATGGATGAGATGTGTGTTTCTTTGGATGTGAGATAAGTGAGTAAAGTGAGTGCCTGCCTACAATGTCTTGAGCATGCTGGCCTTGGCCACACCGGCTGCTGTCCCATAACCCGCCGGCTGCCCATAAGCGGAACTGCTGGCGGCAGCGGCGGCGGCCACTGCGGCGGCATCTGCCACTGGAGTCGTCGCTGCTGCTGCTGCTGCTGCCACTGAACTACCCTTCATCGGCATTGCCATTCCCATTGCCGGCTTGTAGCGCTGCAATGCCTCCGCCGAAGTCAACTTGAAGGTCTCACTCATCTGCGACTTGACCCGCTCCATCAGGACATCGATATCGTCCTTGGTCAGGCCCTCAGTGCTAACCGGGGGCAGTGTGGTGATCACAATGCGGCCCGCATTCAATATCTTCTTCTTGTCGTTGAGGAATGTGCCGTAGGAGCTGAAGACCACCGGCAGAATGGGTATCTGCTGATCGATGGCCATGTGAAAGGCGCCCTTCTTGAACGGATGCAGTTCGCCGGTGTTGCGGCGCGTTCCCTCGGGGAAGACCCACAGCTTGATGCGTTGCTTCTTGATCCGGCGATTGACATCGTTCAGCGTTTCGCGCGCCTTCTCCCCACGCACCCGATCGATGAAAATCAAGCCCGCCAGCCAGGCGGCGAGGCCAAAGGGCCAGGCATAGAACAGCTCCCGCTTGGCCACCACAGTGCACTTGTTCATCACGTGCCAGATGTCGAACATGCCTGGACAGGGAGAGGGAAATATTAAAGGAATTATAGGAATATAATGAAATTATATTAATTTATATAATTAATTAATTTGTTCCTAATATATCTAATATATAGAGAGAGCCCTTCCTTACCCAGCACATCCAGCGAGCTTTGATGGTTGGCCACAATAATGCAGGCCTGATCCTTGGCCAGATGCTCCTTGCCACGCAGCTCCCAGCGCAAACCGATTAGCGTCGAGATGCGGTGGCACCAGGTGCTTGCCCAACTGAAATCAGAAATTAAAGGTGCTCACATTAGAGACCAGTTGGTATAATGTTATCGATAATAGTCCTAATGCATAGAATTAGGCTAGATTTTTAAGAAAAGAATATACGGTCACTTTGGTTTGGCGAATAAGAACGATCAGCTCGTAAAAAATCGAGAGAAAACAAAATCATTAGAAATAAAATCAATCCGACGTTATTATTTAAAAATAAAAGCCTGGGAGTTTACAAAGATTTAGATTTAAATATTTCTACTAAATTTTACAAACAATTATACAAAGACTGTTTACGTGAGAACACCGCATTAATTAATATTTTGTAATTTTTGTTGGGATGCTATCTTAACGTTACGAATTTATCGAAAGGGATTATCGAAAATTGTAAATATATAGTCTTGAAGAACATTGAAGAGAGAGCGAATCATTTTATTGGGCAACATTTCACTTGGTTATATTAAAAACAGAATTTTTGAGGCTCCCCATCACAAACATTGTGGTCCTTCGAGCCGGTTAATGAGGAATGTCTTGGTTCTGCTAACCAAATAATCTATTAAATAAAATATTAAAATATTTAGCAATTAAAAAAATATGCTAGAATTTTCTATGCCTTTTGGGCACACTTAAAAATATTGCTAATCGCTTCCATTAAATTAAAATTATAAAAAAATACTATAATTTCCTATTATTTTGAAGAGGTATTTAGGAAAAATCCTAGATGTCTTTATATACTCAGAATAATAATTAATAAAGAATTAATCTAGGATTTTTCCTTTATACCTCTTCAAAATAAATAAAAAAGAAAGCAATTATGATGGCAGCCATTAATCCTGGCTTTATGGGACACTGATCATTAAAAAATCGTAAAAACTTAGCCACAAAACATAGCCACTTGATATTATTAAATATATTATTCAGTCAAGTTGACAGCCAACGAGGCGTAGCTCCCCATCACCTAATGACACGTAATTATATAGCTTGAGCTGGGCTTGGAAATTAATGATACCCGAGAGACCGAGGTTTCTTGGAGAGAGTCTGTCACTGCCCTTCAACGCCCCCGGATCGATAAAAACTGCATTAAATAGTAGTTCGCTTGAGCGACATAATTGATTCAGATTGAGATTCAGGCGCTGGGCCAGTAATCCGCCCTCGAGATCAAATATTCATGATTTAGACAATCAATGCAAATGGTGATTTAAGTCGCGGTTGGGGCGGGAAATTCTAGCAAGTGCACTAACCGCAGACTGGGTAACCGCGTAAAAAAAAAGTAAATAAATAAATAAAGGCAGAGAACCGCAGTGTGTGGACACACAAGTCGCGCGGTTTTCCCCACATTGACGTGTGCAATGCAGGCGGGCAGCTCCCTGGGGTCCCTTTGTTTTCCCCGCTGGTCGGTCGGCCGGTCGGTCGGCCGGTCGGTCGGTCACACGTGTGTCGAATCCGGGGCTCAGGCCGGCGCCTTTTCCACCATTTTTCCACCCCTTAGTCCGCCGATCCAACGTTCGTCCTTGGCTTGACACCCATGCAATGGCCTCACTCAGTTAAAAGACAAAACAAAACAAAACAAAGACACAAAAAAAAATATCAACAAAAATCAGATGTCGATAAGGTAAGGACGACTCTGGGATACACTTTCCTGGCATTTTTCGTTTCGAAATATACATTTTTGTTAAAGTTTAAATATAACAATTGGAATTTCCAACTGGTTCTATTCGAAACCACGCGGATTTTAGCAGAGCTTTAATTTCCAAGTTAATTTCTTAGCTTAAAATGGGTTAGGTTACAATTTTCCAGCTTTTTTGGTGATTCCCAACCGGTTCTTGTCTTAAAGTAGTGATAAACACTCGGATTTTAACAGAACTTTAATTTCCAAGTTAATTTCTTAGCTTCAAATGGACTTTTGCTTATTATGTTTATAAATAAAAAGATCTATGGGTCTTTCTTTAGTTATAATTCTCAAGTTATAATTCAAGTGATTCTTATGTGTATTTAAAATTCTTGTATTTTATTCTTCGTTGGCAACAAAGAAAGAAATCATAAAATAAGCCAAACAATTCTGCATCTTATCGGAATTATTGGGCAATTGTGTTTGCCAAGATAATCGTCACAAACAATTGCAAAAGTCCAAGGCAATATTATCAATTTTCAATACCGGAAGGTGCACTAAATTTGTGCAGATCGATAAGAAATTGATGGTAAACCTGTATCAAATCATAAATCTATATATGTGAAATTATTGATAACACACAGTTTATGGGCTGTGGAAAATCGAATGTGAATTATATTTTCCAAGAAACTGTAGCAGTTTTTATCTAAAAACAATATTATTCATTTATGAGCTCTTATTGGTAAGAAAATCAGATTTCATAATAATATCGAATTTATGAGATCTAGTTGGAACTTGCAAATTTCCCTTATTTATTTTGTATTTTCATATTTTCGTTGCTGTTCATGAGACTCATAAAGTCGTAAATATTCCCGACCTGGAACAATGTCAGGCCTTGACGGCCAGTTGTCCAGTTGGACAGGAACACTGCACTAAGGACACCTGCAGTCCAAGACCAGTCACTCCTTCGCAGTTGAGGCCTCGTTAATATTGATGGCCAATTAAAGTTGAATGTGTCATTGATAGAGCCGCCTTGGGGGCGCATAATAAATGCAGCCAACAGGGCTGACAGGTAAAACACAGCAAAAAGGGAAGGCAAGGGCTGGGAATCAAAGGATACGGATACCATCTCTCTGCCCAATGATAAGTCCGTTTTTCTATATATTTTACTAACAATTAAGGTATCGTCGACACTGCAATTACAACGAGTCCTTTATAAAACCTGATAATATGCGTGCAATTCTACCCTCACGTCACGTGCGCGTGGATGTGACCACTCCCGGTGGCAGTTGGTGATTTAGAAAATGGTTACATTAAGTGGATTGATTTGCATACGGAATACGGTATCGCGGAGGACTGCGTTTTTTAATTGCGAAAACCTACCTACTGCCCAGGCACCCAGGCAAACAATGCCATCCACTTAAGTGAAGTCATTTCGCAGCAAACGGACAGAAAGTCAATATTTAATTGAATATTCCCAATGGCTTAATAAGAGGTTTACTTGCAAGAATATGGGGTTGCAAGTTGATAGTTGAATTAGTTACATTTTAATTGAGGCAAGTGGCAAGTTTTTAAGGTACTTTTAGGTACTTTTAGGTACTTTTAGGTACTACTAGGTACTTTTAGGTACTCTTTTTAAATTAAATAATTTCAACGGCTTAATTAGAGCTTATCTTGCTACAAAAATGGGTTGCAAGTTGATAGGTAAATTAGTTCCTTTTTAATTGAGGCATGTGGCCAAATTTTAAGGTAGTTTTAGGTAGTTTTTGGTACTTTTAGGTACTTATTTTATTTATCTTAATGGCTTCATAAGAGTTTGTCTTACGAAAAAAAGGGTTACAAGTTGATAGTTAAATTAGTTACATTTTAATTGAGGCGCGTGGCAAGATTTTAAGGTACTTTTAGTTACTTTAAGGTACTTTTAGGTACTTTTAGATACTTTTGAGTACTTTTAGGTACACTCTTAGGTAATTTTAGGTACATTTTATAATCATAATGACCCTTGTTAAATCTGATATCTTGATGATTCGAAAACCAGTTTAAATAGCTCATATTTTCAGTAAAATATACCTAGATCGTGTAAGATCTTATGTTAGGAAAAACTCCTTTGGTATGTCATTTTATGAAAGAACTCAAAAGCAATATTATACAGGTAATTTTAACAATAAAAATGTATGTACTCACAGCAGATTGCGCACATCGCAGGGACGCGTGAGGAAGGCCGGTATGAGGACAATCGAGTTGAAGGACACGATGCCGTAGTACATCAAAAATTTGAAGTAATAGCGAAATATGTGATTCGTTTCGTACAGAAATGGCAGCATCAGCAGCAGGAACAGTCCCAGCAGCTCGATGAACGAACTCATTGTGACAGACTTCCAGCTCGGATGCTCGGAACTACGCTCGCTGCCTCCGATCCACAGATCCGGATCGTGCTGGAATCAATCTCTCTGTCCCCCCGTTGCACTTTCTCCCTTCCCGTCTCCGTTTTTAAGGCAGATATTGCAGTCTTCTTAGGTGTGGGTGAGTATTACTCTGTTGCGCTGAAATTATATATTAACAAAAGTAAGACCATAAAAATTATACAAGTTACAGGGTTGACACCTTAACCTTATAACCTTTAACAAGTTAATGGGGGATACTTAAAAGGCATGCTTTTAAGTATCATAAAATACTAGGAAGTGAGTACTTAAAGTACTTTAGTGGCTAGTTAAAGTAGTTAATGTTTTGAGAGTATTAATAGTTAGAGTACTTTTTAAAGCATTATTGAATTGTTTCCAAAACTAACTTTAGTTAGGATTTAAGAACTAAAAGAGGGAAACATTTTCGTACAAACTTCCCTAGTTAAGGGTTAATATTTTAAAATTAGTATTATTAATACTATCTAAAAATTAATATTGTTTTGAAGAAAAATACATAAATGTTATAAAGTAGTAACTTTAATTTGAAAAATTAGAGAACTAGTATGATATTAAAATGTTATGATTGGTTTTAAGATGGCTTAAAAAAGTTCTCTGCACCAATTTTGAGATACAATTCTCAACTAGTTCTGTCATTATTCGAATTACAATTTAATAAGCATTTATGTTTTTTCCATTAAAACAATATTAATTTTTAGTATTGAAATATACATTTTTAGCTAGGGAAATTTTTCATTTTTATTTTAACAAAATTTAACCGTTTTTAGTTATTAAATCTTAACTAATGTTCATTATATTTATTGATATTGTCAAATTTAAATTAGTAAATATTTAGAATCGTGATTTTGTTCCCCTTTCTAAATTCAATAATAATCAATAAATAAATGGTTTTTAACACCAAAAACTACTTCGACCAATTATTACAGTTTGATAGGCACCGCTAATTATTGTTTGTTATGGTAAACTTTGCGGCAAAAAGGAAGGATGTGATGAAGAGGGCTTCAAAGGGAAGACAGAAACAAAGAGAGGCGGAGATGAATTTGCTTTTACTTCTTGCATTATTATTAGGGGTTTCTTTTTTTTATTAACAATTAGGCGAGTGCAACAAACCAAAACATCGTACACGCACACACACACACAGTCAGCAGCCCAGCGGCAGTGAGAGAGAAAAAAATCAATTGAAACTTGCGCCCAGCGGCGAAAAGAAACAACAAACAAAACAAAAAGGAAAAACTGCAATTGGCCGCAAGGGGGAAAATGCAAAATGCAAGTGGATAATAATAATAATATATCGCTTGATCAATCAATTGCAGTTATTGGCGTTACTCGTATAAATTACATATTATTTACAATTTCTCTCTCGCCTCTGCACTTTGGTTCGTCTGCGTCTTTATGGTCTCCTTGATTTTGGCACTTCCCTCTTTCTTTATGTTACATCTGGCACAAAACAAAATAGGCAAAAAAAAACACAACGTAAAAGGGGGTTGCACAAGGAGAGGGATCCAAGTGAGAGAGCGAAAGAGAGCAGGATTTGCAGCCACAAACAGTAGGAAACTAAATTGCACCACGAATACACTCTCACATATCACGATAAATGTCCGTAAGTAAATAAATCGAATGAAATTAATTGAAATGCACGTAGATGCTGCTGCAAAATCTTTACAATTAAATGTATAATAAAAAGCCAGCCATTTTAATACAATACAATTGCGGCAGCAACGCCAGCAGAGGAATTTAGTGCGCGCACAACAACAATAACAACAATAACAATAAGAACACAACACAGAATCTGAGCTTGCTCTCCTTGCTCTGGTTACTCTCTTCTGTCTCTCACTGTCTACCAATTTGTTGTATTTTTTTTTTTTTTAATAAAAGGGATTACGTTTCCACGTCTTTTCCGCCTCTGTTTTTGTTGTTGCTGCTGCCGCTGCTGGTTTCCTTTTTGTGCTGCTGTTTTGCTGCGGAACTAACGGAAACGCCGACGTAGACGCGACGCGAGAACGTTGCGTTGCGTTCCGTTGGAAGAGTTCCGTTACCGGCGTTCGCGCGTTTAGAGCTGCCACAACGTCGATAGTTTGCCTTTGGCCAGAACTATCGATTGTAGTGGTTACTGTCGATGGCAATAGCTTTTTTAAAGCGGTCATAAATTGGTATAAACTGACAAAAAAAAGGTAGTAACTTAGGGATGCAACGTATTTTTAGTTACCCGGCAAATCTTTATCAGCAGAGAGACCGTTGGAAAGACATAGCGATTGCAGGTTGATGTCTCTGCTATTAAGCTATAATTTTTAGTCTGTATCGGCGATACCTTAACTACGTTTATTGCAATCGGCGCCATTTATTATTTAAAATAGCTAAAATGTAGCAAAGGATATCAGGGCCCTGCTTTAGTGGTTTCCAGTTTTAAATCATGAAAAAGCCAGATCTGGCCAAAAAGTATATGAATTGGCAAATGTTCTGATTCTGAGAAACAGCTGTGGTGGCACGAAAGTATATCGATTGGCAAAAAATGTCAGTGATAATCGAGTATGCTGACATCGATAGTTTATTTTTAGTGCTTTTTAAGCACTAATTGGTTTTTGTCTTGACTAAATGTCGCCGAAATTTGAATTTTGAAGATAAGCATTCGTTTTTCTATAATTATATATATATAAATGTAATTGCATGTATTATAATATCATTTTTTAAACCATTTTCTAGATAGTTAATAATTTTAAGAAATATACATATATATTTAAGCCTTCTTTACCAATGCTGATTAAGCTTTAAATTAAAGAAAAACAACAACAGACTAGAACAACTCAAGATAACGCCCTTTCTATGAAATTTTTTGAATATTTTTCAAGAATTCCTCATCAGTTGCAATTTCATTTATTATAATTTTTAACAAAAAAACTGAAAACAATCCAGAGCTTTGTCACAGTCTATTTCCTACGCACAAGACAAGTAAGCGTTCCGTAAAAAACAAGATGAAATAAATCTCATATTCTTGGCAGGCTTTCTGACAGTCTGCGAGATGATTTAGATGCGATTTCTGCACTTGGCAACCAAATGCAAGTAAAGTAAATCGAGCCCTTTGGCCTGCGGAAAACGTGTGTCAAAATGGAAACGCGGCGCTTCGGTTTCCCGATTTATTTTTAAAGACAGTCTGGCAAAAAAGCAAAAACAAAAATATTTTTGTTTACATTTGATTTGATCGATGACGCGCCCCCCACTATCTCTAAGCCGAGCTGAAACTGAACTTGACGGAAACTTTACACGCTCCGATGGACAGGTCGCCTCATATGGCCGCCAGTCTGGAGGGTAGCGTACAAAAAACTAGAATTCTAGCACCTTTTAGGAAACACTCTTTAAATTTAAATAAATAAATCAAAGGTAGCACAAAGAAAAAGGTTTCTTATAACTTTCTAAATATTGATCTATCGATATTATATCGATTTATTTAAATAAGCAAGCCCCAATTTAAGTACAATTAAAAAAAAAAAAATACAAATAACAAATATTAACAAAAACTAATGAAATCGATATATCGATAACCAAAGAAGCTCCTTTAATGTGAAGGGTATCCACGGCCGCCATTACCGCAGCTTCTAAGCCCACACACATGCGCAGTGCAACACACATACGATCTGCTGACCGTGTGCGTGTGTGGGTTGCGGCGATAAGAAAATCGCAGGCGAAAGCGAGCCATAAAGTCGCGCCGGCCATTCCTCTACCGCTCAGTTGCTTTGGAGCGATTCTACGACACACACGAACGCGAACGGCGGAGTTAGAGAGGAACTTAAGAAGAAGGAGAGCGAGAGAGCAGAGCAGCACAGCACAGAACACACACGCGAATATCGAGCACAAAGCGAGGCGCGCAACACGTGAAGCAGCCGCAAATTGGGTTTAATTTCGATTCTAAAAGTCGAGCAAATAACATCAAGATGTCGACCGCAACAGCCGCCACAGCAGCAACCACATCCAGTAAGTTTTTCAGTTTCCAAGATCTCACGGTATGAGATTCTTCTTACACATAAAATGCTCCAATAAATAATAATTTCATTCATCTCCACAGTTGAGGGCTACAAGCTCGGCAAGATCCTTATCGAGGGCAAGACAAAGCAGGTGTACGATCTGCCCGAACAGCCGGGACTATGCCTGCTCCTGAGCAAGGATCGCATCACCGCCGGCGATGGTGTGAAGGCCCACGATTTGCAGGGCAAGGCAGAGATCTCGAATACCACCAACGGTCATGTGTTTCGGCTGATCAACGAGGCAGGTGAGTGTCCTAAAATTCTATCATATATTCCAAAAATAATACTATAAATAATACTTTCCTTGTTCCCAGGTATTCGCACCGCCTATGTCAAGCAGTGTGGGGCCAAGGCCTTCATCGCCCGCAAATGCCAGATGATACCCATCGAGTGGGTGACCCGTCGCCTGGCCACCGGATCGTTCCTCAAGCGCAATGTTGGTGTGCCCGAGGGCTACAGGTTGGTATATAGCAAGCTCTCTGGGGGTTATCAACCAATCCGTTTCGATGCGATCTCCCTTATCTCTGCCGCGCGCACGGTAAACAAATTTAACTGCAATCGATGCACTGCATCGAGGTCAACGTTCGGCGATAAGGCGTTAGATGCTTGATTGCTAATGTCAGCGGAATCGGTCTGTAATATGAGACCGGATTTTCGTCACAGCATTCGATGTCATTCCAAGGCAATGCACCTTTTTTTTATGGCTTGATTGTGGGACTCCATTTTATGCTAGAGAGATTTATGTATAATTTTTAATTTCCTTTCTTTACAGATTCTCACCGCCCAAGCAGGAGACCTTCTTCAAGGACGATGCCAACCATGATCCCCAGTGGAGCGAGGAGCAAATCGTCTCGGCCAAATTCGAGCTTAATGGCCTGGTTATCGGTGAGTCAATAAGTGTAATATACTCCTTATAAGGAACACAAAACCTAATATCCCACATGCCAGGCCAAGATGAGGTGGACATTATGCGCCGAACCACGCTGCTGGTCTTCGAGATCCTAGAGAGGGCTTGGCAAACCAAGAACTGCGCCCTCATCGACATGAAGGTGGAGTTCGGTGTGGATGCCGATGGCAATATTGTCCTGGCCGATATTATAGACTCGGATTCGTGGCGCCTCTGGCCGGCGGGCGACAAGCGTTTGATGGTCGATAAGCAGGTCTATCGCAATCTGGCCTCGGTGACGGCCAGCGATTTGGATACAGTGAAGCGAAACTTCATTTGGGTGGCCGAGCAGCTGGCCGATATTGTGCCCAAGAAGGATCATTTGGTGGTGGTGCTCATGGGCAGTGCCTCGGACACATCGCATAGCGAAAAGATTGCCACCAGCTGCCGGTCCCTGGGCCTCAATGTGGAGCTGCGTGTGACCTCCGCTCACAAGGGTCCCGAGGAGACGCTGCGCATTGTCCGCGAATACGAATCGGTGATGACCAATCTGATCTTTGTGGCCGTTGCCGGACGATCCAATGGCCTCGGTCCCGTCGTCTCGGGCAGCACCAACTATCCGGTGATTAACTGTCCGCCCGTCAAATCGGACAACATGCAGGTGGATGTGTGGTCCAGCCTGAATCTGCCATCGGGCCTTGGCTGTGCCACGGTCCTGTATCCGGAGGCTGCTGCCCTGCATGCGGCCACCATTTTGGGGCTGGGCTCCTTTATGGTCTGGTCCAAGCTGCGCGTCAAGGCTCTGAACAACTTTATTACGCTGAAGAAGGCCGACAAGGAGCTGCGCGGCGTACGCCTTGCCTAAGGATCGGTAGGGAAATCGAGGGTTACCTCTGAGGAGATCATCCATTGACCAGTGATCATCTCCTCTCTGCCAGATCCCTTCCTATCCATTTTGTTTTTTTTTTGTTGGATAACCAAGCCTTTTTTTATTTTTTGTAATATTTTTGTAGGCTAAGAAAGCATGACTTGAAGTTGTACCCAGAGTGTTGTCAAACGACGGGGTAACTCGAAATATAAATAATATAATTAATAAAACAAAAATTAGAAATTTTTATAAAGTTACATTGGGTAATTATCTTACATAGCGTATACAAAAATTCTTGGAGAGTTTTAATACCTGGTACGCATAAGGTGCAAGGGTATTATGAGTTAGTGCCAACCGATAATGTATGTGACAGGCAAAAGGAGGCGTCTCCGACGCCATAAAGTCAAGAATCAAGAATATATAGATCAGCATCACCAGCCTAGTCAATTTAGCCATGTCCGTCTGTCAGATCTCAGAGACTATAAGAGCTAGAGCTACCAAATTTGGTGACAACATTGGAATCTGTTGCACGCAGATCAAGTTTGTTTTAAAATTTGGCCACGCCCACTTGCGCCCTCAAAAATCATAAAAAAAACGTTAAACAAGCTATACTCGTTATTTTCGGGTTAAAGTTAATAGATACAATAAATGAATAAAATAGAGCGGACTTTTCCTGAAAATTTCAGTAAAATCGGATGATAAACATGGGAGATATTAGCAATAAGGTTAGAATTTTAACACACCGCCCTAAGGCAAGCTGTAGCCGACAGGTGGCGCTTTCGAGCCTTGGCCGCGCGATATAATGGCGCCACCTGCAGAAGAAATGACAAAAGAATATAGCAAAAAATGACAAAAAAGAACATAATTCATTTTTTTTGCATCCTTATAAAATGTATCATTCATATTTAAGTACGACATTAAATTGTTTAGGTCGGGAGCTAATTCGAGAGGCGATTTATTTTAAGAAGTATCGAAGTAGACTATGGTAATGTATGTATGTACAATTTTAAATTGCCTTTTAGTGTAAAGCACAAACGTTTAGGTACCGGGTATCTCACAGTCGAGCACTCTCGACTGTAGCTTTCCTACTTGTTTTTTTAGGAAAAGCGCTTCTAAAAATTTAGACAAGACTGCCTCGCATAATCTGTGTAGCTTCTGGTTTTTCTTGTCGGGCTCCGATCTTTAAATTCGGTGCGCAACCATGTTAGATCCTTTTAATGAATGATAATAAATAAATAAATCCTAAATGTTATAATAACAATTATGCAGTATACTTTCCTTCATTTGAAATAAGAACTTGTGGGCGGCGATTGAAACTGAAACTGCGTCAATCTGTGCCCACACGTGGATGGACCCCTTTTTTCCTGCATACTTTCGGGCTGAATGGGAATTTATAGCCACAAAGCATGAGTGACTAATTGGTGGCACTTAATTGACGTAAATACCTAGTTCTCTGCTCCTAGCGCTTGAAAAAGAAATAATAATATTGTCAGCGAAGAGCTTACCTCAATTAGTGCGCTTTTCCTGTGCGCCACGCGTTGGCAGCTTAATGGAAAAAGAGCGGCTTACGAAATGCATGCGTCATTCGCAACGTATTACTGTCACAGGTGTGCTCGAAAAAGTAGTGCCAAATATAGAAAATAAATGCAAAATATTGAAATTATGCCAAAATATTGAATGAATATAAAGCAATATTTCATATTCTCAATTTTAAGAGGAAATAAACCCATAAAGTCATTAGTTTTTCATGCGAAAATTAAAATATTTTTAAAATAAAGTGGAAATCCGTTAAAACACTTTCAAAATGATTTTAAAAATAGAAAATAAATTCAAAATATTGAAATTAAGCAAAATATTGAATGAATATAAAGCAATATTTCATATTCTCAATTTTAAGAGGAAATAAACCCATAAAATCATTAGTTTTTCATGCGAAAATTAAAATATTTTTAAAATAGTGTGAAAATCCGTTAAAACACTTTCAAAATTATTTTTAAAAAATCTCATTTTGAATGAACTAAAAATATAGTCAGCTAAACAATAATGCAAATAAAAACTATGTAAAGGGGAAAAACCAAGCCCAAAATATGGAAGATTTTTATGTATTTTATGTATAAAAATAAACTTTCTTTAAATTTTGACTGGAGTTTTGAACTTGTATAACATCAATCAATTTAAATACCCGTTAACATAATTCTTGTATTTTATGATAGAAATATATATTGGAAAGATCTTCGGGTTGCCAAGGCAAATTAGCTGTACAAGGAGAAGGCAACAAAAAAAACAGAAAAACATTTCCAGTACCAGGAAAATATGAAACACACACATATGTACGTATATGTATATAAATTTGTACATACACATGTGCCCTGGTCAGCCTCAGGTCAATTAATCATACTTTTAGTATTTAGCAGACACCGCAAACACGGACAAACACACACAATTCATAATAATAATAACAATAATTTAGCATAAGAGCGGGACGAAGCGAGACGGCGAATGTACACATTAAAAGTCAGGGTCAAAGTGTGGCCATTGTGTTGGGCATCTCCCCCTCCGGCGCGCTGGCGCTCAGGCACTCCCCTGTTTGAAACAACAATAAACAAAAAGAAATATGAATGGCAAAGCAAATGTAACAAAATGTTAAGAAAACGAAGGAAACCGAATAAGAGACAAGAAAAAAAGACAAAAAACCAAACTACAAAGTAAATACTCTACATGAAAATAGGAAAAAAAAACTTTGAATGCGATATTTTTTCAAAAGAATCGAATATATCGATATTTATTTGTAATAAGTTTATCGAACAAGATTTGTTTGGCGGATTTTGTTGTTAATGATTTTAAATCATTATTTCAATGGGAAATAGGAAAAAAAAACTTGGAATGCGATCATTTTTCAAAAGAATCGAATCTATCGATATTTATTTATAATAAGTTTATCGAACACGAGTTGTTTGGCGGATTTTGTTTTTAATGATTTTAAATCATTATTTCAATAGAAACTAGGGAAAAAAAAACTTTGAATGCGATCATTTTTCAAAAGAATCGAATCTATCGATATTTATTTGTTATAAGTTTATCGAACAAGATTTATTTGGCGGATTTTTTGTTTTTAATGATTTTAAATCTGAAAACAATAAACTAAAGTAAAATTCAATACTTATTGAATCTATCGCCATATTGTTTTATTAGATTGTGCATATTTAAACCTGTTTCGGTCAAGCTTAACGACAATTCGTTCATGCTCTTTGCTTTTGGGGGTTAAAGTGAGTGAAACAACAATATTGACGCTGGAATCGACGGCGGCAGAGCTCTTGGGCCGCCTGGGGTCGCAAGAACAACAACAACAGCAACAACAAACTGCAAGAACAACAAATGCAACTACAAGAAATACAAGAACAACGACAACAATGGCCGGCAATTGTTTTGCGGCGTCGCCGCCGCCTCTGCCGTCGTCGCAGTTGACGTCAATGACGCAGCGCTATGTTTGCGGTTGCTATTATTGCCGCTGCTGTCTCCCTCCCCCATACATATTGTATTCCCCACCATTCCCCATTCCACATCACATCACCCTCCTCCCCCATCTCCCTCCCACAAAAGCCGCAAGGGGTTTCTTTATTTCATTTGTTGTTTGTTGTTCTTGTTTTCTGTTTACTGATTCGGTTTCTTTTCACCACGTTTTTCTTACTTTTTGCTGTTGTTTTGTTACAAGCGAATGCCGATCGCCGTCGATCTTTCTACACGTTTTCATTATCATTTTACTGTCTGCCTCTCCCTCGCACACACCCCCCGCAACCATTATCGCATTTGCGCATGCCATCTCGCTCGTTCGCTGGCAGCTACAGTCCATATTTACTATAAGGGATAGTGAATGAGTGGTCACAATACATAAATTGTATTTAAATCAAAATTCCATTTCAATTTATTATGTACAATTATTTATTATTATTTTTGCAATCTCAAAAATATGATTTTTTAATTAATCATAATAAATACATAATCATTTTTACAGAGGCTTCACTGTAGAGGCAACTCTTTCAACTTGTTGCTAAAAATATGCAAGACAGTAAAAGGAAACCGGTTTTTATGTGTATATGTACACATACATATACATAAAAACATACATACATATAACTGGTTGTTGCTGGGTGCCGAGCCACTGACCGAAAGGGGTAGATCCAGGGGCGGGTTCAGGGAAGTGGGCGGGGGAAACTGGAACTGTGACTTGATTATTCCAGTCGGCAAAAGAAGCAAACCGATCCGTGCACAAATAAAGCCAGGCTAAAGAAAACAACACACATGCAAAACGCCAACACGTAATACAAGATCGTAAAGCGGTTGCTATATAGCTCCATACATATATTTGTACACATCTATTTACGTATGTTTGTATATATGTAGCTACAGATAAGGGGGGTGCTGGAACAGGGATGGGCAGCATCGATTACGCGCGCAAAACCGGCAAGACGATGACACAGTGAGTACTGTTTAAGGAGTTACTTTCAACTCAAAAGAAATATTAAAATTAACTCTGGTTTTTTCCCTTAAAATATTTTAAATATTTACAAAATAAATAAATTGGAAATAGGTATGTCGGAAATATATCAAAATATCGATATATGTCGGAAATATATCAAAATATCGATATATCTATATTTTACCCTAAAAAATATAATCATCGCGATATTTTTTGGTTAAAAAAAGGCAATATTGATATTTTTAAAAATGGTATTTCCGATTTTTTATGTTTGGTCAGTCGTTTGACAGAACGAGTTTTTCTAAAATCATTAAAAACTGATTTGTTTTCGAATTAATAATTAAAAGCAATAAGTACAAATGTATTTCATGAATTAATAATTAATCAGTATCATTATATTAAGTAAAATTGAACACAATGGGCTGTGCTCTATACCATATCCTTAATAATTTTGTTTTTATTTTTTTTATCAAAGAACGTAAATAAGAGTTGCTTGAGAGTGGGTATAATATTTGTTGTTTTAAGTTCACTTTTTAAATAAAAAATATTCTATTGTGTCTCAAATGTCTTTTATTTGCAGCTCATGGTTGATGGAATCAAATATTATAACGTTTTTTTGAACATTAAAAAATATCAAAAATGCTCGATATATCGATATTTTTTTATGATACTTTTAAATATCATCGTGTGATACTTTTCAAACAGCAAATATCATCAATACGATATTTTTTCAAAATCCAACAACCCTAATTGTAAAATATAAAACCTTTATTTCGACTCTAAATGTTAGTGTGTGTTTCTAAAAGTGATGGTATCCACTGTAATTGGTTGTTGTTGTAGTAGTTGTCCATGTTATTGTTATTGGCTGTTGTTGTCACCGCAAGTTGCGCTACTTTGCGCTTATTCGGCTTCTTCCCGCCTCTCTCTTTCTTCTGCCCTGCCATGCCTCTCTTTCTTTCTTTCTTTTGTAATACAATGTGTTCTTTTCTGACTTTCTGCCTTTCTGTCTCTTGCAATGTCACCCACCAGAAGAGCCAGTTATTGTAGATTCAGGTTAGGTTTATTGCTCTTCCGCTCTCTCTTTCTCCGGGAGCCCCTTCTCTCTCTCTCTCTTTCTCTCTGTTGATATGGCTTAACTGTGAATTGGCCGCGCGACGAACAAAGATCACATCAACTTTAATTGTGGGTTAAAGAAAGAGCGGGTCGGGGGAAGACAAGCGGTACGACAAGTGATAAGCCCGAAACACGAAAAAAAAATGGAAAAAAAAAATAAATAAAAATGAACGCGCGCGATAATAAAAATCTAAATAAAAACACACATAATCTCTACACCGAGAATTAACAACAACACTAGAAACGACCAGACATGTGTTTAATTCAAAGGAGGGGGGAATACGAGTACCAGGGGCGAATGATCGCCAGGGGAATCACGTTCCCACCTTATCTACGGAACCTGGCACCGCTGCGAATGCACACATAATTTATTTCGGACATTGTGCAAGTCACAGCGTGTCACAGCGTGCAGTGCATCGCAAATTCCACACAAATTGATGCTATTTTCTATAGCCCCATATTGCTTAAATAGAATAATCGGACTGTACAAAATCTTTAACTGATTTAACCCACAACTATTTGCCTCTTTTTACAAGAGTCACTCACCCCAAAAAAATAAATCTTCATAGAAACTATACTATTGTTACATGAATTCTAAACTCTTGAGTATTAAAAATTTCTTAATAAGATGCCTATTAATTTGATACTACGAAAGTATACATTTTATACTCATCTGCACCAAGCTACAGAATAATCACTAACGCGACAAACAGAAAAGCACTAAATTCCAGCTAACGCGATATGTTATCGAATTTTCGATGTTGGTTCGTATAAAAATAATACTCGAAAATACACAATTGAAACTATAGAGTATAAAAACTAAACTTTGTAGTATATATTTGATATTTTGAAGTATAAAATGTATACTAAACCCGTTATACTCCTGAGTATACTTTTAAGACAACGCGTAGAAAGGTTAAACTCTTGTTTTTTTTTTTGGGTGTACTTAACATTACTGGCAGCCCTAATTCTTCCAATTGTAAAAATACTTAATAGTCTTAAATACTAACTAATTGAAAGTTTGTCGATCAGACAAAGGTTTAAACTCTTTTTTGGGAAAATTACAAATCTTTAGACTTTCTCGACCAAATCGCACATGTTTTGACATGCTCATAAAAGAAAATTATGGAAAGAGATTCTGATGGGGATAGCAGATACTCGCATAGACTTATCCAAATTCACAGCTGGAAGCCGAATACCTGGGCGCAGGTACACCAGGTAAGCTAACCGAATAAGGAGAGGGCAAGGAAAGCACGTGGTGAGCCACGCTGAATCTTAAGCGGATTATGAGACGTTAACCCTTCGCGGGTCGCATTGATTGACCCGTTTTCCACCCCCAACTCGTCGCTGTTAACCCCACAAAAGGCCCCGGGAATTCGCTGAATACTTTTTGCATGTCCAGCTTCGGGTTACGCCAGAATTCTGCAGTCCGCTCAACGTGTGCTTTCATTTTATTTCGTCTTCCTCTTCGCTTCTCTCTTTTTTTTTTTTTGTGTCTTATTATTATTCTTGTTATTTTTATTTTCAGCTCCTCGCCGGCGTAGTTGCACTGAGATAAAAACGGGGTATGTCTTTTAATTTGATATCTTTTATTTAAGATCTTTAGTTGTTTGATATTTGCTCAAGTTATTATTTAAATTACTTGTATGTGTATATATATGTATACATATTTGTTTTGATTATGCTAATTATTTCTCTCTGTGCGCCTTTTGCTTTATTTATTTCGAACGTTCGTTTCGTTTGGTTTCGTTTCATTCCGTCCGTTCGCGTCGCGCCCTCTCTTTCGCACGCATTAGTCTCGCGTCTCAGTTGTCGTCTGTCTCTCTTCCCCGCTCCTTCTTCTGCCAAACATGTGTGCGTGTGTGTGTGTTAAAGTTGAATGTGCCGGTTTGTTCTGTTGCCCGTTGTTGTTGTTGTTGTTGACGTTGGTCGTGTCATGTTGATTTGTGTGCTCTCCTCTACCGCTCCCGCTCTCTCCTTTTACGTCTGCGCTAGTTATTCGGTGCTGCTGTCGTGCTTCTTCTTGCTCTTCCACTTCTGCTTCTGCTTCATCTTCACAAACACACTCGCGTCCATGCACAGACAACTACGCAAACAACATCAAGACAATGCGCAGTAGATAACAAATAGCCCCCACCCCCCCCACCGCCCTGCTATCAACCGCCCCACTCTATCGGTCTTGCTCTTGCTCGCGGCCTTCTGCTCCCCCACTCCGGTTCGCCCTCTCTCTCTCACTCGCGCATATATAAATTACGTGTGTCTGTTTGTACGTTTGTATCTATGGCAACACAGCGTGAGATATATAAGTTTATGTATGTATGTCTATTAGTTTGTATGTAATGAATGTATGTATGATATATGTACGTATGTGCGGTGCTTATGCAGACAGCTGCTTTGTGTGTCAAATTGTAGCGAAAAAAATTGTGTGTTTTTTTTCGTACCAACGCGAAGAGGAAGAGCGACAGAGCGAGAGGTCGTTAGGTGGGTGGGGAGGAGGGAGAGCGAAGGCGAGTGGTGGAGGAAGAAGAAGAAAAGACAACGACCCAGTGCGAATTTTGCTATTCAGCTTTTGCTTGTAGATAGCGAAGTAAGCAGTTGCCACACTGAAAATAAAATTCTTCTATTTTATGTTATTTAAATTAATTAATATTCAATATTTAAACATTTTTATTATGTGCTTGAAAATAATTGTTTAAATGATTTTGTTTGTTATTACATTAACTTTTTTTTCCTAATTTCTATAATGAAAACCCTACAAAACGTACGTTTCAATTTCTCGCAGTAAATTTCGCATGGGGCTGCCTGTGTTTCACTTCCCGCACTCTTCGCTCACCCCTCACACCATCTATTTCTCTTGCGGCCGCTGTTGCCGTGCGGCGCTGCGCAAAAACAACGCAGCCCCGCTCTCTGCTGACGCACTGGCTCTCTCACTCTCTCACTCACTCACTCAGCCACCCACCCGCCATCGGGCCATCTCACTCGCGCGTGCGACGTTCTTTACTGGCGCATTGTTTGTTTTGTGTCTGCCGGCGTTGCCCTGTTGCCAAATTTCACTTGGCTTGTCAGTGTGTGTGTGTAAGTGCTTGCGTGTGTTTTATATCAGAAATTTCCATTTAATTTTTTATTTAGGTTTCCTTTTTGTTGTTTTTGTTTTTTTTTTTCGCAACGCTTGCGTGTGTGTGTATGTTTATTGGTATATAATTTTCGTGTGTGTATTTTAGTTACACTTTCAGCTGCTGTTTCGTTTTGCTTAATTTTTTTTCTTTTAGCTTTTTACTTTTTGCTTTTTGCCTCTGTGTTTTGGTTTGTACGTCACACCTTTTTCTGCACAACGCGAACGAAGGAGAGAGCGATGGAGAGAGAGAGGGAGAGCGCGAATTACTGCATAGGCCTGCGAAAAATTGACAGCGAAAATCTCAGACGAGGGTTGTTTTATTTTCTTTTTATTCTCTGTATTTTGTATTTTGTATTTATCGTCGACTTTTTCGCATAGCCACAGGTGTCGTTCTGCAGTCAACGCCGGCAGCGGTATCGGCAGAGGCAGTGACGCCGGCAGCGGCATCCGCCAAGTTCAGCTCTAAAATAAAAAAACGAGAATATTACAATAAAAAAAAAAGAGGAAAACACACTCACTTCGCACCTTTGTGCAATTATTTTGTCGTCAAAAAGTTAACCTCAAAATTCTGGAGCTGCCGCTGCCGCTGTCTCTGCTGTGCCTCTGCCGGTGCCGACGTCTACTGCGCCTGTTGAACGTGACTCAGACGACAAAAAAAAATGGCCCAAATAAGAAATTCTATTGTTTAAACTTTAAATCTACAGAAAGTAGTTGCAAAAATAAAGTAAGAATAGAAAGATAAAAAATAAAATATAATTTCAACATTACTACACCCAAAAAAAAATGGTCATAGAAACTATACTATTGTTACATGAATTCTATACTCTTGAGTATGAAAAATTTCTTAATACTACGAAAGTATACATTTTATACTCATCTGCACCAATATTTCAGAATAATCCATAACGCGACAAACAGAAAAGCACTAAATTCCAGCTAACGCGATATGTTATCGAATTTTCGATGTAGGTTCGTATAAAAATAATACTCGAAAATACACAATTGAAACTTTGGAGTATAAAAATTATACTTTGTAGTATATATTTGATATTTTGAAGTATAAAATTTATACTAAACCCGTTATACTACTTGAGTATACTTTGAAGACAACGCGTAGAAAGGTTAAACTCTTGTTTTTTTTTTTTTTGGGTGTAGATAACAATAGGAGCTTTAACACGAAATCTTATTTAAAATTTACATAGTTCATAGCTTAGTTTTCTTTAGAATAGAATTGGAATATGTATATATTTTTAACTTGGTTAAAATCAAATCGAGATCGAATATAACAAACAAATTAAATCGCTAACAAATCGATATAGAATTTGTACAAAAAGGATTACTATTCGATAATTATCGAATGTAATAAAATCAAATCATAATCGAATAATTCGAATCAAATCGGAATGGGCTTGGTGTACCAGGGGACTTAATATCCCAATAGAATCTGATATATTTAAATATTAAAATATATCATATCATAAACTTAAAGCTCCGTACTCAGACACACGAAAAGTGTATCTAAGCAGTGCGATAAAGCGAGAGGGTGAGTATTGACCTCTCGTTTTGGCTCAATGCTTAGGAACACTTTTCGCGTGGCTGAGTACGGTCTTAAATCAATTCAAAATCGAATAATTTCATGTTCTTAACTTTAACATTATTACTTTTATTTATAAGCAATTGGTGTTATGTTTTTTCTTGTTTTAATTTATTTATTTTTATAGTTTGGGTGTTGTGAGTGTGAGTGTGCGTATGTATGTGTGTGTGTGTGTGCGTGTACTCAAACAAACTTTGCTCCCTACACTTGACCTTGTTTTGCCATTTTCATTTTGTGCCACAAGCACACACACACACACGTTGAGATGGGGATGGATTATTGCGGTGGACTACGTACGAACCAAAAACTGTTTGCCGCAAGGATAAAGAGGAGGCAAAATAGAGAAGAGGAGGAAGGTGAAGGGAAGCAGGAGATGGTGAATAAAGGGGGTGGAGAATGAAGCAGACATGTGAAAAGCAAAGCCAAGATGCCGAGCAAAAGGCAAATGGCGACAAACACGCACACACTCCAATAAACACTCACACAAAGTACAGTGGACAAGTTTCCCAGAAACTTCCATAATTTAAAAATGCTATTTAATCAAAAATCGATCGAAGTTATAAAGCAGTGGTCCGCATCACTACAGTCAAATGCCAAAATTGCATTTGTATGAGTTAGGCTAGATATGAGAAGAAAAAAAGCTAAAATATTCGGTAATATGGCAAAACAAAATAGCTATAACCTAAAAACTAGCCATTTAACGCTAAAAAAGGCTAAATCTAGCCACACAATTTCAATTTGTCTGCACTGATTATTCTCTCTCTCTATTCTCTTTTGTGCATACTGTGCATGAGCGGCAGCGACGCTGACTGAAAAAAATCCTATCCCGCTGGATAGGGCCGTGCTGACCGCTGTTATAAAGGATATTATAACCTGGCCTCACTGAATATGAAGAGAACATCAATAGATCGAAAGTTTTAAGAGCGAATTCCTAGACGTGTGTTTGAGTTTGTGAAATACAGAAGGAAGGAGAAGGAAGAGAACAGCCGGAGGCCAGTAATTTAACTACATTTTTGCTTTTCTTTTTCTTTTTCTTTTTGAGACGGCTTAAATGCCGGCTACAACAACAACAGTCCAACTACAACATCAAAAGCGGAAAGCCCAAAAATAAAACAGGCAAGAAAACAGAGAAAGAAAAAAAAAACCTAATCCAGTGGTGCACTGATGGGGGGTTTTAAAAAACTGCGATGCAAAATGCCTTTAGTAAAATATTTAGTAAGGCAATAAAAATTTCTGAAATGGGAAAAGGAAGGGTGCCCTCCTCCTAAGAAAGAGCCACCGACGCCACTGATCAAACCAAAGGCAAAATGGCAAAAAAAACGAAGGGCGATGGAGATGTGTGGTAAACGGGCGGCCGATAAAGGGGGGCTGCATTGAGGAGGCGAAGGAGGATGAGGAGGAGGAGGTTGCCAATAAAAATTCAGAGCAAGGCGAAAAACAAAACAGGAAGGACAGGGGGCAACAAAGTTATTAATGACCTGACGTCGCCATGCTTTTATTTTGTATTTTTATTTTTATTTTATTATGGCAAAACAAAGTAGAACCGTAAAACAGTAAAACCAAATGCCAGCGAAAAGGAAGGCACTAAAAAGGCAAATAAGAAGAGAAGAAATGCGAAAAGCAGAACCAAAGGAATTCTCTTCTTAAGCACAGTACTCAGACACGCGAAAAGTGTTCCTAAGCATTAAGCCAAAGCGAGCTCTATCGTACTGCTTAGGAACACTTTTCGCGTGTCTGAGTACGTGGCTTTAAGAAGAATCCGTAATCCTCCAAGGCATGCGAACTCGCACCCTTTTAATTATACAACGAAATGTTTAGTTAAGGATTTCTTAGGGTAATTTTATAAAGAAAGATAGGGAAGGGTGTTCTTCTTAAATAAATAAATTAACTCTATTTAAAAACTTGATCCCTATAATCAAATACTGGTTTCCCGGATATTTTCTGTATTACTCGAGTGTTCATTTTCTGAGATTAAACAAATTTGAAACAGGAATACTTGATTTTATTGCTATACTTCGTTTTAAAGCCCCTAATGTTGTTCAAGGGTTAAGCTACAGCCAGAGGTGTGACCAAATTCAAATAACAGTTAAAAATTTGATCAAGTTACGTGCATGCATAAATAATTACACACACAGCCATGCGTTGCATGTAAAACATTTCCATACATTGATACACCGACTGATTCACACACACATACACCCAGAGATGCCATAAGACAACCCCTTTCTCCCGTTTCTGCACCCCACCCCACCCCACCCAACCAGGCAGCAAAAAAAAAAAAAAAAAAGAAAAAACGAGAAGCCAAAAGAAGACAACAAAAACAGATCAAAAAAAGTAGAACCCGACCTAACCAAACCAGCGATAATAGAGCAATGTAAAAGGGCAAAAAGTGTGAGAGAGCCAGAGCCCGAGCGAGAGCGAGATGGAAGCTGTATAACGGCAATGGCAATGCCAACAAATTAAAGTTACTAAAGCAAAAGGAAACGGCAATAGCAACAAGAACAAGCTGTGAATTTTTCTTGGCATGGCATGGAAACGTGAGCCAGAAAGAGATGTGGTGTGGGGAGAGGGAGAAGGAGACAGAAAGAGAGGGAAGGCGAGAGCGAGCGCGCAAAAAAAGTAAGAGAATAAAAGAATCGCAGTCGGAGCAGCGCAGCAGCAGCAGAAAATGAGAAGAAGAAGAAGCAGGACAAGAAGGAAAGAAAACAAGAAGCAAATGAAGAAGAAGAGGAGGAGGGAGAGGAGGAGGAGGAGGACTAAGAGAAAGAGGAGGAGAACCGCTCACTCAAATTTAAAATGAATAAAAACCGGTTTGCCGTATACAGTTCTTTTCTGTTCTACCTCTCCCTCTCTCCCTGTCTCTTGTCTCTGTCCATCCTCCCCCTCCCCATCCTCCTGTCTTTCGCCTCTTGCTTTGCATTTTGCCATTTTTGCATTTTTGCCTGCGAATTTTTGCAGGCGACCAAAATGTCGCTGACGTTGTTTTCAAATTCCAAATATTACTGATATTGTCCAAATGATTTTTATTCGTTTATTTTATGTTTTAACAAAAATATGCTTTACAATTATATTGGTCAAATCATTCCGTTCTTCGCTTGTCGCCTGCACCTGTACACACTTCCAAATCTGCAAATCTTCCCTCTTTACGAAGTCTCTTCAGCTCTTGCTTGAGAGTCCTACTTCTTACTAAAATCCACCGAAAGAAAGCAGACCTAGGGATTACGAAGGAATTTTAACGTTTCTCTCTGGAGATTTTCTTAAAGCTCCGTACTTAGACACGCAAAAAGTGTTCCTAAGCATTGAGCCAAAACAAGAGGTCAATATTCACCCTCTCGCTCTATCGTACTGCTTAGAAACACTTTTCGTGTATCTGAGTACGGAGCTTAAGGCGGAAGAATTCCCTCATAATCTTATTTTATTTTATTCGTTTTTTGTTTTCTGAATCTTGTAGTTCTTTTTATATTTCCTGCGAAAGATTTACTCTGATTACTGAAGAATCTACTAGATTTATCTTTGCTCTCTTTTTTTTACATCTCCTTTTTTTTGCTTGAGAATTCTACTTATTAAAATTCACCGAAAGAAAGTAGACCTAGGGATTACGAAGGAATTTTAACGTTTCTCTTCTTGTTTAAAGACAACCTCTGGAGATTTTCTTAAGGCGGAAGAATTCCCTCATAATCTTATTTTATTTTATTATTTCTGAATCTTGTTGTTCTTCTAATCTTTCCTGCGAAAGATTTACTCAGATTCCACCGATTCTCCACTGGCGTTTCTTTCATTTACTGAAGAATCTTCTAGATTTATCTTTGCTCTCCTGTCTTACCCTATTTTTTACATCTCCTTGATTTTATTGGGTGAAGAATCTGTAGATTTATGTATCCGTAAACCCTATTTACGGCTCGGTATAAATTGGGAGTCGAGCGATAGACGATTCATCCGGCCGAAGACGAGCACTTCGCTGATGATCCGTTCGGCGAAGAGCCGTTGATCTGGTTGCATATTCCGGAAATGGGCGGCCATCCGCCTTCCGATTAGATCGCACTCGTTATCGCTCTCCCTATCTATGACCCGATCCCGATTTCGCCCGTTATCTCGGTCCGGAGATAGCTCCTCCGAAACCCGTTGGCGCTTCGCCTCGCTACACTCGCCGTAATCGCTGGGATTGCTGCTCTGAAGGCGTCGGACAGACCGCATAGTCCTTGAAGATTTATCCATGGCATGTCCTTCCCTCGATCGAGCGCTGATGGATTGATTGCCATAGGAACCCGGCTTGTTGTTGGCCATGGACATCGAATCATGAAAATTGTTACCCTTAAGATCCGTCCTAAGGCGCACCGATACTGGTTCGGGTTCGGGTTCGAGATCTGGATCTGGATCGGCTTCGTTATACAAATATGGTTCAGGTTCTGGCTCGCCGTCGCTCACGGGCTCCATGCCCCCGAGAACATCCTCCGCCTTGTGAAAGGGTCCACCAAATATATCGTCGTCCTAAAAGAATATTAACAAAAGGGAAATATTAATGGATTATATAATCTATATATATATATCTATATCTATATATAAAGTACGAAATAATATGTATATATTAAGGGTAGGAAATACGTAAAAACTTTTAAATATTTGAAGAATTTGCAGAAAGAATTTTTTATAGAAGACTCACTTCAGAGTCGGTTTCAAGATGATGGATGACGACCTGATGATCATGCTCCTGTTCGGGTGATGATACCTCATTCATTTCGTTAAATTCTATGCCAGTGTGTCCAGCTTTGAGTAGATTGCCCGAGGTCTGCACTTCAGCAGGGGTTTTCTGTTGGTATTCCTCGGTGTTATCCTGATTCTGCAGTGCTAACGGTTCCGGTTCTGCCTCTAATTCTGTTTCTAATTCTTTGGCATATTCCATATTACCGGATTCCAGTTCACATAGAAAGTTCAGATCCTTGAAATACCAAAGAGCCGGCTCATAAGAGTCTTCACTGGTCAAGACCTTTCGCAATTCCCGGCGATACGAAGTCCGAAAATTGTTTATCTTTCGCTTTAGCGAATGGATATTGGCATGACAATCGAACTGGCGCAGCTGCGTTAGAAGCCGGCCATAGGACTCGTCCTTGAGCCGACGATTGCGGTAGGGCTTGCTCCGCACCAGCCAGAGCTCCGGCATTGAGCGGTACATCTGGAAGAACTCCCGCCAAAATGCGATGGACGTGTGACTATGCTGCGACATGGCAACCGAGCGAGCGACTGACCGGAATCTGAAGCGAACGACCGCCTGTCGTACGACCGAAAAAGCACTGCGGTCTGTCGTATGACGGCGCGTCGTCAAACCGCGACGAGAGCGAACAACAAGAGCGAAAGGGAACACAATGGAACCCAAAAATAGAGGTGGAGAAACATCGATGCAACGATGTTTTAAAATGTTTGGGAACATCGATATTTTTGTCACGTCACTAAAGTAAGGCAAAACACTTTTAATTTATTTTAGAGCATTTTTTTGTCTTTTTTCTTGAAAGCATTTTTTCATAAAAAATTGAAAAAAAAACCGATGTTATTTTTCGTCGATGTTTTTTGTTTAAACATCGAAAAATTCTCCACCTCTATTCCAAATACCTAAGGCAATCGAACCCGAACCCGAACTTATTTATATTAACGTATTTAAGAAATTGTACGTCATGCAAATCGAAACACTTCTTAACTTCTAGAGTAGAGCTGTAAAAACATTGATAGTTGCTGTTCGATATTTTCTGTCAGACTATCGATACTTTCACGATACTATCTTTCAGTATGAAATTGCAATATATTATTATTAATAATAATTATTAGTCCTTTTAAACGATTTGAATCAAAATAAAAGTCTTAACTGATATTTATATCTTTTCATTTGATCGATAGTATCGATAGTACCATCGAGGTTTTTACATCTCTATTCGAAAGCCGTCTCTGCGTTTTCTCTCTATTCAGCTATTTATAATTATTATTATTTGAAGTTATTCTTTTTTGTACTCACATTTATGCTAGTCTCCTCGAGACTATCGTCCAGACTCTCCGATTTGATACGCAACGGCGATTGAATGTTGAGAACGGGCTTGAGGAAGTCCATAAGGTGATACCACCAGAGACGAGGCTTGTAGCTATTGTGGGAGGCCTGAACCTTTTTGATTTCGCGGCGATAGCAGCACCGCAGTGAATTTATCTTCCGTTTCACATCCTGAACCGAGGCCTCGCCGTTGATCCGCTGCAGGATACTGAGTAGTTCCTGGTAGCCCGGCTCTTTTTTCTGCTTCGATAGGTAATCGCTGCTGGTGCTGTCCCACAAGGCGGTAAAATGGCGATAACAGCTGATAAACTCCTCCATTACCTTGACCGAAATTAAATGATCAATACAAAAAAAAAGTTATAATTGCCGTGACTTTAAAACAAATTATCAATAATCGATTTATAGAAAATATATATTATTATTGGATAATTACCTCACGTTCGTCGTACAAATGTTCGGGAGTACCGCTCGTTGGCGACATTTTCGTTTCTATTGCCTGACGTTGAATGAGGGCGTATGACCGCGCATGTTGCTATTATACTTAAAACGGTATGACTCGGTATGACGCGGTATGAAGCCGCCTCATGCAAATCCAACGTCTGAGAGTACCCTTGCCTCTCGCTCTCTCTCCCTCCTCTTGGCCACTGTCTCCTCATCCGTTTTCCGTTTCATTTCGCTCTTGTTGCCGTCTTCCTTTCTGCTTCTTTTATTTATTTATGTTTGTTATAAAATGTCGCTGCTGCCGCTGCAGCGTTGCCGAACTTCACTCTGTTTCGAACATGTTGCGCTGTTGCCGCTTTTACATAAGGGTGTATGTGTGTGTGTGCCGCCGTTGTTGTTGTCTTTTTTTTTTCCTTCTTTTTTTGCACTGAAAACTGGCAACGTGGCAAAACGGAGCGGGCGCTTAGAAAAGAAAAGAAAAAAAAAATGTTGCAAGTCTTCCGCCGGCCGGTTGCGAACAACAATAACAACAGCCAAAAGAGGGGCGTAGAAAAGGGGAAAAGCGAAATGTAAGAGTGCGAGAGAGAGAGGTGCCGGAGAGAGAGCCGAAGCAGAGGGTGAGGAAGAGGGAGCGATGGCAGACCTAATAATAACAAACAAGGCAAATCAGCAGCACCAACAACAACAACAGGAGCAACGGACAACGGACAATATTAATAGACACGAAACATTAGCGCAAAATGCACTGCAAGAAAAGGCAAATTTGAAAATTCAAGCGAAAAAATATATATTTTTCAATAATAAAAAAAATATTACTAACATAAGAAAGAAAGCCTACTTTGTTGGCTTTTAAATTAAATGAAATAAAATAAAAATTTATGAAATAATACAAATAAGGGGATTTTTTTAAATAATATTACTTATAAAAAATATATCAAAAAATTTACCAGACTTTTTATAATCTTGCAGGGGGTATTATAATTTTGACCAGATGTTTGCAACGCAGTGAAGGAGGCATCTTCGACCCCCTAAAGTATATATATTCTTGATCAGCATCACCAGACGAGTCGATCTAGCCATGTCCGTCTGTCCGTTTGTCCGTCTGTCGGTTTCTACGCGAACTAGTCTCTCAGTTTTTGAGCTATCGAGCTGAAATTTTCAGCATAGTCCTATTTCTTTAGCACGCAGTATATATGTTGGAACGACCGAAATCGGACTACTATATCCTATAGCTGCCATAAGAATGATTGCGAAATTTTTGAAAAAAAAAAATTAACTTCTCTGTTTTTTAACGTATTTCTATAAATTTTGAGATATAGCAGTTTTTTATGGTTCTAAAATTACGGTTTTAATTTCATTAAGATCGGACCACTATACCATATAGCTGCCATAGAAGGGATCGGTCGATTTATATAAAAATATTAAATTCTACATGTAAAAAGTAAAATTTACAAAATTCGATTTTTTTTCAACATTTTCAATGATACAATTGTAGACTACAAGGGTATACCAACTTCGGTTTACCGAAGTTAGCTTTCTTTCTCGTTATTGTAAGAGTTAGCCTTAATAATTTTAATAGATACTGGGCTTTTCCTACATTTGTAGTGCCAGTTAGCACTTAACCGTACATTGAGAAAACGAGATAGACACATTGCCAATCAATACGTTGCACGGGATATTCGGATATTCCCAGGTAACAAATTGCACGTGTGCGTGTGCACTGCTTCGGTTTTATCTCGTTCTTTGTTGTTGTTGTTGTTGTTTTGCATTTAGGCCCGGCCTAGGCCGACGCTGGCCGTTGCCCTCTGCCCGCAACGCAACCCACCACCCACAGTCCCCCCCCACACACACTGCAATCCCCCTTTTTGCGCCGCCTGCGCGCTCTCTCAGCGATTTTCACTTTCACTGCAAATTGGCAAGCGGCGAAAACACAAAAAAAAAAAAACACAAAATGATAAAGCAAAGGAAAAACAAAACAAAACGCATGAGGCGATCGGAAAAAGAGGGGAATTAGCTAATCAAAAAAAGATGTGCAAAAATTGTGCAAAGAACGAAGAAAATTCAACTTGATATTTGCTTACTTTTCAATGCAATCGAAAGCTTTGTCGCTGTTCAGCGGAAATCTAAGACTAAACAATTTCTTATCGTAAAAAATAAGGAGGCGCCTGAAATCCGCGCTTCAGAAATGGAAGTATCACTCACAACAAACTATTATAAACATTTTTACGCTTCGGAACTAAGGGAAGGAACAAATAAAAGGGAATTATTGAATAATTACAGGCTATAATTTCTTAAAGTCCAGTTAAGGGTGAAAAGGTAAAAATTAACCTAAATTTGGTATGAGGTAGTATTAAAAATAACAAGTGACAGTTAAACCTAACCGGAGATTAAGGAAATGGTGGTTTATAAGTAATATTAGTTGGAATTATTGAACAATTACAGGCTATAATTTCTTAAAGTCCAGTGAAGGTTGAAAAGGTAAAAATTAACCTAAATTTGGTATGAGGTAGTATTAAAAATAACAAGTGACAGTTAAACCTAACCGGACATTAAGGAAATGGTCTTTAGGTCCACAGAAAACCCTTTAATAAGTAAATAGAGAAGTCATATTTTCACAAACTTAATAAAATAAAGCATAAATTAAGAAAATTCAATCTATTATAAATAATTATAATTCAAAATTAAAATATATTAAAAATGTTACCCTAAAATAAATCTCCCTTTACCTAATCCCATTTTCTGGTTGCTTTTCTTAAGGTTGAAAAGGTAAAAATTAACCTACATTTGGTATGAGGTAGTATTAAAAATAACAAGTGACAGTTAAACCTAACCGGACATTAAGAAAACCCATTAAAAAAGTAAAAAAAGAAGTCAAATTTTCACAAACTTAATAAAATGAATTTTTAAGTAAAGCATAAATGAGAAAATGCAATCTTTTATAAATAATTATAATTCAAAATTAAAATATATTAAAAATGTTACCCTAAAATAAATCTCCCTTTACCTATACCCATTTTCTGGTTGCTTTTCTTAATTATTTGTTCCAGGCAACCCATGGATAGAATGTCATAAGTGGAAATATAATAAATTCCCCCGATTTTGCACTTGACCAATCCAATTTGGACGGCACTGTGTGGGTCCCGGCATACGGCACTTCGGCTTAGAGTTTGACGCCGCTATTTTCATGTTCGAAGCCGCCATGTTCGATGGCCGACGTCGAGCTGACTAACGGCGTAGCGAACTAAACGAAGGATCGGCAAAGCAAAGCAACGCCGGAGACGAGCAACAAAACAACAGGCGCTCTGGCTCTCGGTGCGGCTCAAAATCAAATCAGCAAATATTACGGTAGATAACAACACAATAATTCACAATCAATATTTTGCAATTAAGCTGGAGGTATTCAAAAGCCAGGCAGGTATTAAACCAAATTTACTATTATTCATTTCTATTCGTGGTCTTCCATTTTCGGTTCGAAGTTGCCTCGGTCGCCGTTGCCGTTGCCGTTCGTTCGTGCGCTGCCGCTGCCAGCGTCGCGGTCGCGGTCGCTGCCGTCATTGCGTTGCGTTTCGGCGTTGTCGTTGTCGTTGTCGTTGTCGAAATGGCTGCAAACGCAAACTAAAAACTCGGGTGTGTGCTGCGCTCAGAGCATGTGAACGAAAAAAAAAGAGAAGAAACTGACAGCGTTTTGCGAATTTATTTATATACATATACGTATATATATTTATACAAAAATACACGTAAAAGAAAATCGAACGGAGGTATTTTTTGTGCAACGCAAAATAGATAAAATACAGCTATCAAATATAACAGAATATATATATATACATCTGTCAGTGTGCGTACGTGCGTGCTTGTGTGTGTGTGCGCTGTCAAGCTAATAAAAAAAAAAAAAAAAATAAATAAAAAAAAAAGGAAGAAGAAAATCTCTACGAAAGGCAGCGCAAAAAAAAGAAAATCAAATCAAATAAAGTATTAAAATTGCGTCGCGACTTTTTTTTTATAACATTTTACTTGCTCTCTCGCTGGCTCGCTCGCTCGCTCGCCCTCCCCCTTGCTCTTTCGCTAGCTCTCTCTTTTAAAGTGTGTGTGTGTTCTAATTTTTTTTTTTTAATTTTACCCCCTGTCTGCGTATGTGTGTGTGTGTAAACATAGATTTTTTTTTGCACTCACGCACACACAGACAAATTCAGAGAGAATTCGTTAAAAAAAAAAAAGAAACTCAACTTTTTTTTGGGCCAGACAACGCCCTGTGCTAAAAAAAATATAATCAACCGTTATATGCTTCCCTTTCGCCGATATAAAAAAATATATGTAAAAATCGAATACATATATATATATTTGTAAAGTTTATTATTTTTTTATTGTTACCGCTTCGCCCAAGAGTAAGCTGAAAAATCAATAGATTTCGCGAATTTGTGCCGCACGACAACAAGAAAGAAAGAAGGAAAAAAAGGAAGAAAAAGTCCGAAATTAAAGCCAAGTTGAGAAAACTTCATTTGAATTCCTTTTTTGCATGGATCTATCCGGTGTCGTGGATTTTTGCATCGCGGATTTATCTACCATTCATCGTCGGATCGGGTAAGTTCTTCAAGAAAAATATGTAAATTCCCCCAAACGATTTGATTTTTTTGAGGTATTTTTCTATGGCTTTTATTCAAGCTTTTATTCCAGATGTAAGAACTCTATGGGTTAATATATCGGGTTAGTTTCAAGATATTCGAAAAACTTATAGGCCTTGGAAAATCATTTTTGAGTGTAAATATTATTTAAGTTAACAGTGAAGCTTGCAAAGCGGAATATGACTTTTATTTCAAGAATCTGACTAGTTTTGTAGACTTTTAGGATTTTTCAATTAAGAATTCGGACTATTTTAATAGGTTTTAACCTTGCAACATTTAATAAATATTATAGACAAAGAATGGTAGGCAAAGAACATTTACTGGATTAGTAACGTGAAGTTCCTCAACGATTCAAGCCAAAATTTAGAGTGGAAAACTACTGAGACAACCCAGAAAAGTGCAGTATATTTTCCTAAAACTTCCTAGGACAAGCTAGAGCCGGAAATTTGAGACTTACTTTGTTAAAGTGCCACCTCCCTATGAGTAAGCCTTTTTACCGATTGCCTTATTCAAAGCTAAATATTTATTAAACGGATCTTGTTTATAAGTAGGATCGAATTTTTTTATATTCAGAAATCCGTCGGTTTGCGGGTATTTTTCCAATGGGTTTTCTTTTTCGTATTGTATTGTATTTCAAGATAACAATTTGAATTGGAAGAATAATAAAGTTCCTATTGTTTAAAATGGATACGATGGCGTGTATAACTAAGTATTATTTCTCTGCCACTTATGGTACTTAGATTGAGTAATTACTTATAAATAAATTCGTTTGGCATAAATTTTGGTTTATTAAAATTTATATTTGTTCAGCTGTGCTTGTCATATATCCATATCATCATTTTTCATGTGTTATCTAATCGGAAAGAAGGAAATATACTTGGTTGTTCAATAATTCTTTGAGGTATAAACGATTTTTCCGTTTTAGAATTGTCTTTTTACATTTAATTTCGTTTTTACCATCATTTAATCCTATTGGAAACCGGTTATTATAAAGAACCTCCAAGTACTTTTCTCGTTTTTAAAGAAGTCTGCCTTAAATCTTGTTTTATTTGTTAGAAGTATCCATTATTCAAGGTTAAGATTTTCTTCTTCTGCTTATGAGGATTTATTGATTTGATTTCCTCAATTTCTCGTGACATTTTCTTTCAGTTAGATTTAACCTCTGGTTACCTCTATTGTATTTCATAAAATATATCTAAAATCTGTTTCATTTGTTGAAGAAAGAATATTTTGTTTTCGAATACTTCTGGTTTTGAAGATTTACCGATTTTTCTTTAAATTAGATTTAACCTCAGGTTAGCTCTGGTAAATTTTCCTGAAATATGGCTAAAATCTGTTTCATTTGTTTGGAAAAACCCCTTGTTCGAGGTTAAGAATATTTTGTTTTCGAATACTTCTGGTTTTGAAGATTTACCGATTTGTTTTCTTTAAATTAGATTTAACCTCAGGTTACCTCTTCATGAAATATGAAATATGGCTTAAATCTGTTTCATTTGTTGGGAAAAACCCCTTGTTCGAGGTTAAGAATCTCCCCTTTTCAAAGTCTTCTGGTTCTTCGAGTCTTTTTGACTTGATTTCATCAATTCCCCGCGACATGTGTTCGCCTTCATCATCCATCCAAAACGTGTGGCGCCAAAAATATCAAGTTTTTTCTTTATAGTTTTTTTTTGTTTCTCCTTTGTTTCTTTTTTGTTATATTTTTGTATCTCTATTTTTTGTCGATGCCTCACTATATGTGGTATATATTTCCATAGATTTGTGGCTTTATTTATTTATACCTTTCGTGGCCTTTCGAGCGCTTCTAACCAACTTCTACATATTCCGATTCGGATTCCGATCGCGATCCGTTTGCTAATTAGCATTTAAATTATGCAAATATTAGTTGTGCGTTGATGATGTTTCAACCAATTTCTTTTCTTTCTGCGGCTCAAAATGTGAATAGCTATACTATGTGATGTGTGAGGTATATACATGAATACATATGTACAACGTGGCCTCAGTTTCTTCTTTTTTATATATATTTTTCTTTATTTTTTTTTCTTATAAGCCGCACGTAGAATTTCTTGTTGAACCGGTTTCTGGCTGCTGCTGCTCACCATATTTTTTTTATTTGTTGCCACACACACTCGCACACGAAAAACAAATAACAAATATATAAAAATAAAAAAAAATACACATTCACATGGTATTTCTTGTTTTCTTTTCTTTTTTTGCGTTCATTTAAATGCAATCGCAATCCGCGCATATTGATTTTTCCTTCTCTCCAGAAAAAAGAAAAGAAACAAAAAAGGGAAATGTTTGTAAAATAAAGAAAACAAAAATTGAAAAGATACGCAAGTAAAAAAAAACTGCCTTTTCGATGATGGATGAAACGAAAAAAATTAATAAATATAAAAATAAAGAAAACAGTAGAAAAATTGAGAATAAACTAAATTTGTATATAATATTCAATTCAATTTTAGAAAACCAGCACTAAATCCTTTTTGTATTTAATTTTAATGCTTATATTTTGAAAAAAGGGATACAGAACAGATTATTTGAGGTTAGACCTTTCTTCATTCATTCTTTCAATTTGTAGAATTTCGAGGATTTGTCAATGATAAATATTATTTGATTATTTTCGTATTTTTTAATACTTCCTAGAAATTACGAAATAAATAAAAATGCAATTCTTTTCTTTACACTGGGCGTTATGACACGCACCCGAAATAAAATGCAAATCTGGGCTTGTAGAGAAATCTGTAGAAAAAGGGGGTAAATCTTCACAGAAGGCTGGTGCAAGGGGCACAGACTGTCACTTGACATTTTAATGGAATTTTTATGTTTGTCGGCAACAAAATAAAGCTAAAAATGAAAATATATTGTACAATGTGACACAAAAAAATGCAAAACAAGTAAAAAATGTGTAAAATTACGCGACAAACGAAAACGAAACAAAGCACAGAGAGAACAATAAAGGCGCAAATATGAATGAGCAAAAGTCAAAGTTGATATCAATATTTTTTGTTTTATTTTTATTTCTTTTCTTCTTTTTGCGCCATTCGAATGTAGATCATTCTTCCCCTTGTTCCTTTTATTATTCCATTTGCAAACTTTGGAACATGTGAAAGTAATTTAAAAGCAAATTCCTTGTGCTCTTGTGCTTATCTCGCGCAACTTTCTTATCGCCTTTTTTTTTATATGTCCGTCGATTCTCACTATCTCCGCCTCCTCGAATGTTCTTGAACCTGGAGAAGAGAAAAAGAAACAAAAAGAAAACAGAGAAGAGCAGCTAAAGAAACGGAAGAATTCGTTACTATTACAACTCCCGACCACTTAAGTTTGGTAATTTTCGCATTCTTTGCGCTGATTCACTTTTTGAAAATTCTTCATTTTCTTTTTAAAAGTATCACAAGTTTAAACTATCAATATTAATTTCTATCAAGTAATTAAGCAAGCTATACAACAATTAATATTAAAGGGTGTAAGCCCTATTTTTCAAAGAAACTAATGTGTTATCGTAGTTTCTGTCTGGATTCTTCTTTATTTCTTTGATTTTATTCGCTTCCTTTTTATTTTCAATGTGTGTTTTCTTCTTTTATAATTTGTAGTGTGACCGTAGTCTTTTCTCTCCTTAATCCTAATTTTCTTATTGTCTTAATTTATCTCTATTTGATACAGCGGAATTGAAACACACATGCGAAAATTAATATTATACTAATGCTATTTTAATAAAATGCTAAAAGGGCTACACTATACCATACTTAGTACTCAGTTAATGCTTACAAATGCAATATATGATAAATAATATAAATTCAGGCTATGTGAAATATTTAAGTGATGAAAAGCTGCATTAATTTCGGTTGGATTCTTCTTAGTAGTTTCCACATGGAATTCCGCAAATAATCAAGATCCCACTTTCGCAAAGTGAAGGAGCCACATGTGTGCGACATATGCGTTTCACTTAGCATTTTGCACTTTGCATTTTGCAATTTTTTCAATTTAAAAATTGCAATCGTTGTTGGTAGCGCTACTACTACTACATACTTTGTTGTTATGTTTTCTGGCCGTTTCTCTGTTTCCCTGTTTGTGTGGGTAGATATTTTCGTGTACACAAATAAATTAAGAAAAGTAACCAACAAAAATCAGCAACCTACGGTACATAAATTGAGGTGGAAAACACGTTTTCCCGGCCAACAACTACAATAATAACTGATAAAGCACACGCACGCAACAAAAACAACACGCAGGCGACACCTGGGGAAAAATTATATAAAAGGAATTACAATGTAAGTGTAAAAATATTCGTAAACTATTGAAGTTGATTTGGGAAAGAATTTAGGGAATTTTAAAGCATCATTTTACACAAAATAAAAATATAGTTAAATAATAATAATATATTTGAATAATAATAATAATATTTAAAGAACAAAATGGATTGCATTTATTTATTTAATCCTTGTTTTCATTTATGCTTCATTTTCTCAATATCCTGTTACCCTCAGTTTATCGAATCGATATCTTACTAATCTCGTTACTACTTAAAAAAAAAAGGTTTAAAAACTTTCCCATCAAAGATTAATAGAATACTAAAAACCATAATTAATGATTGAATATTATTAAAAATTTTAATTAATAATAATACATTTAATTTAATATTTCGAATCAATTCAATATTAGGTTTTCCCAATAAAAACAATATCGGTACTCATCGTCACTACGTGGACGTGTAAAAGGAATTACAATGTTACTGTAAAAACATTCGTAAACTATTGAAGTTGAATTTGGGAGTTTAAGGAATTTTAAAGCATCATTTTTTCACAAAATAAAAATATAGTTAATAATAATAATATTTAAAGAAAAGAATCGATTGAATTTATTTATTTAACCCTTGTTTTCATTTATAATTCTTCAAATAAAAGCAATTACTAGGCTTCATTTTCTCAATATCCTGTTACCTTATTAATCTCGTTACTACTTAAAAAAAAAAATGTTAAAAAACTTCCCCATCAAAGTTTAATAGAATACTAAAATCCATAAATAATGACTGATATTAATTAATAAATTTGAATTAATAATAATAAATTTAAATCAATATTTCTATCAATTCAATATTACGTTTTTCCAATAAAAACAATCTCGGTACTCATCGTCACTACGTGGACTACCGTCCACAGTAAGACAATATTTTTAAAGCGCTTCTATTCGTACGTCCTCAACTGTTTTTTGCGCTTACTCACACACGCACACGATGTGTGTGCACTAAATTAAAGCTCAAAAGCGAAAAATCAATACTTTACTTTACCCAAAAAACAAAAAAAAAATGCCGAAAAGTGGAGGAAGTATAAGAAGAAGAGCAGGAGGAGGATGAGGCTAAAAAGAAGAAAAGGAGGAGGGAACGAGGCAGCAGGCGGCGTTTATCTGAAATGAATTGCTTTCGGCCTACTCGTGATTTTTTTTTTCTCTTTTCCTGTGTCTTTTCCTCTTTTTCATTTGGTTTTCTGTCTCTGTACGTATTTCTGGCTTTTATCAGGCAACAACAAAGACTAAAAGAAACACCAACCACCCACACACACCCATGTGTGTGTGTGTGTGAATAAAACAGTGAAAAAGCATGCGCTGCTATTTATACGTGCTTGTGTGTGTGTGTGTGTGCTCCACAATTATTATTATTATTATTATGCCGCTCTCTTATGTCTCTCTCTATCTCTCTCTCTTTACACGGTTTTCTTCTTGTTTTCTTTAACTTTTTCGTACGTGTTTCACCTTGCGCGCCGTGTGTGCCGCTGCCGCTGCTGCTGCTGCTGCTGCGTTTTACTCGTTAGACTCGTTTTTACCCCCACCCGTCTTTATCATGCTCTGCGCCTTGCCCGCCGCTTCTTAGCCTCCTCTTTTTGCTTTTGTCTCTCCTCTCTCCTCTTGTTGTCTTCTCCTTTTGCTTCCACACGAGAGTCTCCTATCATTTTTCATGCACACACACACACACACACACAGACGTACACAGCCGCCTTTTGTTGCTGCACTTTGTGGGGCTTGAAATTGCGACGTTGCCGCTCTTCACACGAAAATTAAGCTATTTTCAGTGGAGAAGAAGCTAACAAGAAGGAAAACTTGGTGGAAAATTCGCAAGGGAGAGAAATCGTACAAATTTTCGGCTGATTTTCAATTTTAAACGTATTTTGCTCTTTCAATTTAATTAACAGAGACCGTAATAATCAGATTTTTCAAGATTTTGTAATGATTTTCAACATTTCCTTAAAGTTTTGATTTGTTTTAGCTTTTTACTCAATTTACATCAATCTTAACTGTTCAACGATCTTATTTTATAAAGAATTTGGGTTATTTCTCTTTAGAAATTGAACTGAAATGTAGCAAATGTTTATGTAAAAGAAAAATTACTATCTGAAATGTAAAATAGCTTTCGTTACCTTTTTTTACTTTCTATACACAAAATCACAAATTAGGTAACGAAAGCCACACACTTTTATTGCATATTCCATAAATACCCTCATTTTAAATACTTTTTATATACTCTGAAGTTACTACACCAGTCTTAACTACTTACTACTATTTTAAATGTAAAATAGCTTTCATTACCTTACGTATTTTAATTTATAATACATAACTTAATCTAAGATTTTTGTTTTCACAAATAAGGTAACGAAAGCCACACACTTTTATTGCATATTCCACAAATACCTTCCTTTTAAATACTTTGTATACACTCTGAAGTTACTACACCAGTCTTAACTCGTTTATTTTTGATTTTTGTTCAATCAAGGACAAAATGAAAGCTTAAATTTGTTAATTTTGTTATTATGACAATCGTGTGCACGGGTTTTACTCATAGGTATTAATTCGCAGATATCAGATATCAGGTTTTTTTGTGAACAATTGCTAAAATTTCTGATTATCACAAAGCTAATTAATAAGCACGAAATGAACAATAAAAAATGAATTTATATTCGTGTTTCGGAACATGCATTTTATTTATAACGTGTTTTGGCGCTTATTTACATTGGGTTATTTTTGGAATAAATAAATAAATAATTGAAGAAGCATTATAATATAATGAATAAGATGTGCTCTAATAATACTTACTTTAAAGTACTTTACAATGCTTTTCAAGCGCTTTTAAACAGGGAAAAGTTCAGCAACCAAAAAGCGAACAATGTGTGTAATTAAATAAATTAGAACACATGAGCTCACTATGTTCAATTACTGTTTAATTACTTTCTTGCAACATTTTACAATAGAAACAAAACCCTAATTGCCAAAAGCGAGCTCTCAGAAAATAATTATTTTGGTTTAACCTCACCTTTTGCATATTAAACAAAATTTCTTCTTCAGTTGGGTAATGAAATATAATGGAAAAAAGGAAAATATTTTGTCAAATTGACAAAGGTAACGAATTCAGTTGAAGACACACCACAACACACAAGCATGGTATTTTCTAATTAATCTTGCTTCGCATTCACTTTCAAAATGAAATGTATCCTTTTTATTAGTTAGTTCCTTATTTAATTGCAATTTAGCCTTATCAGGATCCTTTATTTAAATTTAAGTGGCATTCGGGGGATAATCTTGGTAGAGGTGGAGAACTATCGATGGCACTATCGACACTATCGATGGTTCGGTGCTATCGAGCTTCCATCGATAGTTTTGCACAACGCTGCACATCCTAAAAAAAAAACATTCATATTTGAAAGTGGAAAAAAAACCTATAGCATGGATAAGTTTCCAAGTTTCTAATAGGTAAAAGCATTTGTATTTTTAATTTTCGAAACTAGATTAAATGAAATGTCTTATTAATTTGTATAACACGAATAAGCTACAAATGAAATGTATTTTTATTTTATAGGATTTCCACATACAATAAAGTTTTGTTTAAATTTCATTTAATAGTTTTTTTACATTTAACAGTTAAAACATGACATTATCGATAGCACTATCGACACTATCGATGGTTTGAGAAAAACAATCGCTTGCTATCGATGGCGCCGACTATCGATAGTTCTCCACCTCTAATACTTGGCAGCTTCTCCGAGAAAAAAAATTCACCATGGGTTCGAATCCTGCCTTTGGCGTATTAAATTATAACTTATTTTTTTGCGAATTTCTGTTAAATTATTAATTATAGGGTGTCCCTAATTTTTCCATTCGATTGCAAACTTAAGACCGAGCATTGATTTTCGCTAAAATAATAATAAACTACATTTTACCGCGATGATGATGATAAAGTTCTTAAATTGCTTGAAAAATTGCTGAAAGCACCGAGAAGAAAATAACCCAAAAAGAGTAAAGCCAAAAATATGAAATAAAAGGCCGAACGAAGCAAAGCAGGAGCAGCAGAAGCAGACAACAACAACATGCTCGCCCCCCTCTCGCTCGCACTCACTGGCTACGTTTCGGGCCATCGCTCGCCTTTCCCCATCTCCCTCTCTGTATCTGTCTCTCTCCCACTCTCGCTCACTCTGGCACTCTGGGGAATTTTTTGGTGAGTTCGTCGTTTCGTTTCGTCCGTCGCTTTGACGTTTCGTTGTTCGTCGTTTAGTCGCTTGGTCGCTTTGTTGTTCGATTCGTTTTATGACGTTGCGAGTTTTATGTCTGCGCGTCTGTGTGTGTGCGTCTGGTTTTAGCTGTGTGTGTGTGTGTGTGTGTGGTATTCAGTTGCCAACGGCGCTGCCGCCTTGCACTTGTTGTTGCTGTTGCGTCACCCGCACTCTTTTACCCACACACACACAATTACTCACTCACATACAGACGAGCGTTCCTGCGCACGATGTCTCTGCCTCGCTACCTCCTCTTCATTCCATTCCCCACCGCCACCCACTCTAGCCGCCCTCACGCCACCTCCACCTCGTTCTCTTTCTATTTGCCATGCCGCCTACTGTTTGCTTTCGTGTACTTTTAAGTGTGTGCGTGTGTCTGCCTGTGTGCACAGTGGTGCTCGCAATTATGGCACCTGTCTAAATTGCACCAATTTATAAATGTTCATGTTTCGCCAATGGGAAAACGCCTATTACTATGTATCTTTAAATTAAGTATAACAAGGTCTCTAGCTAATCAATATTTAACTACGCATTAAATTCCAGAAAAATACAAATGTTTCTATTAAAAAAAATAATAAACGGATCTATGTCAGTCTGAAGATAAAATTTAAGGGTGTATGAGCCACAATATATGTATTTGTTTTGGCGCCCACTGTGCGTACGCGTATGTGCGCTTTTGTTGCTGACTGTGTAAAAGTTCCCGCGTTTTGTTGTTGTTGCTGCTGTGTTCTCCTTTTCTGTTTTTGCTCAACCTCAGCAGTGGCCTGCCCCCATCCCCCATCCCCGTTGCTCCATCTCTTTCATCCTGCCCCGCTTCACCTCTTGTTCTTCTTAGTCGTTGCTCCATTACTGCTTCGATGGGTCGTTCATTTGTTGTACGTCGTGTCCCTTTCGCTCTCCTCTGCCGGCTCTCAGTCGCTCTTCCGCTTGACTTGTGCGCAGAGCCCCCTCGTGTTGCCATCTCACTTCCACTCGCTCGGTATTGCTCTCACACGCCATCTACCCTTCTCTCTCTGGCTCTCGCTCTTGAACATGTGCCTCGGCATCATTTTCGTCTTCTTCTTCTTTGAGTTGTTTTTTTTTTCCCCCTTTTTAAGCTATTACAGTACACTGTGGTTACAGTGAACTATAGAAATTGTATTTTACTGTTTACTTTTAAAAAAAAAATTCCTTTAAGGTTAAGTCTTAACTATAATTTTCTTACAGTGTGCACTGTAGTTTTATTATTATTATTATAACGCAGAGTTTTGCTTGTGTTTCTCTTTTTCGGTTCTTATTTTTTGTGTCTTCTGTTTCAGTTTCTTTTTTTTCTTATAGTTTTTAAGCCTCCTTTTCATGCATATTGTCGTCGTCTGTGCTTGCCGAGTGTATGTTTGTGTGTTGTTATTTTTATTAATTTGTTTGCACTGGGGCTGTTTTCATGCTTTTTGCTTTTTGCTTTTTGCCTTTTGCTTTTTGCCATGCTGCCTGGCTCTGGCTCTGGGTGAAAATTGGCAACGGGGCTGCTTTAATCTTACGCGTGCTTAAGTTTTGTTTCTTTCTTTTTGTCTTGCCTCTCACTTGCTCTCCCGCGAAGTTCGGCAACGTCGCCGCGTCTGCTTCTGTGTATTTTTATTGCTTTGCCTGCGACGCTTGGTTGATTTTTAATTTTTTTTTTTGTTTTCTCCTCCTCTCTATTTGTATATCCCCCTTGTGTGTTTTTCTTTTACCGCCGCTCGCGCTTTGGCTTTTATTTTACTTTGTTTTGCGGAATTTCTTGCTTAATTTTCGCAGCTTGAATTCAATTCAATTTTCGGTGTGCGCTTAATTTTCGTGATAGTGTGAATTTTTTAGTATTTATTTTCGTATAGGATGAAAAACATGTGCCCAAAAATACCGAAAATATACTGTTTGGTAGAGAGAGAGACAGCGAGCGGCGTTGCCAGATTTCATCATCACCACCGCACAGCAGCTGTTCGTCTTCTCTGTACGGTTCTCGAGTGTGTTTCTGTGTGTGTGTGTGTGTGTGTTTGATATCGAATGATAGATGAGTGGGCGAAAATTATTGATGAGTTCTTCTTCTTCATCGTCAACATCATTATCTTCCTCTTGTATAAATATAGTCTAAGAAGTTGTAACTTTTTATTCACACTCAGAGAGCTTGAAAATAAATGTGCATTTGTATTCGTTTAAAAATTAATTTGGCAAAGCAACGCAAACAAGTTAATGAGCAAATATCCGGAATAATTAAACATATTTTTCTCTCTTTAATTAAGAGAAAAAAAAAAGAAAAAAAACTAGGTACAGCTTGAAGTTTCTGAATTTGAATTTCAATTGATTTCGGTAATTGTTTTTTATTACAAAATAATTATGGGAATTTTATTAACTTTGTCTGAGTTGGATTTGTGGTTGGTAAATACACATCTAGAGAAAATCAAGTTATTATTAATGAAAACCTTTATTTTGTAAGCATTAACTGAGTACTACGAGTATTGCATAGTGTAGCCCTTTCAGCATTTTGCAAAGCATTTAGCATTTTATGTTAAGATTCCGCCGAGATAAAATGAAATTTGGATTAAGTAGAAAAAGAGACTACGGTCACACTACAAATTAGAAGAAAACTACACACATTGAAAATAAGAAGAGAGTGAATAAAATCAAATAAATAAAGAAGAATCCAGAGATAAACTACGATAACAATTTATAAATATTCACTTGGAAACGTTTTCATAAAAATGTTGAGTGACCAAACCAAATTAAAACGAGAAAGAAAGCTAATAATAATAAAGCACTTTACATGTATAATTTTAAATTTTCATATAAATCGACCGATTGCTTCTATGGCAGCTATATGATATAGTGGTCCGACCTTAATGAAATTAAAACCGTAATTCTAGAAGCATAAAAAACTGCTATATCTCAGAATTTATAGAAATACTTTGAAAAACAAAGAAGTTACAATTTTTTTTACATTAATTTCGCCATGATTCCTATGGCAGCTATAGGATATAGTTTTCCGATTTCGGCCGTTCCGACATATATACTGCGTGCTAAAGAAATAAGACTAGGCTGAAAATTTCAGCTCGATAGCTCAAAAACTGAGAGACTAGTTCGCGTAGAAACCGACAGACGGACAAACGGACAGACGGACATGGCTAGATCGACTCGGCTGGTGATGCTGATCAAGAATATATATACTTTATGGGGTCGAAGATGCCTCCTTCACTGCGTTGCAAACATCTGGTCAAAGTTATAATACCCTTTTTTATACCCTTAAAAAATAATTGTAATTCCTTTAAAAAGTCTATGTGAACTTCAGGCAAGTAATATCAGGTTAATCAATACTGTAATAATAATTGAAAAATATAATCGAAGCAATTAATCGATAGAAAAAGGTCTTCATACGGTTAAAATTCTAGGTGTCTTTATTTGGATTAAAGCTTAAAAAATAAAAATCAATTTTATTATTGTAATATAAATGGGGTTATGAATGCTTAGCTATAGATACCAGTGCTATTACTTGTACAATTGTTATATGTACATATTTCCTATAGATTCCTGAGGACTTTTGACCGTAAATACCTTAAGCTCTCCGGTCGATAACCAAAAGTCAGTCGAAAGGCGGGCAGGCAAAGGCAGGGTGGCAATTCAATGACAGAATATAATCGTAATCGCTGGCAGACGCGATTGCGATAATGCGCCCGCCCGGCCTGGCCTGCACTTCAAACTGAAACTGAAAACCGGTCTGGGATCTCGGGTCTCGGGTCTGGGTCTGGTGGGGACATTATTATCTGCTGGAATATTTATGGCCATTATCGATTTTCTAATCATCTAACCTGCTATGACTGCTATCGTTGTATATTTACCTCCCAACCCAACCCTCCCCCCTGTCACTTTTTGCAACTAACTAATCAGAGTGTTCATTTTCTTTGTTTTTTGCTCTCTTTGCAGGTTGAAAATCGGACGAAAACAAAGTTAACTTCTTTACTCGCTGCTTATCCTCTATGGTTTTTTTTTTTTTTCGGTGTGTGATGTCTTGTGATAAAGCGAGGGAGAGAGCCAGCGAGCAGGCGAGAGAGAGACGGCAAGAGACAGACCAAATGCGTAATGAAAAAAAAAATAAAATAAAAGTGGTGTGCAAAGCTGTTAATTAATGGAAAAATTCGTTTTAATGCCGCGTTGTGTCGTGTTTTTCGGTTCGGTTCGGTTCGGATCGGTTCGGATTTTTTATAGGATTAAAAAATTAATTAATATAGAGAGAAAAACGAGAGAGGAAAAACAAAAGAAAGATATTTCAAGTGTATATTTTTTCCAGTTTTTTTTTTTGTTGATGTAAAGGAGAGAAAGATGATTTCTCCCAGTGTGTGTATAATAATAATTATATTATAATTTGTCTATATCCCTCGTTACAGCAGTGTGTGTGTGTAAATAGATCAACAAGAAATAATTAATTGAATGAATTAGAAATATTTAAATATAAAAATAAAAGAAAAAGAAAGAGAAATAATTAATACACCGAGAAGTGCAGGCAAAGCGCAGGCAAAATGCAAAGCCACTAAAAAGGCCACCTCCCCCAGCAACAACTGTGCTGTTGTGGCAGCAACAACAACAGCCACTAAAAAATAATAATCATAATAAAACCCAATACCAGAAAGAAATATATAAAAAATAAATCAGCAAAAGGAAAAAAAAATACAAGTGTCAAAGTTAGACATACAAAATTAAATATAATTTATTTTTTTTTGTTGTGTGTGCGGGGCATTTCTCCGGAGAGAATGTCGCAGTGCAATGCTGTTGGCGGCTACAGCAACGGCAACAACAGCAGCAGCATCAACACATTAATCAATTTTGAATCGATCTATTCTGGGCGCCAAAACAAGTGTTTAAGCCAAAAGAGTTCGGCATGAAATGGAAGCAGCTATACGCTCCACTTCAGTGCAGGTCGGTGCTCCGCCGCCCACAAACAACAACAACAGCAGCAGCAGCAGCAGCAGCAGCAGTGGCAGTAACAACAACAGCAGCAGCAGCAGCAGCAACAGCAACAACACACCCAACGGTGCGCAGCAGCAGCAGCACTTGCAGCAGCAGCAGCGCGTTGCCACTAGCAACCAGCAACAGTTGCAGCAGCAGCAGCAGCAGCAGCAGCAGCATGATAATGGACCAACGTCCCATCATTTACATCAATCATCAGTCTCTAATCAGCAAAGTAAAACAACGCAACAGCAACAGCAGCACCAGCAGCAGCAGCAGCAACACCAAAAGCAGCAACAGCAACAGCAGGCCGCCAACATGTCCGCGTATCAGCAACGCCTGCCATCAGGTGCACCATCGATTCACAGGTGAGTGTCCAACTTCAACTTCAACTCCTAATTCAAGTTATTTAAGATCCCGCAAATCGGCGAATCGCATTTTCCCACACACACACCCCGAACAAATTTCCGCCGCAAACCTCATTTCCTGTCGGGAAAAACTGAAAAAAAGAAAAGAAAAAGTGTATGTTAGGCTTGGGAGAACTCTCTTCTGCAGTTGATAAGTGAAAATATGGACCAGAAATCAAGTTATTTGCAGTGAAGTGGATTTTCTTTACCTTTTCTTGTGCTGTTAAAACACTTTATTACAGAGCAGAGATGGTCACGTAGTGGCTTTTTAGGTTCCCTGACTTTTTTTTGTTTGCCTTTAGCTTTTTTTTCGTGCCCATCTATGTCACAGAGTTTTTACTTAAAGATTTCTTATAGATTTGTTAGATGTTTTGTGTAATATTAATATTGTAATATTAAATAGTTTATTTCTTTAATATGATTGCAATAATTTATTTGTTTCATTTATTCGATAGAGATCATATGCAAAGTGGGATTTTGTTAGCCAATAGTTGCAAAGTAATATAAAAAAAGTATAATTCTTATAACATTTTCTTTGAAAACAAATATGTATACTGATGGAATATTTGTATACAGAAATTCGTGTTCAGTTCAGGAAAAATACTGTTTAATTTATTTAATTGCCACATCATTTATTATCCCTTGTAAGTAAGCGAAAAAGATGTTTGTTAGATGTTTTGTGATATTTTGTAATATTAAATAGTTTATTTCTTGAATATGATTGCAATACTTTATTTGTTTCATTTATTCGATAGAGATCATATGCAAATAGGGATTTTTTTAGCCAATAGTTGCAAAGTAATATCAAAAAAAGTATAATTCTTATAACATTTTCTTTGAAAACAAATATGTATACTGAAATTTGTGTTCATTTCAGGAAAAAAAAACTGTGCAATTTATTTATTTGCCTCATAATTTATTATCCCTTGTAACTAAGCGAAAAAGGAATTATTAGGTAATGGAAAATTAGGTATTTAGGTAATGGAAGAATTGGATCCAAAAAATTCGGTTCAGTGTGAAAAAAAATCGTATTTATTTGGGGTTGTTTCCATAAATTTTGCAATCCAAGTATGGCCCATTTTAAGGAAATAAATATTAGTTAATATTAAGTATTAGAAAGATTGTTCCTGATTTTTCTGACTGAACCCCTCACCTCCCATCAGTCAGTGGCTAGGTGCTGATACTTTCTCTTATTCAGCGTCTTCTTCAGAATTTCCTTTGACAGAATTGTGTTCTTTGGCACAAAAAGATGCCTTCGCCTGAGATAGCTTTTCTACCTTGCCATTCCTATTCAGTTATTTCTTGGGAAAACCCAAAGTAGAATTCAAAGCTTAGTGGCAACAGCTGCAAGTCTGCGATTCGCTTTAATCAGCATTCGGGGATGTAAAGTTATCGGATTTAACCAGGTGGCACTAATGGCAATTAGCATCTTGCATTTTGCATTCTGAACATTGCATTTGTTAATTTAAATCAAATGAAATGGACTTTCGCATGCCATTACTGGTGACAGCAAGAAAATGATGAAGAATATTATTGGATATCGTTGACGTGTAATTTTAATAATGCGAAATGGCGAATTAAAATCAAAAATATTTATAATGGCTTTTGCTACAAATGATTATTATTCACCTATCACATTTCCACTGACTGTCAATACTTGTTTGTCTTTACAATAAATAAAAAAGGGCTGCAAATTGCATTTATCTGCATTGATGTGGAAACAAAAAGAGGACGAGTGTGGATTTCCTGGGCAGTCAGTCGGTTGGAATTGTTGTTTTCCTTTTGTGTGAACACAAATAATATCATAATTTTCGCTTGCGGCTTTTGGTAGGAATTTTCCTTTAATTATATCTGCTTTGCTCTGCACTGCTCTGCTCTGTCGATGCGCCTGCCTGTCATCGAATTAAAATCAGAGAATGCACATATTAGTTAATTGGAACTAGGTTGGATTTCATTCGCATGGCTTTAACTGTGTATCTCCTACATTTTAATGCCTTTAACTCTGTCTCTAATTGGTTTAAGCCTTGATTGTGTCCAATTTGCAGTTGAAGAGGATCTGTTTCCTTTACTGTGGTATAGTTGTCAGTATCACATTGTTACAAGAGCTATTAGTTATCCTTGCTATCCTTTCGAGTATTATTTTTCTATACAAATGCATTTTTCCTCGATAAAAAAAAAAAATAGGGAGAGAGAGGAGGAAAAGTATTGGCTTTCCCGTTACCGGACAATTTGTTTTATTTTCCCTTAACCAATTACGTACGTACTAACATGATGATGGGCGGTAGTTCCTGCTAGATTTTTCATATTATTTTCCTCTAATTGGTTAAAGCTTTCCTTGGGGTTTATTTTCCTTCAATCAATTATATGGTTTCCCTCTGCATTTTATTTTATTTTTTTTTCCTGTGCTGTGGAGGCGGGCGTTGGTTGGTATTATTTTCCCCGCTTTACGCAATTGCTGCACTTTCCTTTTTTTGCAATCCTTGCGCTGAAAGGAAGATATACAAATGTTGTTGACGGGGTATTAGTTTTCCTACTTTTTTTTCTCCCTCTACTTTGCGGGGGCTTGGGATTTTCCACGAACTCAAAGAGGGGCAATAATAATAATTTTAATTGCAATTTCAAGGAGCTTATGCAAAAACGCAGCAATTAGGGATAATGATCAGCCCACGCGGTTTTATTGTTCATCATTTCAGCACACAAGAAGCGGCAGCAGCAGCAGCAGCAACCTTATTCCCCTAATGAAGGGATTAGTCATTTGTTTGTATTTATTATTGCACACTCGCAATGCAATTTATACCACTCAGATTTCGTTTATCAGTCCAGCCGTCCGACGGTCGCGGCCAACCAATTAAAATTCTCAGAAAGTCAGTCAGGAGGTTTCGCTTGCAGATTAGATTTCTTTCTGTGTGATGGAAATAAACCTGAATTGGAGGTTTATTTATGTGAGGTTGAAACCGCGTCGCCACTTGAAATGCGAAGAAAATATATACCCAAGATATACCCTCAAGATCTTGTTTATAAGGACCTTTATGCTTGACCTTGACTCGCTTCAATGCCACTGGGCAACTACTTACTATCTGTGCAACCAGTTTCCACCTCCACTGTTATGCTAATGCTTTATTGTGGCTCGAAAACCGTTCCATAAACTTTATTTATTTATGACTTTACTAATGGGTGGGGGGCTTAAGAGAAAAACTATAATATATTCATAGAAACTAAATTTGTTGTATTATTCATTTGATTTTTAATGAAAGGAAATGCCGAAAATAATAAGGTTTTAGTTATGTAGATTTTTTTAAACAATTTTCCAGTGTTCAAAACCAACAAGTTTTTGAAGATTATGAATGAGGCGATACAAATTAGAGAGGTTTCTTTAATATTTCTTAACTAATTTACAGCTTTGATAATTTTATTATAAATACTTTTTTGAAATAAGTGAATAGAATTAGTAAATGATCAAGCTTTTAGTAAAAACATATTTAAAACTAATTGGTAAACTAATCAAAGTTAAATTTATAACATTTTTGTTGAAATATCAAACTAGATTCCACTGTTCCCCATTCCATTCAGCTGATTCATGTTCTATTCAGTTTATCCCTGCTTCAGTTAGCTTGTTGCCCGTTCTATTCAGCTGTTCCTCGTTCTATTAAGATGTTTCCTGTTCCATATTCCTTAGTTCTCTGTTTTATTCAGCTCTTACATTTGTATTCAGCTGTTCCCCGTCCCTTTTAGATGTTCCATGTTCCATAGTCAGCTGTTCCTTGTTCCATAGTCAGCTCTTCTCTGTGCTATATTATGCTGTTCCTCGTTCCATTCAGCTGTTCCCCGTTTCATTCAGCTATTCCCCTTTCCATTTCGCTTTTTTAACCTTAGTTTACTTCAGCTGGTCTTTCTTCGCTTTGCCATTTAATTCATCCGTTTTCCATTTAATTCAGCTGTTCTCAGTTCCATTCAGCTGTTCTCAGTTCCATTCAGCTGTTATCTACTCCATTCAGCTGTTCCGCTTGCAGTTAGGGAGAAAAAAAAAAAGAAACAACACCTGTAATTACCTAGAAACTAAACACATTCCACCTCCTCTTTTGCACATTTCCGCATTAAGTTCGTTTTTTATGTTTTGTCTGGATTCCACTTGTCGAGGTGGGGAAACCTTCAAAGCGAAATATCGCTTACCAGCATTTTGCATTTGAATTGATTTCATAATTTGCATTCAACGCCAGTTGGTCGGTAATGAGTCATTGCAAAAATGGAGACGAGGGGTGGACCAAGGCAAGGCGCTGAAATAGAGCCATACAAGTGGGGGTAAAAAATCCGGAAAACGTAACAAATAAAAACACACAGATGACGACGATATAATGGTGATGATGAGGTTCAGTTGCGGTTTGGGGAAGTGGAAGTGGAAGTGTAGTCGAAGGAAGGCACTTGAGAAGACAAAGGATGGGGGCCTGATGAGTGAAAAAGAAACTAAAAATAATTATATGTAATTTAACACCATTGACCTGCCACAACGACGATTACTACAGTAAAGGGAGAGAGCGAGAAGATAGCAAAAAAATATTTTAAAAAAAGGAAAGGGGATGGTGCCTCTTTTCACAATTTTTCCACAATTTTCTTCTTTCATTTTTTGTCCATCTTGAATGGCATCAATTAAGAGTAGAAGAAATGTCCTCAAATGGAACAAAAACAAAATTTTAAACACATAATGGGGGATAAGAAAGCTCATGTTTTTTCTGTTGAACTTCGTTTTTTGTGTTTAAATTAGAACGCAGTTTAAAGTTGTTGTCTTTTCCTTATACTTTTCTTGCGGAAAAAGTTTTGGTGATTGATGTCTCTTGAATAGAGATAAAAAACCGCTGCAAAAATATGTGTTTGCCACAGACATTAAACAGAAGATAATAGAGCAAAAACAAGAAAAAAAACTTAAAAGATCTATACGAGAAATTAATTTAAATAAAAATGTATGAAATTAGTCACATTTAGATCTACATATTTAGGATTTTGTTTCATGGTTTCTTTATATTTCTTGGCCATTTAATTCATTTAAAGAAAGTAATCGGTCTTATCGGTTTAAATATCGAATTTAGTCGAGAGGAGTTAACTTAACTCGGGGTTAAATTGTTTTAAATAGAAAAAATAAATAAATTAAAATAGTAATATGTTTGTTTTTGAACTACAGGTAGGAACATATAATTAAGATGTAAGGATATGAGATATTAGAATTATATGTTTCTCAATTATTTAATTAAGAGCAACCATTAGAAAGAGACCTTTTCAGGGTCGTATCTCTTATGGAGCCTCGCACACATCAGAAGCCACAAATTTCGTTCTAAGGGAGGCAATGAAAGAAAAGGCCAAATAAAGGAATGGGGACGACCACAAAATCGAATGTTAAGGGAAGCAAATCCATCTGTTAATCGACTTTTAATGGCTCCCCCCAACCCCTATCATTCTTTTTCACTCGGCCGGCTTTCTATAGCCAGTTTTATTCCAGATCCCAGATATTTATGCTCGACTTGGACTGAAATTGAAATCAAAATTGAAATGGAAATGGAAACAACACACACACACACACACACACAACACCCTAATGGCAATTTAACTTCATTAGAATGTCATGGGAGTCCGGAATCTGTTCTTTTGTGTTGTTTTTGTCTTTACCATAGAAAAAATGTTTACGGCGGCGAATGGAACAAATGGAAGAAATGTGGGGAAAAAAAGCCAAGGCAAAACTGTGGAGAAAAGCGAGTTAAACGATAAAAGCTTCTTGTTCTTCGTCACTGATGGTGCGGGTTTTGTTATCTTCTCTCAATCTAAAAATGTAAATTCTTTGGTCCCTAAATCAATTTAAAGCTGTAATCGGAGTTTATCGAACAATTAATCGAATTTAATCGACAGAAATTGAGGTTAAGAAAGTTAAAAAGTAACTTTTTATAGATTATCGCTCTATTTCTTTTCAAATGGCACTTTTAGGGCAATAATTTGGAATTTATCGAAAAGCCGTTGTATTAAATAAATAATAGAGAGCAAAGTTTTAATATTTTTCCTGATTTTTTTTTTTACAGTCTGTGTAGTCTATCGATATCGTTTGTTCTATTATAGAAGTTACTTTCTTATCGTTTGTTTTTTATCGTTTGATTTGTTATCGTTTCGGTTTCTTATCGATATTTTTTTGCTATAGTTCGTTTTGTTATCGTTGATGCCTATTTTTATCATTTACCTTTCTCTCGTTATCTTCTATTACTTTCTTCCTATTAACTTTTTGTCAAAATGTCAACAGTTTTTATTTCATTCACAAGGGGCACACACACAACACACACACAACTACGTACACATCACATTTTTAATCGCTTTTTCGAACGGTCAAGGTTGCAAAATATTTAATGAGTCAAACGCGACGACGCCCGCTATCAGCTGGCAGCGCACAGTCGACGTCGGCAGAGGAGCGGCGCGGCGAAGGCAGCGCTGCTTGCTTGCTTTTCTGTTTTTTTTTTTGTTTATCGACCCGGCACTTTGCACTCACACACACAGCTGTGTGTGTGTGTGTGTCACTGCTGTTGTTGTTGTTATGGCTTGCTTTTCAGTCATTTGTCGATATGGCTCTCTGCCCTTCCCTCCTTCTCTATTTTCCCCTCTTTTGTTGTTACTTTTTTCGCCGACTTTTATTTTTCCATCCGCTTTTTCTCTTTCCTTGTGTGTGTTTTCGTGTGCCATTTTTAACCCATGATTGCGATTTGAGGAGAAGCTATTTTTAGAGCTAAGAAAAAAGTGTAATTAACTAAAATGTATGTAATTTGTCACATTTACATACATTTAGGATTGTATTTTGTGTTTTCTTTCTATTCCCCGAACACATTCAATTCATGTAACGAAAGTTATCGGGGTTTTTTCGGAATGTTTATCGAATTTAATCGAGAGAAATGGCTTTGCAATGTACAAACCTAAAGTTTTTTTTAGGGTGTTTCTGTATAATTTTCTATTCCGTGATATTTGGAGGGACTTTTAATTTCTATAAAATAAAAGTTATCGTATCTTATCGATAGAAACTAAGTTGGAATATTAATAAATAAGAAATAAAGGGCTTTTAGGTGTGATTAGAAAGTAATATTGGTAATTTATAATAAATATTCTTTCTAACTAATTTTACAAACATTTAAGCGGTACAAGAAATAATATCGAAGTAGATAGTAAACACAAATAAAGTATAAACTTTATTTTCACTGTTAATTATTAACAAAAAGCTACTTGTAACTCAAATCCAGCTCCTTAATTTGCTGGAAAACAGAACCAAAGTATTCTTTAGCATATTCACAGACTAAACAATAGCAAGGTTCAGATCCCAAAAGTAAAGTCAGCTCGGGGCTCCAGTTTCTCTCTCAAACAACAAACTCCAATTGAAATATACACACACGAAAGCTGATATTGCTAATTACCCACCTAACGTTATTACAACTTTAAAAGGATGTTTACATTCTGAAAACCAAAGAAACAGTCACCTCTTGTTCTCAGTTTTTCAGTTTCTCGGTTTCTCCGTCTTGGGTTAAGTTTATTTACTTATGCACATTCGATACTGAGGCGCTGGCCTTTATGGGGAGCAAACAAATAATGGAAAAATCATAGCTAACGCGGAGATACAAATGTATCTGTGTACCGTATCTGAATCTGTATCTGCGCGCCTTTTGTGTATCTCTGGTATCTAGTAGAGGAGGCCTTTTGTTATCGAATATGCAGCTATAAAAATAAACAAAGAAACACCACCCCCCGCCACTGACTTTAAAATTCATTCGAAAGAAAAAAGTTTTCGCCCATTTTCAGCTCTCAGTTTTTTCCCTTTTTTCTGTTATTTGCCGCCAACTATTTCGTAGTTTGTAACTTTTGGCCAAAAGTTTTGAATTTCTATTTTGAATATTTCAAGAAGGGGGCGTAGTTTCTTTTAGCCGGCAAAACTTTTGAGAATTGAAGGAGGCGAAAAATGATGGTGGGGGAGGGTTGTATTTTTGGGGAATTGTAAATCAATTTTGAACTTCGCCTTGATGGAAACTTTTTCGATCGATTAATTTTGCTCTCTCGGAATTCTTTTAAATTTATTTCCAGATGTTTTTTCAATTGAGTTCTTGAGTTTCGTTTAACAGAACACATTTCTGAATATTTCATTACCCTTACCTGACATATAAACGGCGCGGAATAGCTTAACATTCGATTGCATAACAATTCCAATCAAGTTTTTTTTTTTAGAAAGGGAAATTGAACACGAGCTTATTAATTATTTAGAGCCATTGAGTACACAAGAACCCGTGTGTTTGAGTTGCTCTTTAAATCAATAATTAACTGAGAGCGACTCAAGCTCTATAGCTTTAGTTGGGCCCTAGTTCCTGGAAAACTTGTAGTTTTATTGGTAAATATTCTAGAATATTCAAGAGAGTTAAATAGTAAAATTATCATATTTGGTTTTGGAATTCTAGTGCTAATATTGTACTTGGGGATTTGGTTTTTGAATTATTTAGCAGAGTTGCCTTCGAGTAACTCGCCTTGAGAATATATTGACAATTTTCGAATGGTAAATATTTACGAGTTTTAGAACAAGGTTTTTCTTGGCATTTATTCATTCATTTATTTTGTATGTAATATTTTATTATTTTCGAACAGCGTTATTGCTGAATAATTTATTAAAAAAAATATCAGTTAAATGTTTATTGAATGCGCCATTTACATTTATGTTAAAATGGTTGGGTCAATTACTTGATTATTAATCGATAATATCTATTAATAGTAGTTTGTTAAATAAAGTCTGCTTATCGGAACACGTATAGTAAATCCACTTATGACTCATTCCAATAGGAAATCTAAGAGTTTAGAGGCTGAATATGTTTCGATTACTTATCGAAAATATCGATATGTATTTATATGCTGAACTTGGGTACTACACAAACTCGAACCGGCACCCAACTCGGTAATGCTTATACTAAATCCAACTTATGACCTAAGAAATCGAATGGTTACAGATCTAATGTTTCGATTATTTATCGATAATATCGAAAGATATTTATTATTTAATGGAAGCTTATTTCACATGCTGAACTTGTGTATTACACGAACTTGAACCGGCACCCAACTAGATAATGCTTATACTAAATTATGACCTAAGAAATCGAATGGTTAGAGACCTAATGTTTCGATTATTTATCGATAATATCGAAAGATATTTATTAATTAATTGAAGCTCTTTTCACATGCTGAACTTGGGTACTACACGAACTCGAACCGGCACCCAACTCGGTAATGCATATAGTAAATCCAACTTATGACCTATCCCAATAATAAATCACATTGGGGAAGTGCAGTTTGCAGACGCGCCCCGCCAGGGGGCGCCAACCGAAACGAGAGGAAAAGGCGAACACAACTCACACACACACACGAACGTAAAAAAACGCCAATAAAATGCACATACGTAATGAAATATAATTAAAGAAAACGGAAAAAAGCAGGCAAACACGACAAAAATACAAAAAAAAAAAAAGAGAAAAGCCAAGTATAATTAACAATTGACGCGGTCGCCGTCGCTGTCGCAGTCGGCGTCGCAGTCAGCGTCCAGACAATGTCTATTTTTGCAAGAGCGCAATAACAAAACAATGCAAAAAGTGCAGCGGCCCCAAAGGAAAAAGAAATAATGCAAAAAGGCAATAAAACAAAAAGCCAGAGAGGAGAGCGAAAGAGAATAAAGAGGGGGGGGGACTGGGAAATCGGAGGAATAGCGGTGGAAAAGCACTCATTATGAAATCACCTTCAACTATAATTTTGCACTGCAACGACCCCAAGATGGACAGAGATGGCGAGATATAGCTATAGACAGCGAGACGAAGATACAGAGATACAGAGATGGAGAGACAGAGATAGAGCGAGAGAAAGAGATGGGACAATATAGAGAATACGAGAGGAAATGCCTGAGAGACAATGAGATGTTGCCCGCAAAAAAAAAGAAAGATACCGCTAAATAAATAGTATTCCCCATTATATTTCCCATACAAAATACCAACCATTTTCATTTTAATTGGGGGAATTTCCTAAATATATCCCCAACAATTAAATGGGGAATGGAATGGGGAATTTCTAGAGAAAATATAGCACAAAAAATACCTTATTTAGCTTCTAGACTTATTTTATAATATCAGTTTCTCTCGTCGGGGCTTCAATCTTAAATAAGTTTTATTAGAAGTTTCAGTATACTTCTAATAGTGACTTTTATGGTAAAAATTACACTTAATAACTGTGTCCTTTATCCTGATCTATATAACCCACCAAAGTTTCTAGTATCTAAGATAGGTTTGTATCTTTGCAATACAGTATCTGTGTATCTGCAATACGCACACTAAAAGCCCCCTTCCGTTCTCTGAATTCTCTGAGTCAGTACACCCTTCTCTCCGCTTTCAAGTCCCTCGATTCCCAGCCATATATATCGATATAGCTTTACAGTTAATCATAGACGAAGACGACGCAGGCGAAAGACCTTTGGCAAAACGACATTTGTTCACATTCCCAGCTCATTGAAAACTTTTCCGGCCCTTTTATATTATACCTCATTCCTTATTCGTTTTTGATGATGATTGCCGCCTATTGAATTTTTGATAAGTTTCGCTCGCATTTTCACCCAATTCTATTTTTATTGCATTCGATCCGGGGACTCGGCCACGATTCGAGTTGATTTCTAGAATCATATATAAGTCAGCAGTCGTCAAATTGCGTAGCTGGCGGATTCTAGTTGTCGTTCAATATCGTATTACTTATCTGGAATGAGAACTTTGGCTTACAGATTGCCAGTTTGTATAATCAAAAAATAATACAAAAACAAATGTTGTTTAAGGGAAATATCCTCTTCCATAAATATTATTATCAAAGACAGACGGAAACAAAAGAAAGTATAAACTGCAAGGCTAGGAAAAAATGTGATTAAAAATACTTATGGTTCCTATGAAAAGTGGATGACAAATAACGACGATTTAAAACCCTAAACAGACTTTAAAGCATTTTATAAATATAAAATATTAGGTTTTTTTTTTTCTATTTTCTATTTGAAGTTTTCTAAGAAACCTGTCTGACCTCCTTTTTGTTTTTAGCCCTGTCTCCTGCCCTGCTATCTACTATATATTTTTCCCGCCATTGATCATTGATACCTTTACCTCTTCCGCATTTAGTTTGTCGATCGCGTCAATCGTCGGATCGTCGTCAATCGATCGTGATAACGCGGCCACTGATAGCAACGGCACTGATAACACACTCTCTCTGTTTGACCAATGTCACGTTCCTGTTTCGAACATACACACACACACAACATTCCCCAAAGATTATTAAGCTGCGATAGGGTTTATGACTTTTATTGTGCATCATTATTTGTTTTACTCGGCATTCGTAATTGGTGTGTTCGTTCGTTCGTTCTGCTTTCCGATTAGATTAGCGGCAGCAGCAGCAGCAGCGGCTATGACAGCCACAAAAATAATAATAATAATAATCAAGAAAAGAGCAACAAAACAACAAAAACTGATTAATTCATGGCCCCGTTTTGGCGCGCATTTTTTATTCAGTTTTTTTCTTTTTTTCTGATTGCTGTTTTTGTTGCACACACAAGTTGATCGTCAGAGTGGAAAAGATAGAGAGAGCGCGGCTTATTTATTGTGTGGTGATGCATGGCAACATTTTTTCTATTTTTTTTTCTTTACAACCCAGATTAGATAGGACATTTTTGTACCTTTTTCAACCTACTCGTTAACTAAAAACACTGGCACACTGTGGGAAAACCAGTGAATGAATGAATCGTGAGAATAAAAAATAGATAGATTTTGATATTGAATAAAACATCAAAGGCTTAAAAACTGCAGGGAAATCTAATAATATATAGTTAAGAGAGGTGAAACCCTAACCTAAACTGTAATTTAGTTACTAAATTGAGGTAGCCGTCACGGTTACCGTTAGAAAACCAGCCGTTAGATCTTAATTAAACTTTAGTCACTTTGATATTAATTAGCCAACAAAATAATTAGGAAAATATAACCGAAACTGTAAACAAAACTGATATTTGGTTGATCAATTGACTTAACCTTCGGTTAACAAAAACGATTAAATTTTATTTAAGTTTTTAAAGAACTATGTAGACCTAACTTTACTTAACCTAACCGATACTGTAAAAAAATATATATCTGCTTGCTAAATGATGATAACGGTTAGGGTTACCGTTACCAAACCTTGGGTTAAATGCAAAATATGTAAAAAACATCACAAGAACGAAATGATTTCAGTTTTTTAACTTTAAAAAGTACTTTTTGGACCCACAGTATTTTTTTTAACAATTTTTATACGTTATAAACTATCTAAGATGCGTTTTAAATTTAACCGATACTTTAACCGAAATACCTTCTTGACTTTCACAATAAAGTCAGATTTATTTAAATACAACTCCTTATAAATACATTATAATAGAATTTTAGCTTGATTTTCAAAACCAAAATGAAGCAAAATACTTTGTATTTAGTTTTGGCGCTGTGCATACACATTCCGTATTACGTAGTACGTAGATTTCGTTTTTTATGGGGTTCTATCAATTGTTTATGAAACCTTTGCATCGCAGGCCCAGGCCAGAGTTGAATTTCATGCGAACTTCGCTGGCTGGTCATAAATCGCACCTAATCTCCTCCCCAACCCTTTCCCTTGGTTCCCCCCAAAACTATATCTATATATAGTGGATTTTGTTTCTTTTTTTTTTGTTCGAAAGCCATGTGTTTGGCAAAAGTTCAATGTACAGCTATGAAAATAGGTAGTGGAGATGGGGCTGGTGGTGGTGCCATTATGATGATCGTACGAACGACTGTCCGTCCGCCTTCATCCGGATTCTTTGTATCTTTGTATGGACAGGAAATTGCTTTCGCAACTTGATGTGAAAATTCGCAAGTTAGTGGCAATGTAATGTTTATATGTTTTCCTTTTCTTATGCCCAGTGTTTGCCAAGAGTTTTTTGTAGTATATGATCTTCAACAATGTATGATCTTATGAAAAAAAAAAAAAACTTCTGTTGTTAATAGTAAGGATAAGGGATAGTATCTTCTGTGATTGATAACTTTCCATAGAAACCTCTCATTTTTCGTTCTCTTTGTGTATTTATTTATTTTTTTAAATGTCTACACACCATTTTTGTCACCATTATTATTATTTTTTTTCCTTATCTTTCATTATCGCAAATTGGCTTCTGTTTTCGCTAATGCCTTGTAATTGGAGTACAATTTGTTTGCTTAGAAACTAAGCTGACTTTGCATATGAAATCGAATACTTTGTATATTGCTGGAAGTGGGGCTGAAATTGATAGTAATAATAATGCCAACCAACCTCTCACACAACCCACTAAAACCTGTAAAAGAGAGAACAAAGAGCCAGCCGAGAGCCCCCAGAGGCAACATTTTCTGACTGACTCGACGACGATATGGCAGAACAGCTGTAAAAACAGCTGGAATGAAAAATAGCAAAGAAAAAAGTAAAAAAAAAAGGTACAAATAAAAATGAAAGGGCACAAGGGAAGAGAACAATTTGCATGGCTAGCTGTTTTTTGTTTAGTATATGGAAATAGTAAAGGTGTATATAATACGTGTATAGCCATGAAATCGGATAATGCAACTTTGCACACGGCATTTGTATATATTACGCAAATATCGGCATATAGTTGACACATGCTTCAGCAATTTTAACTCGACTTTTAGCTGGGCAAACGTAATTAGACACGCAAGTTGACAACAATTTATTAAGAAAATTGCTTTTAGAATTTACAATCACAATAAAAAGTGTTGGGCCAAGTTCCACAAGTGATTTAAATTAGTTTTTGCTTTAATTAGGAGGTAAAATAGCTGGGAAAATAAGGTTTAAATATTATATTATTGGTTAAAAGGAGTTACAAAGTCCGAGTCTATTTAGCCATGTCCGTCTGTCCGTTAGTTCGCTTTTTCATTTTAGAGTTTTCCGTCTAGATATCCATTTAATCAGATCTTAGACAATGCCAGAGTTAGAGTTACCAGCATTCATATAGGATTTATTTAGAGAGTTAACTGTCCGTTTGTCCGCCTGTCCGTTTGTCCGTTTGTCCGCCTGTCCGTTTGTCCATGTGTCCGTCTGCTTGTACTAGCACCTAGCAATCTGAGCTATAGCTACCAAAATTGATTGCAACCTGAAAGGTTTTTATTTAATTTCTTTATTTTATATATTTTTATTTTTTTGTTATTTAAGATTGTCATTATCTTTCTTATTATTTCCTTATCATTAACAAATAACCCTCAAGTATTGCCTTTATTAAGCCCCTCTCAGCCATTAAGTAATATTAAAATATTTGCCAACGTGGTGACTATTTATAATTTTGTGATATCGCACATTTCCAAAAATACATGGTTTTTATATCACATCATTTCTGGCTTGTAGATAGGTTAGATAGCAGCCGCCTATTAACTTGTTGTGTATAAATGACATGAACACACATACTTAGTAGAGAGGAGAGCGGAGGAGAAAGGGCAATGTACGCCCCCCGTCATAATAATAATAACACTAATCTAAATGAATGAATGGTCCCCCGGTCCCATATGAGTCATGAGTCATTTGTGTGATTTTTTATTGCATTATTTTCCACACACTTAGCCCGTTCGCTCGCCGTTCTCCGCTTTTGTGGTCTCTGTTTTTATTGTATTTTTGCTATAATTTAGTATGTAGTAGGTCCGGACAGGTGTGACAGGTGTGTGTGTGTGTGTGTTGGCGGGGAAGTCCAAAGTGTAGAGAGATGATAACTCATCGATGGTCTGTTGAACTATGTACACTAAGTGGGTTAAATGCAAACGTGCAATTCCAGCTCATTAATATTCAAGTATCTCCTGGGAATGGGCCTGGGCTGGGCCGTGGGACCTAGGCTGGGTTCTAGGTTCGAGTGACAGTCGAAAGATTGATAGATAGATCGATTGATAGGTAGAATAGCACTGGCACTACAGTTAGATAGCGGAATAGCGAACATTGTATATATAAATGCAGGCAGGTCTGGCCTGACAAGGCGACATTGATGATAACACATCCTGACAACGACCACGACGACGACACCCGCCGTTTACTTGGTTATTGTTTCGATTTGCTACATTTAATCGATTAACTGTCTCCGCCGATCGAACAAAGCGATTATGATTAGGAAATGAATCACCATTCCGCTTGCACATACATCTCTATAAGTAGTACAAAGCTATGGCCACTATTAGATAATTTATTCCATTTATTTATTGGTCTTTACGTATCAATTAAATCTGATATTTATGGCTTGAATAGTAAATGCAATTGAAAAGTCATTTTTTATTGAATACTGAATACTGTAGAGTTGGAAATTAATACTATAAATCCCCATTGATATTAATAACCACAGTTGTTAACCAAATATTAAAGAAAATATAACTGAAACTGTGGAGAAAACTGATATTTGGTTGATAAATGTAGAAAACCGTAACCAAACCTTCGGTTAAAATGATTTTATTATTTAAACTTTTTAAAGTATTTTCAAGTATTTTTTAAAACAACTTTTACCTTACCTTAAACCGAATATATTCGGTTGATAAATTGAGATAATCGTAAGGTAACCGTATCTATGAAGCATCTTAGCCCTTTTATTTTTTAACCAGACTTTTAATAGATACATTTTGTGTTCAGTCCTCAAAACCAAGTCTTGCACGCAATTTAAAACTCTTCTTGCATACTTTTAGGCAGCCGAAATATTGTTTAAGAAATTAATACAAATAATTAAGGAAATTTGCATTTATTATTAAACCTTTGAAGGTGCTTTAAATAAATTTTAAATACATTACATACATTTCAGTTGCTAGTTGACAATTTTAGCCGGTATTAAAGTCGCAAAAGTTGGCCTTTTCCGGCTTGATAAATCAGCTGATCCGTCTCGCTTTAGCTCTTTGTCTCTCTCTCTCTCCCTCTATAGCCATCTCTGTCTCCCTCTGTATCTGTCTCTGTTTCTGTCCCTGTGTGTGGCTTTTCTTGTCTCGAGCACAAATTAAATTTCCAACAAATTTAATGGCACACAGACAGACACTGAGGAGGAGGAGGGGAGGGAGGAGTGAGGCGGCATGGGGGGTGAAGGACGCGCGCTCAACGTGGGGGGTGTGGGATGTGGGAGAGAGACACAGATAGCAAAGGACGTTGTAAAGTTGGGCGCCATCTCGCTCTGGCATTAGCGAAAAGTTTTAGCGCCTAAAAGCAGGCAACAAAAGTGCAAAACAAGAGCAGGGGAGGCGCGCAAAAAGGCGAAGGCAAAATCCAGTGGAGGGCCAAGAATGTAGAAAGCCCGAGAACAAAAATAAAAAAAAATAAACCAAAAGGAAAAGCAAGAAAAGAAAAAAGAACAGAACAGGAGGCGAGCCACCCAATTATCCTCCCTTTTTTTTTTTTCCGCCTCGTTCTTTGCTTTCTTCGCCCACCCCTGGTTTTTCTTTTCCCCTAGGTGTTTGGGGAATTCATAACAAGGCTGTCATCGCCCCCTTTTAACCGCACCGCCGCCGCCTCTGCCCCTGCCTCTGCTTGCAATTTCTGCCGCCCCAAAAAATCGATAATAAAAAAGGTTTTGTTTTCGTTTTTTTTTTTTTTTTTTTTTTTTTTTTTTTGGTTGCTACTTTTATTTCTCTTTTTTTCGGGGAAGCGATAGCAGACAGCTATTGGGTAAATGCACAGCGAGACAAATGTGGGGTTTAAGTGGGTTTTGGAAACCTTTAAAACCTTTTAATCAAATTAAATTGGATTACAAAAATTCCTTAGATGAAAGTGAAATCGTATGTATATTACTTTCTTCTGTTTGAAATATGTGGCAACCTTATTTTTTTTTTGTGATTTCAAATCTCCCAAATCAATGACTAAAAGTATGCAGTGAAATTTAATTTGTTTAGGTTTATAGAAAGAAGTTCATTTTTCTCAGCTTTATTTTAACTAATTCTTAAAATTGAAATCGTATGTATATACTTTCTTCTGTTTGAAAAATGTACTAAAATAAAATGTGGCAACCTTATTTTTTTGTGATTTTAAATCTCCCAAATCAACGCCTAAAAGTATGCAGTGAAATTTAATTTGTTTAGGTTTATAGAAAGAAGTTCCTTTTTCTCAGAATAATTTTAACTAATTCGTAAAATTCCTTTTCCCTCATTTGTGGTTTTTGTGTGGTTCTTGATTCCCCTTTTATTCTTGGCATAGAAGAATTTGGCTTTTCTTCTTTTCTCCCTTTTGTTTTTTTTTGCATTCTTGCCTTGCTTGTGCTTTTCCTTTTTGGCTTTTCTGTTAGTTTTTCTTTTATTTTATTTTATTTATTTTTTTTTGCTGTGTTCTAGATATATGTATATGTTATATGGGGAGGAATGGAATGATGTACATATGTATATAGTTGGTAGTATTTTATATATAAAATAAATATGAATGTGTGTGTGTGTGTGTGTGTGTGTGACACAGACACAAGGCGTGGCTGAAGAAGAAGAGGAGGAAGCAGAGAAGCAGAAGCCGGAGAAGAGGCAGGAGAAGAAGCAGATGATGATGACGATGAGGATGATGATAAAACGGGCGGGAAAAGTGGGTGGAAAATGGATGCTGTTTGGCATATAGGTGGATGTCGTATATATATAAATGTACATACATATGTGTGTGTGAGGATGTTGTATGTGCATAACTTACTGCGCACATAACGGTACATGTGTGTTAGCCTGCTCTCTCGCTCTTGCTCTTGCTCCATCTCTCTCTCTATCTGTGTTGTCTTCTATCTCTTTCCAACTGCCAGAATGTTTTCAAGCGAATTTTCAAGCGAATTTTCAAGCTGTATATTTTAATTATTTGCTGCAAACTTTAAGGTCCAAAAAATAGAAATGGGAAATGCAAGGGAAAAGCAGTGAAAGGTTAGGAAGAAAGCATGGGATGATGTAGAAGAATCTGCAAATGATGACAAATAGTAAGGATGATGAATAAGTTGAAGCAGAAAATACATATGATGTGTAAATGATCAAAAATATTAACAAGATTATAAAAAATCAACAATTAAATGATGAAAACAGTTTATAAATTTAGGTTAAGAGATGTACTAGTCTTAGGCCCCACATTTAAAATATAGAACATAGGAAATACAATTTAAAAACCCTTAAACTAAATGAAAATGATGACAAATAGTAAGGATGATGGATAAGTTGAAGCTGAAAATAAATATGATGTGTAAATGATCAAAAATATTAACAAGATTATACAAAATCAACAATTAAATGATGAAGAGGATGAAATCAGTTTATGAATTTAAGTTAGGAGATGTACAGATGCACTCTAAATAGTCTTAGGCCCCAAATTTAATAAAAAGAACATAAGAAATACAATTTACAAACCTCTAAACTAAATGAAAATGATGACAGAAAATACATATGATGTAAATGATCAAAAATATTAACAAGATTATAAAAAATCAACAATTAAATGATGAAGATGATGAAATCAGTTTATAAATTTAAGTTAGTAGATGTACAGATGGACTATAAATAGTCTTAGGCCCCAAATTTAATAAAAAGAACACAAGAAATACAATTTAAAAACCCTTAAACTATTGCAACAATTACTGACATCTGATTTTCTTCTCTCTCTTTCCAGGTAAAACATCATCACTACCATAAAACAAAATATAACTAAAATAAAAAAAAAAAACAAGCAAAAGCAAGGGCTAATAAATAAGGCAAACAAAGCAAAGCAAAGAAGGAATTGAATGAGGAAGCGCCAAATAAAGTAATGTATAGTACAAGCTTATTATATAAAGCTCAAAGTCCACGAGGAGCCCAAGAAGAACCTAAGAAACCTAAGAGAAATCAATCAATGAACTAGGGAAATGGGGAATAAGCTAACAAATTAATTAAAAATGAAATCAAAAGCCCTTTAAATACAAGAGATGGGAAGGGAAAGGAGATAACTTTAAGGCGATTCGTCAGAGTAATGGGCAAGGTCAAAGGGAATATATAAAATAAGAAAAGGGGGTTGCAAATAGAAGCAGGAAAAATAGAAACGCACACGAAAAGCTTCAGGGAAAAGCGGAAAAGTCAAAGTTTACAGTCGCAAATAAAGCTGTCGCTGAGGGTACATAAGTCCCTAAGTACTTAAAGCCAAAGATGTTATTATTATTTTTTTCTCAAAAGCAAACTAATAAGAAAGCAAAAAGAACAAAGAATAACGAACATAATAAAGCTCGATGAAATGTCAGAATGTCATGGAAAAAGGCCAAATCATTATAATAAAATATGAGTCATATAAAAGAACAAGCAAAAATTAATAGAGAAAACATGTGTTTAGCTAAAGTAGAAAAGAATACAAGTAAAAACTTTATTCAAGTCCTTTAATTAGGCATACATAAAGTTAATAACTTAAATAATGTCTTGAAGTACAAAAAATATTTTTTGTGCTTTTTTCATGGCTTTTTATGGATGGGTCATCATTCATGATTGATGATTTCGGCCCATCATTGTGTCTAAGCTTTTCTTCTCTTATTTCTCTGGGCAAAAGCCTTGGATTTAATTTGTTTTTTTTTTTTTTTTTTCGAAATGAATAAAAATACAAAAAATGAAAAGAATGTGTTTTTAGCGCGCGCGAAGTTTGGCAACGTTGCCATCATATAATGCCATCTCTGTCGCACCCGGGCCGCCGTTGGTCTTTAATATTTAATGAATTAATAAACGGAGAGCCTGTGGTTGTGTCGCGACGCTGGCAGAGAGCGTCGACGTCGTCGTTGAAGCCGGCAGAGATGCTCCGCGTCGGGTCAAGCGCGTCGCACGTTAATCAAAGCAAAAAAAAAAAAATGAAATAAAATCAAAGAAAATATCAGAAAAATCTGGAAAATTCTGTATATAAAAATGGGAAAATGGTGAGAACATGGCCAGGAAAATCAGGATTAGCTTACTTTGTTGATATTATTATTATTAGGTTTAATAGGTGAGCTAAAATCTAATATTTTATTGGGTACATTTTTGGGAAATAGGTGTAAGTCATATAAATAAGGAAAATTGGCATAAAGGCTGTAAAAAAAGGTCATAGTTTTGGAGATTATTAATAAAACGCCCTTAAAACAAATTAATAAATACAATCTTAGCCTTAAATCAAACTAGACTGAGTTTGTTAATTTATTTAGCATTTTCTGCTCCAATTTTCCACGATAAAATAAGAAATACAAATGCCAAAAAGCAAGTCAAGCAATTATTATTAAAAAATTGCAAAGCCACGTTTTCCGTTTATCGTTTAATTTACAATGAATAAATTTTTGCCAAGCGGCAAATAATTTTTGTTCATTTAAAATATTTTAAAATGAAATTCGAAGAATATATCAGGAAACATTTCACCAATTGAATTAGTTCTTTATATTTATTTTCCATACATAACTTTGAATATTAATTCAAGAACCTAAAAGCAGCAAATCCTTAAATTTAAGGAAATACATACTTTTAAAATTCTTCATTTACAATTATAATTTTTAATTGCAGTTGTAAATATATTAACATTTTGTATTTTTGTAAAAATCTAGTCAAAAAAAAGAAAATCAAAGCCTCAAGTATACCCAATTTCCGGGCCGGCCACTGTAGCCTCTGTCGCAGCCTCTGCTGCCGTCGACGTTGCGCTCTGCCGCTGTCGACGCGGTTGTGGTTGCGGCTCGCCGGCACACACGTTCGCCAACATTGTCGAACTTCGAACTTCGAACGCGTTCGAACATCGAACGCGCGCCAGCACATGGCGCCGCGCATCACGAAAACGACAGAGATGCCCGATGGCATCGAACCCGGTTCGAAACGCCAGCCCTCTCGTTCGCTCCATCGAACCTGGTTCGAAAACGGGCTATTTACCGGCCGGGGTTTTCGGGGTTTGTGTCCCCAATAAACAAGAATGAACAACTAGAAAAATAAAGCAACAAAAAATGGGGAATAATAATAATAAAGTCAGTAAATCAACCGTTAGATTGTAATATCCACACATATATAACAGTCGTAGGTGTGCAGCTCGTGGGGCGCATTATGCAGATATGCTAAATTATATACGCGACGGCAATGCGATCATCCGATTATCTTAGATTATAAAAAAAAGAAGAAAAAATAAACGGGGGAAAAACGGGGTCAAGCCTCAGTTGGTTCCACTTGGTAGCTCGCTCGGTCTGAAAATGGAAAATTCGCAGACTGACAATACATCTACAACGATCCTAGATTTAGAATAATAAAGGAAAATCTGCGTAGAACCAGATTTGATTAAGTCAAAGTTCTAACTGTCTCAAAAGTAGGTCAAGGCAATTGCAATTCTTTGGGAATATAAAGTACTATTATTTAGTTTAGATCAAGATGTATAAAATCTCTATAGAAATGGTATTAGAAGTGGACCTTAAATCTATTTTTCAAACCATAATTATTATAAAATATATAAAACATCTTATATAAAAACACACAAAAATTACAATAGATTTCGACATCTAAACTATTTTATTGCATGCTTTTAGACAGCATTTTAAATAGATTTAAGATTTGATAACGATTTCTGAGGAGAATTGAGGATAAACTTATTGAAGAATATACACAAACACTAGCTAAATATTTTAAATTATGAATTTATCTTATATAAAAACACACAATAATTACAATAGATTTCCACATCTAAACTATTTTATTGCATGCTTTTAGACAGCATTTTAAATAGATTTAAATTTGATAACGATTTCTGAGGAGAATTGAGGATACACTTATTAAAGAATATACACCAAAATTAGCTAAAGAATAAATATTTTAAATTATGAGTTTATTTAAAATGTAATTTAAGATTTTTTAATTCGAATAACATTCCATTTCCCCCTTTAAGTATTAATAGTAATAGGAATTCCTTCTCTTTGTTGAAGAAGCATCTCTCTTTTCTTTTCTATTGCCCAAAAATTTAAGTTTTGTGGTTTTTATGAGTGACTCATAAACGTAATTATGTTATTAAGGTTAGAGATTCATGGAATGACTAGGCTTCAGAAGAGAAAGGGTATATATTTTATAGACATGGAGTTATTTAAGTACAACCTGAGCTTAAATATATCATCTTTTGTTGTGGATTTGTATTTCGAAAGGGTTAAATATGGTTTATTTAATGGTTAATAAATGGAAGATTAATGTGCTAAATGTAATGTACTATTTACTTAACATTTCGTCATAATTATGGGTTATACAGTTTTAAGAAGACTTTGAAGCATTAAAAATTATTTGGGCTTTGATTTAGATAATATTAATAATTAAAATCATAGACTTTAGTTCGATATTGAAGGCAAACTTCGTTATTCATATGGGATATCCTGACAATGATTCAACTTAAACTATACTAACTATATATTTGTGATTTGTATACTCGATAAAAGTTATAAAAATAAAAAGTTATAGCTATCTCTTTGTTCTTAGATTTCATAACAAATGGCTATGACTAAAAAAATAGATATTTAAAGTTGAAAATCCTTGCTTAAGCTTTAAATTTAACATTTGTCAGCACTGCTGGAAGGTAAACATTGTGCTTATACTGCCTGTGTGGCGGCAGAGGCTGGGTGTTAAATTAAATTTTTTTTTTTTTTTGTACAGACAGTATTATAGCGTTTTTCTTTCCCTTTCTTTGCTTCCGAGATCATATTGTTGCCTAAAGAATGTAACTCCTTGCTTAGAATCTCCATCACACTTCTTTGGACAATAATTTAATAATCTGCTTGTGTCTCCCTCTCTTTCTCCTTTCTCTCCTTCCGCCCCCACTGGTCGTACAGGGCTCTGGAGCAGCAGTCTCAGTATGCCAAGCACCTGGGCCACCTCCAGCAGCAGCAGCAGCAGCAGCAGCAGCAGGCGCCTCCGACGAGCCAACAGCAGCAGCAGCAGTTCGCCAGCCACCACCACCACCACCAGCAACAACAACAACAACACCAACAGCAGCAGCAGCAACAGCAGCAGCAGCAGCAGCAGCAGCAGCGAGCAGGGGCCAGTCCACTGTCGCCACCTCGTCCTGGAAATCCTAGCGGCAGCAGTGGAAGCGGTGGCACCAGCGGAAGCGGTGGCAGCAACAGCGGCGGCAGCAGTGCGGCCGTCAATAACAGTTACCCGCCACCGCCACCGCAGCATCGATTCGATCGGGCCTATAGCATTGCCCCGGCGCCCACCTATCGCGAGAATCCCTACACGCGTCTCACCCAAATGCAGCAGCAGGCGCAGCAGCAGCAACAGCAGCAGCAGCAGCAGCAGCAGCAGGCGCAGCAACAAGCGCAGCAGCAGCAGCAGCAGCAGCAGCAAATGCCCGGATATCAAAGAGTGTCGGCTGCGGTGCTGGCGGGCAAATCGTCCGCTCCGGGCCAGGGTTCCAATGCCAGTCAAGGGAGTGGCGGGAGCGGGAGTGGCCAGGGCGGAGCTGCTCCGCCCGGCGGCGGTGTGGTGCAAGTGTCGCAGTCCGGCGGTGTCCTGGTCATGGAGGCCGCGCCCCATTATGCCAGCCAACCAAATAGTAATCCCTCCCAGCAGCAACAGAAGCAGCAGCAGCAGCAGCAGCAACAGGGAGCAGGACCCTCACCATCCGGCGGGGACAATTGCAGCCGCATAATGGTCAGCAATCGGGGCATCCTGATACCCCACTCACATTCGCTGCAGTACACCAGCGAGTACCTGACCAATGTGCGCCAGCAGCTGCAGCTCCCCCCACAGCAGCAGCAGCAGCAGCAGCAGCAGCAGCAACATCCTCCTCCTCCTCCCGAGGCATTTGGCAGTGCTGGAGGCCAGCAGCCGTACAAGAAGCAGCGGCTAAGCGAGACCAATGCCAGCTCTATGAATCACCTGCCACCACCGCCACATCATCAGCAACAGCAGCAGCAGCAGCACCCGTCGCACCAGCAACAGCAGCAGCAACATCAGCAGCACCAGCAGCAACGATCCTCGCCAGCCCAACAGCCCATGAATAGCAGCCGGCAAAGCCACATTGATCTGTGCCGGCAGGTGGGCGGAGGCACGCCCATGGGCATACAGCTCAAGGTGGAGACCCTGCCCCAGCAGCAGCAGCAGCAGCAGCAGCAGCAGCAGCAGCAGCAGCAGCAGAGGGAGCTGCATCACCTGAGGGAGCAGCATCATCAGCGGGAGCAGCTCCAGCATCAGCGCGAGCAGCAGCATCAACGGGAAAGAGAGCAGCAGCGAGAGCGGGAGCAACAGCAGCGGGAGCGGGAACAGCAACATGCTGTCCAGAGTCGCACCCAGCCCGCGGTGAGCAGCATGTCCGGGGTGAGCCTGCCCGTGGGTACAGTGACGGTGTCCACAGCGGGATCGAGTAACAGCAGCAGCCATGTGATTGCGGGAGCGGCCAGCACAGAGGCCTACCATCCACAGGTGAGTAAAAGCGGGCTTAGAACCCTACCAGAAATCATTAATAACAAACCCATTACCAGGTGGAGGCCATCTCGCCGACCCTGCCCAGCGACAATGCCATCGAGGAGCGTGGTCGGACCAGCGCCAAGGAGGATCTGCTCATGCAAATCCAGAAGGTGGACAATGACATCAAATCCGCCGAGACCACAATGGAAACGCTGCGTAAAAAGGAGAAGAACCTCATGGAGGAGGCCGCGCTGGCCAAGCAGCAGAAGGCCGCCAAGGAGGTGGCCGCCAACAATAACAACAACAATAATGATCCCGATGAAGTGGTGGAGCTGGCCTGGCGCGGCCAAATGCTAGCGGAGAAGATCTATGCGGCCAACAGGAAGACGGCCCATGACCAACATTCCATGCTGCTAAAGAGTGCAGCGGCACCAACGACGACGACGATAGCCACAGCGACAGCAGCAACTACGACGACACCCACGCCCGAGTCGCTTCTGAGACGACCCTGGCTGCCGCTGTACAATCAACCCCCGGACGTGGACGCCCTGACCCTGCTGATACGCCAGCACCAGAGCCAGGTGCGGGCTCCGCTCCTCCTGCACATCCAGAAGCTGAAGGCCGAACGCTGGATGCACAACCAGGGTCTGGTGGAGAAGTACACCAAGGAGCAGGCCGACTGGCAGCGACGCTGCGAGCGCATGGAGGCCAGTGCCAAGCGGAAGGCGCGCGAGGCCAAGAACCGTGAGTTCTTCGAGAAGGTCTTCACGGAGCTCCGCAAGCAGCGCGAGGATAAGGAGCGCTTCAATCGTGTGGGTTCCCGCATCAAGTCCGAGGCGGATCTCGAGGAGATCATGGACGGACTGCAGGAGCAAGCGCTGGAGGACAAGAAGATGCGTTCGTATGCCGTCATACCGCCCCTGATGCACGATGCCCGCCAGCGTCGGTGTGCGTATCACAATGAGAATGGGAGGATTGAGGATATGATGGCGGAGCATCAGCAGCGCAAGGCCCTCAACATGTGGACGGCGGGCGAGAAGGAGACGTTCAAGGAGAAGTATCTGCAGCATCCGAAGAACTTTGGAGTGATTGCCTCCAGCCTGGATCGCAAGTCGCCGCAGGATTGTGTCCGCTACTACTACCTCAGCAAGAAGACGGAGAATTACAAGCAGCTGCTGCGCAAGTCCCGCCAGCGGACGCGCAGCTCCCGCAATCCGGCCAAGGCCCAGGCCGCTCAGCCCCAATGCATCATTGACTCGATGACCACCGGCGTGATGACGCGCCTTCAGCGCGAGCAGCAGCAAAAGTCCGGCAATCGATCCTCGGCCGTGGCCGAACGGGAGCGGGCTGAAAGGGCTGCCGAGCGGGAACGGGTGGCCGAAAAGGCCGCTGCGGATGCAGCCAAGGCCGCGGAGAGTGCGGCGGAGAAGGCAAGTGCAGCCACCAAGGCCGTGGAGGCCACGGCGGCGGGCGAGAAGGTGGCCAAGCAGGCGGCGGCACAGGCACAGGCACAGGCAGCGGCCCAGGCGGCGACGGTGGGTACCACAGCGACCACGACGACCACGACGACTGCCTCAGCCTCAACAACAGCAGAGAAGGAGGCATTGGCAGCGACGACGACGGGCAAGGCCTCCGCCAGCGACAAGAATGCCCCGGCAGCAGGAGCGGCAACGGCTTCAGCTCCAACCTCTGCTCCCGCGGGCAAACCTGCCTCGACAACGGCACCACCAACACCTTTAGAGATCTCAGCGGGTGAGGCTGCTGCCAAGAGCAACAAGGCAGCCGCCGAGGAAGAGGCGGGCACATCCGGAGCCTCGACAGTGGCAGCCACGGCTGGCCACACACCAGCCAGCAAGACGGCGGCCAGTGCGGCCTCGGAGGCCAGCACCAGCACGGCCACGGCCACGGGCAAGGGAGCCAGCAAGCCAGAGACTGCCACAGAGCCGGCGGCGGGCACAGCGGCCAAGGGAGCAGATGCAGCGGAGGCCATCACAGATCCTCTGGCCAAAACTGGACCCAGCAGCAAGGAGAATGCCCCACCAGCTGCTCCCGCTGTAACCTTGAATGGCTTCAAGTCGGGCTACCAGAGCGTGGTCATGGCCAATGTGAAGGCCTCCCAAGGAGGCGAGGAGTCCACGAAGAATGCGAATGGTGGCGGCGGCGGCAGCAGCGATAAAATCGTCAAGACAACGCCAGCAACGATTCCCAATTCAACAGGCTCCGGCGAGAGTGGAGCAGGAGGAGCCACAGTGCCCACTTTGACCACGGCCACAACGGCTGGGAATTATTTGGGCCAGAAACTGAAGGCGGCCCAGGTCGAGGGACTGGGAGCGGGCAACGATCTGCATGCGGATGTTAGGTGAGACTGCTTTCTATACATTATTTCCTTTAATTATTGCCTTAATAACTCCAACTAACTAACCAACTAAACTAACTATTGCCATCTCCCTCGATTTTGCAGTGACTCGAAGCGTAAGCGCTTCGAACTGAATGCCGGCGAGGCTCTAGGAGCAAATGCCACCAATAGCCACAACAGCAACAACAACAGCCTGAAGGCCAATGCCAAGGATGCGTCGATGGTCAAGTCATCAGTAGCATCGGTATCCTCATCAATATCATCAGCATCTTCTGTAGTCACCTCCACGCCGGCAGCTTCATCGTCTGGCTCTATTCTACTGATCAGTGCTGCCTCTATAATGTCAACGGCCGCTGGGTCAGGATCAACGGCCACTGCTCCGGCGAACTCTATGCCCCTGCTATCGGATGGCAACGAGATTATCGCCTTGGATGGGAAAGGTAAGTGCCAGAAACTAAAGTCTATATATATTATATTAATATACTTATTAAATCCTTCAAACATTCCAAGAAGAGAGAGTCTTTAAAAAGATACAGGAATAAGCGTGAATTACAAATATTAAACCGGAAAAATGTTAACTTTAATGAATTTAATTTAATTTAATTTTTTTTACATTGAAATGTGATTATATTTGATATTCCTTTTTGTTCAATTTAAATTTAAGCTTGAATTCTTCCGCCTTTGGGAGTAGAATAGTGATGACCAAATGAATCGATAACAATCGATATTGAAAATCGATACATTGAAAAGTTCTTATATTTATTATTCCCATTTGTAAAATTTATATTTAAACTCAAATTCTTCCGCCTTTGCTAGTAAAAGAGTGATGTGTGTATGTGCTAGAGGTGGAAACTTGAAAATTTATCGATAACAATCGATATTACTTTAAGCTTTGTATTTATTTACAACTTTAAATGTTTATAAAACAAAAAGTTAAGGCTAACGAGCAACTCTCCAACCCTAAAGCTTTCCCAGTGAGAATGTCCTTTCTCCCATAGCTTTTATTAAGCTTTCATAAATGTGAAGCTTCTAGCTTCCTGATTTTTAAAAGCTTTCAAGCTTGCTCACTAAAACTGTACCCAGAAAATATCCTATTTTAAATCCTGCTCATGAAAAGCGCTTTGCCTAACTTTTGTAGGAAGCTTTCGTTGTTTGTTTCTTTTTTCAAAAGAAAATGTCCTTTTGCGGGCCTTCAGAAGCTAATCAAAAATGCATTTCCCATTGACAATAACTGCAGTCGCAGTCCTTCGCTTAAACCAAAAACCAAAGACCCAAAACCAACTCACTACCACTCGCTTCACTTGAAACCAAACCCCTCTTTAACTGCGCTTCTCTTCGCCTTCTGTTTGCGCTGCGTTCTCCGCCAGCGGTTTTCGATTAATATTTCATCAAAAAAAAATAAAGGAAATAAAAAAAAAAGACAAGCTATGATGGCCTCAAGTCAAGTCGCGAGGTGGAGTCCCCGAGTCCAGAGCGACCAAAAAGAGTTGACAGACGAAGGGCGGGAGTATCTCTCGATTTCCAAGTTCCAGTTTTTCGGCCGCTTGTGGCTTTTGTTTGCACCACCGCCCAGTGCCACCCACTTGAGCCAACTCAACCCCCTCCTTAAATCCGGGCACTTGAAGCGGGAAACCACCACCCATTCGGTGCTCACTGCTCATCATCTTCGGCCTTGTTGTTGGCTGTCATCATCTCCCTGGCGAGTTAATTAAACTCAATTAAATTAATTTCCTTCTTTTTTTTTAACGTCTTTTTTAATATGCAAGTGATTTAATTTAATTATTAAATTGCGGCAAGGATTGTTTACCTTTGGCAGTGGCGTAGCGTGGTCTCCTCTCTTAGCCCACTTTTGTCCACTTCCATCTGCACTTCTTCGTTTCAAGTTGGCTATAAATGGAATTCGATAGGAGTCAACCTAGGGATAAGTGCGGTTATCGATGTACCGATAAACGTTGATAAAGGAAATTCATTGATAATGTCTGTCGATTAATGTGGCTAAATATCATTAATCGCTTTGAAATTGGTTCATCGATTAACTTTGATAGTTGCAATTAATCGCTTTTGGCTTTTCTCTATTGATTAACGCTGATTAATGCTGTTACTCGACTTTATATTAAACTACCGATTAGTGTTTATAAAGGGAATTAATCGATTAACTTTGATAAGTGGTATTAGGAGATTCACTTTGATGAATTCTATTAATCGATTTTATTTTAATCTACCAATTAATTTTGATAAAGAAAATTAATTGTTTTCTGTTTGGTCTGTCGATTTTTATAAGATAAATATTATTCGTCGCTTAGAATTGGATTCATCGATTTACTTTAATAGTTGCAATTTATCGTTTTTAGATTTTATCTATCGATTAACGTTGATTAATGCTGTTATTCGACCTTATATTGATCTACTGATTAACGTTGATAAGAAGAATTCATGGATTAACTTTGATTTATTTATCTATCTTATTTTGATAAAGAAAATTAATTATTTTCGGTTTAATCTGTTGCTTAATGTTGATAAATGTAATTAATCGCTTAAAGTTTTGCTATCGATGAACTTTGATAGTTGTGATTAATCGCTTTACGTTGTTCTCTATCGATTAACATTGATATTTTCACTTTTATCAAATTTTTATTCCCTTGAGTTATTTTTTTGTGATATTTAAACATGGAAAATTTTGAAGTAATCGCTTTAAATTGTTATCTATCGATTAACTTTGATATTTTTGAATATAATGATTTTTTTACTTACCTAAACGTTTTAGTTTCTTCACTTATCCCCTTTTTCCCTTTTATGCACTTGCTTTCTTTTAGTTAATTCATATATATTTTATATATTTATTTAATTGCATTTCTAAAGAGAGCGCAAAAAAAAAGGACAAACATTTAGCATTTGTTTATAAATTCGTAGATTTCGATGCTTTGATTTTGAGTGCGTGCCTTGCATGTGCGTGTGTCTTAGTTCTGTGGTTGATCCTCTCCTGGAGCTTCCATTACAGCGGGAGCGGGAGCAGGAGCCACCTCCCTCTTGGAATGACTTGTGTTGCTATTGTTGCTATTGCTGCTGCTGGCAGAGCTGCTGGTGTTGCTAGTGTTGGTGTTATTGTTGTTGTTGGTGGCCGATGCCTCGATTTCATCGGCATGGCACATCTTGCGATGCTTGTGGACAAAGTAGTAGCTGGGGAACTTGCTGCCGCAGGTCTTGCAGGGATAGTACTGGACATTCATGTCCAAGGGTCGCACTTCGCGACGCAGCAAGGCGGTGGCTCCCGTTGCTCCCACTGCAGCTCCAGCTGCTGCCACTGGTGAGTCCGCCTCGAGGCTGGCCAGCGTTGTGGGTGGCTCGGCAGCCATCAGTTTCTTCTCTCCAGTCCCAGTCCCTGCCCCAGTTGTGGTCAGGCTGAGTGGATTGAGATGACGCTTGGCGTGCTTCTGGTAGCAGTACTGCGACTTGAAGGTGTGCTTGCAGTAGACACACACGTACAGATCCTGGCTGGAGCCACTCGTTGAGGCAGCCGACGAACCTCCTCCACCTCCTGATGTAGTTGTTGTTGCTGCTGGCTTCCTGGAGGAGCTGGAAGTGGAGGCCGGCGGCACTGCATCCCCGCTGTTCTCGCTCTCCTCCTGCTGCTGGTGCTGCTGCTGCTGCTGGTGGCTCATCTGCCTTTGCTGGCTACTGATGGCCCTGGCCATTTGCTGGTGAAAGGAGTAGCTCACGCTCTGCTGGCTGCGATGCTGCTCGGAGGAAGAGCCTCCTCCGGCTGCTCCTGACGACGCTGAAGCCCCTCCAGGCTGATGATTGGTGTCCAGGCCCTCGGGCTTGTGGCCATAGGCCGTGTTGAGGATGCGGCGAAAGCGCACGGGGCCGTCGCAGCTGGCCACATCGATGATGAACTTGCTGCCACTCGAGGGGGTACTCGTCGTCGTTGTGGCTGTGAGTTGCTCCAGCTGGGCAGCCGGCACTGGAGCCCTGGCCACCTGAAGGCCGCTACTGGTGGCTGCTGCTGCTTTCCTTGATCTCGCCGAGGAGGAGGAGGAGGTGGACTTGCCACGACCTGCCTTGCTTCCCTCTCCCCTCTTGGACTTGGATTTCCCGCCGCTGGGAGGCGTGGGAAGTGCAGGTGTGACTGCCGCTGCTGGTGTTGGCTTCACGTCCAGGCGTTCGATGTTGAGGCTGCCGGCACTGCTGCCAGCCAGCGAACTCACCACCGACACATTGCAGTCCATGTCCACATCGGGTTCCGGCTCTGGGAACTCCGGATCAAGCTCGTTGTCCGTCACCGTGTTGCTGTCGATAAAGACCTCCACGTCCTCCTCCTCGTCGTCCTCTTCGTGATTCCCGCGAGGACTCACAGCCACTTCCAGGTTCAGGATGGTGCCTCCAAAGTTGCTTAGCTGCGTAGGAGGTGGCGGCGGAGGCGGCGGTGGAGGAGGAGGCACGGCTGCACTTGGCGGCGCCTGTGGCATTTGGGGCATGAAACCGAAATTCGGCATGGTCGCCTTGCTGGGAATCGGGCGTATGACCTTGGCGCTGCTGGGCGGCACAGCCGGGCAAAGCTGGCCGGGATTGCCATTCAGATAACCCTCTGTTTGAGCTCGCGCCAAAAAGGAGCTACAAAATATAGACGAAAAAAAATTAGAGAGTGTTTTCCCTATAGAGATCTTTGGGAATATTGAGATATTACGCAAAGTTGTTGGTGAATTGATCTGAATTTTTAAGGAAACCTTTCTTAGAGCCTATACTTTGGGATCCTTATGGGTTTTCCACGGAACCCAGTCTAATTTGTAAGAAAATTAGCCAATTTTTATGGTTTTTGTATCATATTTCGACAAATTTTCCCTGAATTGATCTAAATTTTTGAGGGAACCTTCTTTTGAAATTTAACTTTGGGTTCCTTGTGGTTTTTCCGCGAGACCCATTCAAATTTTAAAGAAAATATGGAAATTCTTGTGGAAATTATTAAATATTTCATAAAGTTTCCCCTGATTTGATCTGAACTTTTAAGGAAACCTTTCTTAGAACCTATACTTGGGGATTCTAATGGTTTTTCCTTGGAACCTTATAAAATTTCAAAGAAGTCTTTTAGATTCTTACGAAAACTGTATGATATTTCGAAAAGTTATCCATGAATTGATCTGAATTTTTGAGGAAACCTTCCTTAGAACCTCTACCTTGGGATCCTAAAAGGTTTTCCACGGAACCCAATTAAATTTCTATAATAATTGGTAAATAACACCTCAAGAATTATATTATATTTCCAAGAGTTTTCCCTGATTTCATCTGCACTTGTAAAGAACCCTTTCTGCCACCTTTCCCCTTGCGAAACCCAACCCACCGGCAGATTTCCAAGGCCCTCGGCATGTGCAGGACATGGGTGGCCAGCAGGACGGCAAAGATGTTGTCCACGGTCAGGTCCAGATATCCCGTGTACATGTACGTGAGCAAGGGAGCAAACTGGTCTGCCGTCACGTTGCTCAGGTAGAGCAGCAGCTCGCCAGTGGCCGTTGTGGCCGACGAAGCGGAGGCGACGCCGGTAGAGGAGTTGCCGATGGAGGAGGCCTCGTCCAGCCGGATGGCGGAACGCAAGTAGCCGCTGTGCATGCCCAGCACCAGGGAGTGGGCCACGAAACGGACACTGCTCGGCGCCGGACCCACCTCCAGGATGACGTCCGGCGGCGAGCTCATTACCAGCGAGGAGGCACTGCCGGCGATGCCTCCGCCGCCCAATCCCGACGAGCGCGTGATGGCCGGCGTGCCGCTGCCGGTGCTGCTGCTGCTGCTGCCCGTCAGCCAATTGGTGAACATTGCACGTGCTTCAAGCACAATAACAATAACAAACAATACAAAAAAATGGGGATTCTCGAGCGAACGCGGAAGGATGCGGTTTTGGCGGCCACTCGTCACGTGACCAGAGCGAACTCGGCTGGCGAACTGATGGCCCACGGCCGTGCGTCTCTGGTATTTATACTCCAAAAGGCAGCCGCAGCAGCAGCAGCAGCAGCAGCAGCGCAGCAGTCGTCGTCGCTGTCGTCCTTCGTCCTTCGGCCTTCGGGATGCGAGATTCGAGGATTCGTTTGGCACTCGGTTGCCAGAGCCAGCACTTTGGCCGCCTTAGAGCCAGGTTACCCTTAGCTTTATTATTTTTGTAAACGAATTTATTCAAGAATATCTCTGGGGGAGAGTTAATTTTTGAGATTTATAAGACTTTAAAATAATTATAATTAATAATTATATTTTGCTTATGAATATTAAGCTACGAATTATTAAATAACGGCTTTCTTTCGGTTAAATCAACTTGAAAAACCTTTCTAGAAGGGTGACATTTTAATTATTTATAATATAATGTTTAAAATAGGTATGGTTTTGTAGCTATTGCTTTTAATTTTATTATTTTCTAAACGAGTTTATTTATGAGGATCTCTGGGAAGGGGTAATTTTCGGTTTATAAGTCTGAAATAAATATTTATTGGGTTTTGAATTAATAAATATATAATGCTTATGAATTTAAGACCTCGAATTATATGATTAAGGATTTCTGTTGGACATTTTTTGGGCATTCAAGTTGCGTTTGTTATGATAAACCCTTCTAGGAGAACGATATATCTATAATTTATCATTAAATATTTTTTATAAGCAACTCTCAAGTGCAAAATTAGGGTTTAAAATGTGTGAAAGATATTCGTAGCTTTTTTAAGCCGGACAACACTTTCGAGGGAAGCTGAAAAGCTTAATTGTTTTGTGTTTGGTGATTTGGTTACTGTTTTGGTTATATTGTTTTGATTTTTTTTAATGCTTGTTAAACTTTGGTTTTTATTTATTGGGAAGTTAACTCCCAGAGTCGCGATAGGGAGGGTTGGTTTTCCTCGACTTTCCTCCGATTTCCCGCACTCGCTTTTTGACCCAAAATGCTGCAGCAGAACTCGCTGGATTTCGCGGTCCTTTTGAGTCCATTTTTCCCCTCTTGCAACTCGCAACTCACATCCATTTGCATGTGTCATTTGAGCGCTTAACAACTCTTTACCGTCTTCTTGCCAGTGTGTGTGTGTGTGTAGAGTAGTGTGTGCGTGTGTGTTACCACCCGAAAATGTTGCCTCAATCGACTTAATTGATTTGTGGGCATAACCAACACATATTTACACACTGTTTGTATCTCTACATATCGCATGTTGATTTACTGAGTGTGGGTGTGTGTAGCGAGTGTGTGTGTGCCTTATCTGGTAGTAACTATGATAGGTGTGTGTGTGTGTCTTGTGGTTCTGTCGTTGGAATTCCCAATCAGCTATTAGCGTGGATACCCTAAAAGCAACCTGGACCTCGGGTGCTCTGTGTGGGCAGCTCTGTTTTATATTTAAGAATTTTTGTTAGACTTTATAGTAAATGAAATTAAGCAACTTTTTAGATTTAAAGAAATATCCTAGAATTAGGTTTAGGTGGACCTTGGGTGCTCTGTGTGGGCAGTCCTGCTTTCTGATTGTTTCTTTTTATATTTATTAACAAATATTCGATTCTATAATAAATTAAATTGGGTAACTAACTACCCATTCAAACTTACGTATATACATAATTACACACAAAGCTCGCTGTGAAAAAATGAATAAAGAACACTTCGTTTGTGACCACTGAAAAGCACACCACGTTTCTGCGCCTCTACAGAGATTAGCTAAATATTTAATATTTTATCTATATCCATGATCATCCAAATCCCAGACCTTTTTCCGCCACATTTCTGAAGACCTTAAGCAGAGTAACCCTTGCTCCAAACGACAATGTTTCGTTTTCTTGCATTATTTTTCTAAGATTTCCATCAGCATACAAGGAAACCCAAAGTTCCCTTTTCCATTTTCACATTTCCCCCGGTTTTTTTTGTGTGGCTTATTTGGTCATTTGGTTGGCTTTTAATTACCGTTACTGCTGATCGGTTTATTTGAGCAACCGCACCCTTTAGGACCGGGTCCTGGCTCAGTCCAAAAAAAGGACATTCGTTGCGGTTGCCCCTAAAATAAATGAACTTGGAGGGGGCGGGAGCGTCGCAAGTAAAAAGATTTCGGCTGTCCGATATGGCAATTGGTCAGTTTGTTGGCATTTTATTATGTTATGGCCATGGCTATGGCTATATGGCCCTTATTGATAGGCTAATTTAATTAAGTCGCCCTTTTGTAAGGAGGCTCTCACGCCTCGCTTTGCTCACTTCCTGTCCGCTTCGATTTCACTTCAATCAAGCGTTAACAATTTTAATTAAATTATTTCCAAATGTAATTATAAATGTGCGTCATGCATAAATTGTGTTATTAATTTATTTACCTACCGCTGCCGCCGCCGCTGCCCACTGACACAACAATTGCAATTACACCGAAAAGTTCGAAAGTCCTGGCTGCTGCTGCAGGATCTCCCTCCCTCCCGGAAAGGTGCAAAATGGGGAAAAGGGGCCGTCCACCAGACGCTGGCCGAGGCCAACTTTTTGAATAAATAATCACAACGTAGGCAAAAAATAAATTTCATAAATTGGCATAAAAAGGAAAAATACCAAAAAAAAAATACATGTCCTGAAATGCAAAAAAAAAAATATAAAAAAAAAACTGTGCGCAGCTTTTCCGACATCGTCAATCTGTGGCATGTATTTTAAACGTTGCATTAATACCCCATCCTGATGTGTCCTTATCCGGATGTATGTCCCTTTTGTCTGGTTTTGTTGTTACATTTTTTAATTGTTAAAAGCACTGTGCGTTCTTGCTTGTCTTTTTTGTAAAACTCTTGTGATCACCGATAAGATTTGGGATTTTATTGTTGAATTGTTGAGCATTTATGGGGAATTGTTGAATAATTCACCAATTCACCAATAATACTAATTCAGTGCTTTGTTCTTTGACTTTGAGCAGACTTTTAGGGGAATTTTATCTGCTGATTAATTAATTCCAGACTGACTTAAAATGGTGAAAAATAAATACGAATTGTTGAATATTTCACCAATTCACCAATAATACTAATTCATTGCTATGTCCTTTGACTTTAAGCAGATTTTTAAGGGAATTTTATCTCTTGTTTAGATAAATTTCCGACGGACATAAAAATAGTAGATAATTCATACGAATTGTTCATAAAATCACCAATAATTCGACTTCACTACAGCAGCATTCTCTGTAATTAAGGCTTAACTTTGCCACTTTTGCCTGAATCTCTTTTAATTATTGTTTATATCGCACCACTGTACCTGCTGCACAGTGGAATTGTGTCACCTGCCGTTGCTGTCGCTGTCGCTGTCCGTGATGCACAATTCAATTCAATTCAATTAATGAAACGTTGAAAAACGAAGCGGTGTGTGTCACTTTTGGCTCACTTTGTGTGGGCCACACTTTGTGCTGATCTTTGCAGTAAGTTGGCAAATTGCCTGACAACCGGAAAACCAAATCGAAGCAGCAGCAGGAGCAGCAACAGGACACACACTCGCCTCGCCTCGCCTGTCAACTGGCTTACACACAAACACACCTCAAACACATACGCACAACCAGCCAGAGGCTTTGTCCATGTTGACAAGCAACTTCTGTTCCTGGTGCTGCTGCTGCTGCCTGCCTCTCGTCCTGCGCGCTCAGCTGCAGCTTATCCCAGTTGGATTTTATTGTTTGCATACACTCCACTCCACTCTCTCGCACACTCGCACACACACAGAGGTATCCTTCCAGCGGCATCCTGCTGCCGCTTCTCATCCTTCGCCTCTGGGTGGAAGCGAGTCAAAAGGGACAAACCTTTTATGACAATTAAAACATAATTGACGGTCAACATTAATAAACCAAACGCACACCGAAAAAAAGCAAAGGCAACAGCAGCACAACAGCAGGAGAAAAGCAAAGAGCACAAGGCAACAACCGAACAGAACAGAGCAGGATGTCCAGGAGATTCATACATATGTATGAGCACTCGAAGAAAATGGGGCTAAAGAGCGTCGCTTAAATTTTGAAATCTATTTCAGAATAATTTAAATACTGTAGAAGAAGAAATCTTGGTAAAAATTGACTTTAAAGTTTGCCTAAAAATATATAAATTAGCGTTGGTGAATTGTTGAACATTTTTATTCATAAATGTGGTGAACTTACTTTATATTCTTTTAAATTAATAATTATTACAGCTGCTGAGGAATATACAGGACATTTCCATCAGTATATTCCTAGATAGCTCTCAAATAGACTTCACCAATCACCAACTCCTCTGTTTATTACAATTCTCCAATGATAGTTTCTTTTAAACTAAACACTACTGGAGAATATACAATAGATTTAGATTTACTTTAGCATACTTTTACGAAGCTATTAAAGAGACTTCACCAATTTCACCAACACTTCTTTGTTTATCACAATTCACCAATGAAACATGGTGAAATATTGTTTGTAAAACAAATGAAGATTTCTCGCTGTGCACGACTATGTGGGAAGGAGTTCTCGTAGATTGAACAATCTGCGCTTTTTGTTGTGTGCTGTGTGTGTGGTGTACATTTTACACCAACAACAACAACAACACCATTGGGCAACACAAGATTGCAATTGAACTCTTTTTTCGGGACAAAAAAGCAAAAAGGGTGCGATGAAACGAATAACGCACTAATCCCCCCAGCCAGGATATATATGTATATCCACTTGCCCAGATCCCCAGAGATATATATGTAGATACCCTCTCTCTCTCTCACTCTCACTCCCTCTCTCTTCCCCCGCACAAATCAACAGCCATTTTGTGTTAGTTAAAAATTCTTTTTGTGTGCCAAAAAACCCCCATCAAAAAAAAAAAAAAAGCAATGGGTACCACCCAAAGAAGGCAAAGCTCCAAAAACACCAGAGAGGAAAAAAAAGAAACAAATAGAAAGCGCGCCAAAAACGAAATTTGAAAGCATTTTGGGCGCGCAGGATGTGTGTATTATTTTGTAGCCTCAATTTGGGCCTCAACCGGTGACCAGTGACTGGTGACCGGTGATACACGGGCGTTACTTACCATTATTGTTGCTCTATTGCTGTTGTTGTTTTATTAATTTGTTCATTGCATTTTCAAGTGATGTCCGCGTCGCTCTTTTGTGCATTATGCTGATGGAAAGTAAACGCGAAATAAGAAGTGCCCGGGTTGGGGTTGGGGTTGGGTTGCCAAATGCAATTTGATGTTTTGAGCTATGTCCGGCTGTCAAAAGGCTCCGCCCGCCCAAAAGTATGCAACACACTGCACGCTGCAAGCGGCTTAACTGCCCGCAATGCACCAAAAAGTGGGGCGGGGGGGAGAGGAGAGGCGGCAAAAACCGGTCAAAAGTGGGCGGCTAAAAAGGGGTTACAAAAGCATATTGGGGTGGGACCGACCGGGTCCAGCCGCCAAAAGTCACCTGACAAAGACCCCGGGCCCGCGCGCCGTTTATGAAATTTTGAACAAAACTGAAATTACGCTAATTGTTTGGACTCGCGCGTGCACTCGGAAAAAATGCAGACATTTTGGGGTAAGAAGGGGAAAATATGTTTGTTATATAGAAATCGTCATGGTTTTTAAATCATTTTCAAAAGCGCAGAAAAGTATGCAAATAATTATATTAAGCTAACAGGAAATGTGTGAAAAATAGATTATTTTGTGATGGGTTTATTTGCTAAATTCATTTAAAATCCACTTCCAGTTTATATATAAAATATTAAAGTTGCTCAGGATTAGGATGTGCATATACCGTCCGTGTGCCTGCAGAGGGTGGTCAAAGAAAATAGCAGCTTTGATGAAATCTTTGATTTATTTGTTAAAATAAATACTATATTCTAGTTTATATTGGTTTACCGTCCGTGTGCCGACAGAGGCTGGGCAGATGGCAAATTTACGGCTTTAAAGGGATCTTTGTGTATTTGTGGCGGGTTCTTTGATTTATTTCTTAAAATTAAATACCTTATTCCAGTTTATATTACTTTATATACTTAAATAAATGTTTTATAATATTTATAACGACCCCACATTTTTCTCCAAGTGCATTGCATGCACCCCTGTTGGGTATTTTTTTTTTCGAGAGAGAAATTCGAGTGCCGCCTGGCCAAAGCAGCAAAAACAATTAGCGAATTTGATGAGCAAATCCGCGTAACACGCGTTACACGCTTCGCGTTTGGAGGGGGAATGATGGGGGGCGGGGATTTTGTCAGGGAATAGAGGTTGCATTCCCATTTCCCCGCCCGCACCTGTTTTGGCGCAGCTAATTAATAGACTTTGGCGTGTGTTGTGTTGTGCGTGTGTGTCTCATGCTTGTGGCTCTGTGCTCTGCTCTGCCCTCTGTTTCGTTTCGTTCCGTTTTGTTTGTCCAGCGCATTAGCCGCCAATTCGCTTTCCGCATCCGCATCCTCATCCTCATCCTCATCCTCATCCGGATCCGCATCCTCATCCACATCCACATTCGCGTTTTGCACAACCAATTTGTTTGCCTGGCAGTTTGTCAGTTTTGCGGCTCCTCTCGCCGCTCTCCCCGTGTGGAGTGTGTTTGCTAATTAGTAAATCATAATTACTCACTCGCATTTCACAATTTGTAAGCCGGCCCTGCTCCGCCAGCAGCCATGCACATCCTGCATCATCCTGCTGTATCCCCCCGATGGCAATCCAATCCATCTGTCCAATAGAGAGGCAGGTCCCCTTCAAAATCCATCCATCCATCCGCCATTCGCCATTCGCCAGGTTTTTCGGCCCGCACAAAATGTGTCAACTTGGGGCACGCACAAAAAGGGAAGAAAATGAAGGGATCCAAAAGAAGGAACCAAGTAAAAGGTTTCTTTTTAAGAACTAGTTTTGTAGCAAGAAAAAAATATTACAAAATCATTAAACAATAAGTTTAAGTAATAAATATTTATTATTACTTATTTATATTTAATAATTAATTGCGTGTAAATTGTATAATTATAATTAAAGTTAGACGGCAGAGGCTGGACAGAGATATTCTTGTTTTATCTTCTTTTTAAACTAATCAACAGATCCTTGTATCCTATCACTTTAATGCAAATCTCCCAACAAATCTTATCCTCTTAACCTGTTCCTTATCCTTTATTAACTTTTATATAAAATCCTTCTAACTAACAACCTTCCTTATTTCTCACAGTGCAGCGGTAAGCAAGTCTTTCTAATTGCCATCGCCGCGGCGCGCATGCAATGCATAAAGGGAACCCGGGGAAAATTGGTTGGAAAATTCGGAGGAAGAGAAAATATTCAAGACCCCCCCTTGGTAATACCCCAAAACAGAGACTAAGTAAGGAAGGGGGAAATATTAGCGGAACATTTTCGGGGCATTGGTTGGATTACCGGATTAACGTTGTCAAACAAGAGCTCCAGCCCCCCGTCGTTCATTAAATGCAATTTTCCTTTATTTTGTGAAGCTTAAAAGTTTGTTTTAGTTGGAGATTCTAAAACAAAAAATAAAAATAAAGCTAATAAGCCAATAATAAGAAGAATGAAAATTGGAACAGGTTTAACATTTTTGGTTTTAGAAATGATTTAATTCTATACTTTCAGATACCCTTTTAATACGATTTGAAGTCAGCAAGTTTCTCTGGTCAGCCTCTGCCGGCATCTAATATTATCTTAAACCAATATTTAATAAAACTAAACATAACCTTTTTAAGCCAACAGAAGGAGAATGTATCAAGAATGGGGAATACCCAAGTAACCCCATAAAACTTGCCTCCTACCAAACTGTTGCCTTCTTTTAGGCGCTGACAAACTAATTACTGAACCAACTAAAACTGAAACGGAAACGCAAACGGGAAACTGCCGAAAAAGACCAACAGCGGGCGTGTAGTAAAAATAATCCAAAAATAAGTGAAAAGCCGAAGCCAAAGAGTCAACATACACAGCGAGAGAAGATTGTGTAAAGAGCCGGAACAGCGTCTGCTAATTATGAGTGTGTGTGTGTGTGTGTGGGTGCTCCTTTTCCTCTCTCTCTCTCTTTGTTGGTTCTGTCTCTCTCTGAGACTTTTGCTTACATATGTAATTAAATTGCTCAATTAAAATTGCACACCCTTTTGATTATCTCTCTCTGTCTCTGTGTCTCCCTCTCGTTCGCTCACGTTATTAATCAGTGAAAATTGTGTTGGCAAAAAAAAAAAAAGGGAAAAGGGAAAAGCAAGCAGGATTCTTCACTTGAAAAGAAAATACTTGCAGGACTTTTTGATTACTAAAAATTATATATTTGAGAAGCATGCTAATTTTATGTTAATAGTTTCTATGGCTTTAAAGCATTATCTTTTTAAATCCATTATTTATTTATTTAAGAAAATTGCTACTGCTGGCAGAGGCTGGGTAGAGAAATTTTCTGACTCGCGATTGGTCACACTGTATTAGGAGAATAACATTGCAATTCTTTTTTAAAATATGAAAGTGGTTCCGTTGTTTTTCTCTGTGCACTCGCGCACACACGTATGCACTTTCGGGGGAGCTGCTGCTCTGCTCCAGTTGAAATGACGGCCACAATTGCCCGGAATAAAATATGCTTTTCCATTCTGTTGTATTTTCAATTTTCTTTTGTGTTGCGCTGATGCTGCGCTGCTGCCCTCGCCCTCGTCCTCGTCCTTTCGCGTCCTTTTTCTCGCCCTTTCTCCTGAGCCAATGCCGCCTTTGCCGTTAAATCAACACCATTTCGTAAATTAAAAGTGCCAAGCAAAGCGAAAGCGTTTGCGCCCAGCCGAGTCGAGCGACGTGACGTTCATATTAACTGTATTTACAATTATACGGGTGCTCACTATCTGCTCGCCTGTGGTCACACTGGCAAAACGATCATAGTGTCATACTGGTTTTGATCTTCGATCGTTAAGTATTTTTAATTCAGAATCAGTAATTCAGCATCGTAATCTATAATTTAACATAAAAATGTGAGAAATTTCTCGAATTCCCTGGTCACACTGTAAAAAGTTCACAGTATAAAAATGGTTTCTATTTTCGATCTTTAAATATTAATATTAAATTGGTCATTTGTATTTAAATGAAAAATCATCAAACAACGTAAAACTTCTTGATATTTAGAAAATGTTTAAAGGAAAATACCGAAAAAATACCAAATTAACCTGAATTGAAGATTGATTTTGGTATTACTTTTCCCTCTGTGTGATCTCTCTTTCGCTCTGATACTGTCACTGACTTTCGCTCCCTCCCACTCGCACTCCCTTTGCATATATGTGTGTGTGTGTGTGTGCATGCTGCCATAATTCCTTTTCTCCCTCTCTCGCTCTGGCTCCCACTTCCACTTTCCTGGAATTCGCTGCTCTTTGATGTTTGCACAAGTTGGCAGCGCTCTTCTCCACTCTACTCTCCACTGCGGCGGCTGCTGGTGCTTCTTCTGCTTACGCAAGTTGTGCTGCTGCTGCTTCTTCTTCTGCTTCGCTACTCTCTTTCGCTCTGCCAACAACAAATTCCCCATGGTGCTAATTAGCGGTTGTGTCCTTCGTCCTGCGCCGCGGCACTGCTCCTGCTGCCAGCGTTTTGCTTGCTCTTGCTTTCGCCGCCACTCGCCAGAGCTTCTCGTATATTTTTTAATTGGCCGCTTTTCCCGCTTGCTTTTCCCGTTGTTGCTGCTGGCTGGCTGGCAGGAGTTGTTATATTCCAAATTGATTGTTATTGTTGATGCGGCCACGAGATTTGATTGGATTTGCGTTTTCGTTTTCATTTCGCGCGATTTCCCGTGCGGTTTTAAGGCATAAATATCAAAATATTAAACAAAAAAGGATAAAATTAAATCTTATTAAATACTAAATACTAAAAATACAGGAAGAAAGGATACTTTTGTTTGAGAAATACTGAAACGATAAAAATAAAGCAATAAAATGGAATATAAAGTAATTATTTCGCCTAAATAACAAAAATTGAACTTCAGAAATTACTACCCCTAGAAATAAATAAAGAATCATAAATACCAAAATATTTCAAAAAAATATATATCAAAGTTTAATCTAATTAAATACTAAATACTACAAATACCAGAATTAAGGATACTTTTATTTGAAAAATACTGAAAAGCTTCAAATAAATCAATAAAGTGGAATATTAAGTAAATAGTTTGACTTTACAACTTATTAACCTAAAAAATAATTAAAGAATCAGATTAAAAAGCTATATCATGCAATATATCAGGATTTTCAAACATTATAATATTTTAATTTAGAAATGACTAATTTCCCCAACCTTTTCTCTCACTTTTTGAATCATTCTCCCCTTGCTCTGCAACTCTTTTGCTCGCTCTCTCTCTCTCTCTCTCTAGCTGTCCCTCTCTTCTATTGTTGTTTTCAATTGTCTAATTGAAAGTTAAATAAATTTTTGGTAACTTGTGCAGAAATTTTGTGCTGCTGCAGCAGAGTCCGGAGAATCCAGTGGGAATTACCACGTGGAGACGATGATGGGGAGGCTAGAGATAAGTTCAGGTTAATTTGTGTTTGCTGATATATGTATATATTTGTTGGCTTGCCAAAACTATTTGCCCAAATGCTCGTCGAAATTTAATTGCACAATTATTGTGCAGCAGATGGAATGCTGAATGCAAATGAGGTGGTTTTTTGGGGCATGTGGCGGGCATGGGGTGGTGCCCGGGGGAAGGGAGAATGTCATGGGCTGGGCATGGGGTTGTGCTAATTGGTTTTGGTAATATAAAGAGCTCTGATGCGATATTACTTACTAGGTCAGCATCACGGCCACAAACAGAGACATTAGGCCTACGCATACACAGAGATTCCTTCTCATATCTCTATATATATATATACTTTTTCCCACCCCTCCTTACTGCCTCCCCCCTGCTCATAGACTGCCTCCAATATTTATTCTTTGTACTTGCAAAAGAAATTGTACTAATGGAATTATTTCATTTTGGCGAGCAGAGGAACAGAGACAGCGCTGCCCAAGATGGGGGTTGCGGTGCTGCTGCTGCTACTGTGCGTTGCGTCTCTCGTTTTGTTTTGTTTGTCGTTTTGATTTACTTTTGGTTTTTGCTTTTTTCTCCCCCGACTCTCTTACTTATATATTTCTTTTTTTTTTTTTTTACTGTGCAAATAACTCGCAATGTTCCACGTTTCATCTGCCTTCTCCTACTGCTGCTCCTCCTCCTACTCCTGCTGCTTCTTTGCCTGCTTCCTCTGTCCCCAAATAGTCGCAAACTGCACAAATCAAAGTAGAAAATATAGCCGCAAAATCGGCGAGAATCGAAGCGGGCAACATAGAGACAAAATCTTGGTTTGTTCTTTCCAAAGAAATTAAATTAAATTATTCCTTAAATAATAAAACAGTTCCTTGAAAAGAGTTTGATTAAATCCGTACAGAAACTGTGTGTGTGGCGGCAGAGGTTGGGCAGAGAGTCGCAAGTTAGGGCTGTGGGCACCCCTGTTTTGAAGAATTTATATCTCTTAAGATTTCTTTCATTCGCTTTATTTAAAGACGTAAAATCTCTGGATTTCTCTGAATTCTTGTTTTTTTTTTCTCTCTGCACGAAGAAAAGCCGCACTTCTGGTTCCGCTTTCCCTTCCAATATCTCCGTACTTTCACCTCCACTTCCTCCGCTGCGGTGCGGTGCGGCCTCCTGCCGGCATCGAAACTTTTTTGTTTTCCTTTGGGGCGGTTCAAATAATTTTTTGACTGATTGAATTATTAATAAAATTGATCGAAATGCAAAGAGAGCTGCTGCCGTTGCTGCTACCGCCGCTGACGACAACGAACGATGCTGATGCTGGTCAGCAAACAAAAAGCTCACAAAAAAAAACGAAATAAAACGAAGACAAGCGAAATGAAATAAAATATAATAAAACCAAAAGCGATGAACGGAAATTCATATCACAGTTTCGTTCGTTTTTTCTCCATCCCTCTCTATCTTTTATATTTGTTGTTATTATTTGATTGAATTACTTTAAAGCGATTGCAAACAGGCGAAGCCCTGCCTGTCGCCCGCAAAAGTATGCTCTACAAATCGGGCTGCTAGTCTCCTGATGAGCTTGTTGTAGGTCACATTTAATTAACACAAATTTCCATTAATATGCATTAATTACACCCGACTTGACTTCATTTGGTCGAGCTGTCACGTACGAACGTGTGTGTGAACCAGGACATCAATTGTGTCTGACATTTGATCAGTGTCCCTGTTTTTGGTATGTGGCTTCGATTAATAATAATTGAATAATTCGATTTGGAAAGCCAGATTTTAATCCAAGCAAAGCACTTGGAAAATAGTTTACACAAAGTTTAATGCCCCAAAAATAAGTACAGTTGTGCTTTAGTGTTTCAAGGTGCCGCATTTCGTGAGCTTATAATTTTATTTGTTGTGTTTTCATGTTTCCTTTAATTATTGTATTAATTAAAACAATTTTATATTTACCTCATGACCTTTCTTTCTTCAAATTGCATGAGCTTTTGTTTTTAATTAAATAAGACTGCGAATCAAGTTGATTTTTAAATCATTATGAAAATGGCTGGCTTTCTGCGGTCGTTATCTTTCTCTCTTTTTATTTTTTTTGTAAGCCTTGCCATCGGCCGGAGTGCATAAAATATTTACACGTTATTTTTTTAAATCAAAATTAAATAATAAAAAACAAGGTTCGGCCGGGCCCTCGACCTGACTGGACTGCCCTCTCTACCCTGGCAACCTCAAACCCATATACACATATATTTTCCTGGCCTTTTATTAATTAATTTATTTGGTACTGGTGCTGCTCCTGCTGCTGCCTGGAATTCCACATCCATGTGGCATGTCCTGTATGCTACACATGATGGAATATATTCCATATAACAGATATTATTATTATTAATTTCTATGTTGTATTTACTCCCAGATCCTTCTTAATACCTTAAATATACTCAAATTATTTAAGTTTTTTAATATAAATTTAAACAGTATCCTTTCGTCCGTTCATTAGCTCCATTTATTCATTTTCGCTTTCGTGTGTTTTCATTTTGATTTACAACATTTTTTGCCTCGGTTGGCCGCTATTTGTTGATCTCTTTACTGCTTACTCTTGTTGTTATTACTGTTATTAATATTAAATATTTATTTTGTGATTTTTATTTAATTTGCAATCTATAATTGCAATTTGATTGAGCCGCGAGGCTCTGGCTCCTCCTGTTCTGTGTCAAAAAAATGCATAAAAAGAGTGTGTCTCTTTGGGGGTTTTTCCCACCTCCGCGCTTAACAATCAAAATTAAAATGAGTGGCTTATTAAAATTTTAACGCTCAAAAAGCATTTTTTACTCATCTTTTTTCTGGTGCTGGACAGAGAATGGGAGTGGAAAGGGAGAAATGTGGGGAAAAGTGGGGAAAAGTGTAGAAAGGCCCTTGCCGAGTCGGACGGAGGCTACTTTGATGTATTTTCATATTCCGCTGAGATTCGCGAGGATAAAATATAAAGGAAAGGAGCTCCTCGCTCGCCTTGCCGCTTTTATTTGGTCAGCAAAAGTAGCGGGCAGGTTCCTCTCCCTGATTGATTTTACTCACAATCTGGCTTCTTATTTTCCCCAGCTTTTCACGCTTTCCCCCCCTGCTGCTCTCGTTTTCATTTTAATTACATTGATTTTGGTTAAATGCCGCAATTGTTTGCCAGCAGCGCTCGCTCTCTCTCTATTTGCACATCATTAAAATTGTAAAATTATTAAAGTGGCAAAAAACAAAAAACAAAAACTAAGACAAACAGCACAGAAGTTGTGCCCTAATGGTGGTGATTTTTGGGTTCCCCGGTCAGAGGGATGTTCTGTGGGATAATAATCCTCACTATAAGGGAATATCTTGAAACGGAATAAGTGCAGATTAAAATACAGCACACGCGTCTTTGAAAATAATATTAATTAAAAGCAAAAGAAGCTGATTTTGTAATAATATTCAAAATACCAAGTTATGAGTTACCTCAAATCTGGATTTCTTTTTACCTTATACATTCCTTTGCCATCAATTTTTTCCCATCCATCAGCAATCATTGTGGACCCCTGCCTTTCGCTTCCTTGAAAGAGCTGGGGGAAAGCGTTTTAAAATATTCAATTGGCTGCTGCTCATTATTTGTTAAGTGGCTTAATGAAAGCGGTCTCATCTTCATCCTCATCCTCGTCCTCATCCTCGTCCTCGTCCTCGTCCCTGCCTCCCCTCTGTGCCTGACCAGTTGCTTTAATTAAATCGCATTTTTTAATGTGTTTGCATAACTTTTGTGCCTACACTCGTAATAAAAAGCCAGTCTTGCGATGATGGGAATTAAGATGAAGAAGCATTTCGTAATTAAAGGGGTTTATTTCGATTATTTTTATACAATTAAAAAGTGTTTTAAATGAAATGTATATCTTTATAAATAGGGATATAGGTAATTTGAGGTAGATGATCTCCCAATGTTCTTATATTTCTCAACCTTAATTTGATTTTATACAATATATTAACTAAGATTTTTCAATTCTAATCTTGCGTTTTGTGTATATTTCAATTATTTTAATTAAATTAAACTATTTATAAGGAAAAGGAATATTTGAGGTAGATCTCTCAATGTTCTTATAATTCGCAACCCATTAATTATGCCTCTACAAAATTAAGGAAGGTTTTTTCCAATTCTAATCTTATTTAAAATTCAAAATCCAATTTAGTATCAAAGTTTTCCATTTGCGACATTAAGTACGTTGACAAATGTTAAGCAAATGTAATAGTTGGAAATTGTTTAACTCATTGAGCTTATAATTCTCAACTTATTATTCGGATACTCTAAAATATGTAAAAGAGTTATCAAAATCTTAAATTTTTCACAGTGCTGATAGCCACCTTTCTTCTTTTTCTACAGTTCTACAGTAGGAGATACAGTTACAGTTATACTTTCAGTTACACTAACAGTAACAGTTACAGTTACAGTTATTATTACAGTTACAATATAACTTATAATGCTTATAAGCTTATAATTCCCAAGCAATTACTCTGTTGCTCTAATATAAGTAGAAAGGTTATTCAAATCTAAAGTTGTAGTGCTATCAGCCCCTGGAATTTCTACAGTTACAGTAGTCTACAATAAGTACAGTACAGTCTACAATAACAGTAACAGTTACACTTACAGAGAAACTCACTGAGCTTATAATTCTCAACCAATTATTCATATACTGTAATATAAGTAAAAAGGTTATCCAAATGTTAATATTTTCATAGTGAATAGTGTTATCAGCACCTGGAATTTTTACAGTAACAGTAGCAGGTACTATAACAGTAACAGTTACACTTACAGTTCATCTCACTGACCTTATAATTCTCAACCAATTATTTGGGAAGCTTAAAAATCAATTTCTGGTATCCAAATATCACTTATCCATTCATAGACCTCTCTTGGAACGTTGCAGGATTGAATATCTATATAAATAATTTAAGAAAACAACAAATATAGACCCCACTCTAACCTCCCACTCTCCCCGTTCCTCTCTCTTTCCAGACCGCCTGGCCAGCTGCTTTGTGTGCAAGGCGGAGGCCTGTCCGCGCACCCGGCCGCTGAAGAAGGGCCGCGGCCAGCAGTATGGCATTCCGGACGAGACAATACCGGCGGGCGCCCGCGTCTGCAACAGCTGCCAGTGCAAGTCGGTGCGCAGCCGCTACCCGAACTGTCCGCTGCCCACGTGCCCCAATCCCAAGGATCGGGCCCAGCGCCTGCGGAACATTCCCTCCCGTCTCTTCGAGCTGGCCCCAGAGGTGCGCGACCCGGTGATGGCCGAGTTCCAGATACCGCCGCACGCCACCCGCTGCTGTTCCGCCTGCCTGATGCGCATCCGCCGCAAGCTGGATCCGCAGCTGAATCTCACCGATGGCTCCAGTGGCGGCGGCGGCGGTGGCGCCGGCAGTGGCAGCGGTGGCGACGAAACAGACGTCAGCACCTCGTCCTGCGACGAACGAGAGCCCGGTGGCTCCGACACTGCCTCGGTGGAGAGTCCAGAGAACCTGCAGCGCCACAAGTCGCTCACCTCCATGGTCAAGCAGCATCAGCAGCAGCTCCAGCACCAGCACCATCACCACCAGCAGCAGGTATCGGCGGCAGCAGCGGCGGCGGCGGCCCAGCAGCTGTCACAGCCGCAGCCACCGCCTCCAGCTCCGCAGCAGCAAAAGTCCTCGACGGCGGCGCCACAGCGCGGAGACACACCCCTGATTATCACGCCCACCCGAATGAGCGGCAAGGCGGTGCCGGCAACGGGATCAACCAACACCACAGGCAGCAGCGGGAACGACAACGATCGCCTCCTTCCGCCCGCCGCCGGTCAGGCGCCCAAGAAGCAAAAGACCAGCGAGGAGTACGACTCGTCGGCCACGGAGACAGCGGACGAGGAGAACGAGAACTCGCCCGCCAATCGCCAGAGTCCCAAGGTCCTCTTCCACGGGCATGGCGGACATAATAATGTGGCTGGCCTGCAGCCGCCGGGAGTGGCCAACATGGGCGTGGCTCCGGGCGGGGGCCAGCAGCAGCAGCAGGCGGTCAATGGACCTATGGGGATGCGCCGCGAGGCGGTTAACAATGTCCAGGACTGCGTCTTCTCGGTCATTGAGCGCTCCCTCAAGCACAAGGGGCCGCAGCCCAAGGGGGGTCAGCAGGGACAGCAGCAGCAAGGTCAGCAGCAAGGACAGGGTCAGCAGCCGGGACAGGGTCAGCAGGTGGGTCAAAGCCAGAGCCAGAGCCAATCCCCGCAGCAATCCGCCAACAATCTGGAGCGCAAGGAGCTGACCATTGTGAGGGAGTACCGCCAGGAGCCGCCGCCGCCGCCACTCAAGCAGCAGCAGCAGCAGGCGGGCGGAGGAGCACCTGCCCTGCCACAGGCCTCCTCGGGCGTCCAGAAGCTCCAGCAAAGCAGCTCCCGTCCAGCGGCTGTGGCGCCACCGCCCACGAGCGCTGCTTCCGGGAGCAACAACAACAATGGCACCAGCGACAGCCTGGCCACCTTGTCGGTGGTGAATCCCCACCTCGGTTTCGTTGGAGTAGTGCCGCCGCCTTCCAGTCACCCTGGACTCATGGCCCATGGAGGCGGGTCAGCCCCTGGAGTGGACAAGGCCACCATTACCCCGGTGGTGAAGCAGGTGGGAGGAAGGGAGCAGGGCGGACCCAAGAGCAGCCACTCGACGCCCACGCCGCCGGAGACGATCATTTACAATGTGCCGACGGCACATCCGCAGCGTGGGCTGCCCCAGCCGCCGCCGGCGCAGCATGCATCGCATCCGGGTCATCCCTCGCAGCATCCACAGCATACGCAGCATCCTTCGCAGCAGCCACAGCATCCAGGACATCCCGGACATCCAGGACACTCGCAGCACCCGCAGCAGGTTCATCCGCAGCAGGTGCAGCAGGTGCCGGAACCGGAGCCCCAGACCCTGGACCTGAGCATCAAGAAGCCGCCGCGCGATGGCCACTCGCCGCACACGGGCTCCGGCTCCGGCTCGGGCTCGGCGGGCAGCGTGGGCTCCTCGTCCTCCTCCTCGGTGGACGGGCGGCATCATGGACCACCGCCGCCGCCGCCCACCATGTCCATGAAGCACATTGTGCGCTCCACGGCCCTGTATCGCGGCGACACCGTCACCGTGCCCTCCCTGACCGCGCCCAGCACGTATCTGTATGCCCAGCCGCCGCATGGCGTGCTCAAGGGAGCTCCAGGTGTGCCTGGTGGCGGCGCCCTCTACGTCCAACCAGTGCCCGTGCCCGTGCCCATTTCCATCTCCGGGCAGGGACAGATGGCGCCGCGACCGGGCCAGCCACCGCCAGCCCAACCCCCATCCAGTAGAAGCGGCAGCGTGTCCAAGGTACCGCCCAAACTGAGTCCCCAGCAGGCGCATCATCTCCATCCCGGCCACGGACACTCGCCCTCCCAGCAGCAGCAGCAGCAGCAACAGGCGGCGGCAGCAGCGGCAGCGGCGGCGGCCCAGCAGCAGCAGCTTCTGGTGAAGAGCGGCTCCATTACCCACGGCACGCCGGCCAACAGTGCCCAGCAGCAGATCATAGTCCATGCAGCGGCCGCCGTGGCAGCAGCCGCCGCCGCAGCCTCCTCCTCCTCGTCCTCCTCCTCCCTCCTGAGTCCCAAGTTCGATGGGCTGGTGAGGCAGACCACGCCGGAGGCAGGGCCACCAGGGAGCGGTGGGAAGCACGGCTCCATCACGCAGGGCACGCCGCTCCACCTGCCGCCGCACCACCTGGAGAGCAAGCGGGCCTACGAGTTCTACAAGTCCTCCCAGCAGCGGCACAGTCCCGCCCAGGCGCCGGGCAGCGGCGGTGGACAACAGCTGCCGCCGCCTCCACAGCAATCCTCGCCGCAGGCCCCGCCCCCTCAGGGCTATGGCGTGGGCGTGGGCTCGCCCTACGCCCGCTCACCCTTTGGCGGGGTGGTGGAGCAGCCCCCGGTGCTGAGCACGCGCCAGATAGTGATGCACGACTACATCACCTCGCAGCAGATGCAGGGACAGCAGCAGCAGCAGCAGCGGAATATGTCGCGGGGCAGCAGTGCCAGCGGAGGAGGAGGCGGTGGTGCTGGTTCGGACAAGGAGTCGCCCTCGCCCCGGAACAGTGTGGGCAGCGCGGGAGGAGGTTTTGTCTACGACAAGGAGCCGCCACCCCGAGGACGCCCCGAGTACTCGAGTCGAGCCTCGCCAGCGGATCATGCCAACAGGTGAGTGAGGGATAAGGAGAAGGAGGATTTATAACTGAGATCTTTGGTTTTTATGCCGGGTACCCATAGGGTACAAGGGTATTATAAGTTAGTGCCAACCGCGAATGTATGTAAGAGGCAGAAGGAGAAATCTCCGACCCTATAAAGTATATATATTCTTGATCAGCATCACCAGCCGAGTCGATTTAGCCATGTCCGTCTGTCCGTCCGTGTGAAACAATAGATCTCAGAGACTATAAGAGCTAGAGTTACCAAATTTGGTGTCAACATTCGAATCTGTTGCACGCAGATTAAGTTTGTTTTAAAATTTGGCCACGCCCCCCTCCGCCTTTAAAAATCATAAAAAACGTTAAACAAGCTATACTCGTTATTTTTGGGTTAAAGTTAATAGATACAATAAATGAATAAAATAGAGCGGACGTTTTCCGAAAATTTCAGTAAAATCGGATGATAAACATGGGAGATATTAGCAATAAGGTTAGAATTTTAACACACCGCCCTAAGGCACTGCTGTTGCAAGCTGTAGCCGACAGGTGGCGCATTCGAGCCTTGGCCGTGCGGTATAATGGCGCCACCTGCAGAAGAAATGACAAAAGAATAGAGCAAAAAATGACAAAAAATAACATAATTCATTTTTTGGTGTCCTTATAAAATGTATCATTCATATTTAGCTATGACCTTAAATTGTTTAGTTCGGGGGCTAATTCGAGAGGCGATTTATTTGAAGAAGTATCGAATTAGAGTATGATAATGTATGTTTAATTTTAAATAGCCTTTTAGTGTAAAGCACAAACGTTTAGGTACCGGGTATCTCACAGTAGAGGACAGTTGACTGAAGCTTTCTAATTTGTTTTATATTTTTCCAGCACTCCCAGTCCTCATAGGACACCGCCGCCCCAGCGCCAGGGCGTGATCCAGCGTCACAATACGGGCTCCAAGCCACCTTCTCCAGCGGCACCGCCTCCAAGCAGGATGCACATTGTGGCGCCGTATCAGTATGCGCCAGGTGAGCTTACACCCTACTCCCACTTCTCCTGGGAACTCCTTGGAGCTAACTATCTTCCCTCCCTCTCCCCAGCTGGCCACGATGCTTTGGCCTCCTTTGTGGACGTGGCCGTCCAGCAGCCACAGTTGCCAGTGCCCTCCCAGAAGGATGACAAGTCCCCGGGCTCTGTGCCCGGCCAGCAGGTAACGGCTGCTCCCTCGGCCCCGCCACCACCTCCGCCCCATGCTGTGGCCGTGGCCCCACCGCCGCCGGTGGCCCATCATGATCTCCGTTATCGGGATCTGATGCACCATCAGCACATGGCCGCCGTGGCCGTGCATCAGCAGCAGCTGGCGCAGCACCAGCACCAGCAGTACCGCCAGCAGCTAAATGCCGCCGCCCAGGTGGATCTGCAGCGGCGCATGGATCAGGCCAAGCGGGATCAGCAGCGCCAGCACCAGCACCAGCAGCACCATCAGCAGCAGCAGCAGCAGCAGCAGCAGCAGGCGGCGGCCCATCAGCAGGCCCAGCAGCAGGCGCAGCAGCAGCACAACCATGCCCTCGAGCGGGATCGGGAGATGCTGCAGCGGGAGAGGGAGCGGGAGCGGGAAAGGGAGCGTGAGAGAGAGCGTGAGAGAGAACGTGAACGGGAGCGGGAAAGGGAGCGGGAGCGTGAACGGGAGCGCCGCGAGCAGGACCGCGAGCGGCGTGTGGTGGCCGAGGAGCGTGAGCGGGACAGTCGGCGCATGGAGCGCATGTTTGCCAGCAGCGGCGGGGTGGTCACCGCCTCAGGGGGAGCCGGTGGAGGGCCACCTCCTGGTCACTACATACGAGCGCCAGTGCCTGAGACCGGGCCACCGCGCTCCATACCAGATCGCGAGCGAGAGGCGTGAGTATTCCCTTAAGCATCTTAACCCCTTAAAGCTTTACTAACTGATCTTGATTCGTTTCCCTTTAGCTACTATCGCCCCGCCCATGGCGGCCCCACGCCCGAGGACTCCTCCAGCCAGCTGAGCGCCCAGAGCCTGATCGATGCCATCATCAAGCACGAGATTAGCCGCAGCAACGATGCCACCGGGGCCACGGGACGCGAGTTTCCGCGACCCACCTTCGTGCACGCCCACCCACCGCCGCCGCCACGCGGCTCGGGTTCGGGTTCAGGTAATGGCGCTGGCGGCGGCGGCAACACCCGATCCTCGCCAGCCAATGTCCTGCATCCGCTGCAGTACCTTCGCGATCACCGCCAGCCGCACGAATCCGGCGCCGTTTCCCTGCTGACCGCCGAGAACAATGGCAAGCCCAGTTCCTCGGGATCCCCCAACGTGATCAACATTGACCTGGATCAGGAGCGCATCTCGGCGGCAGCGGCGGCCGTGGCCCAGCATCAGCACCAGCAGCAGCAGCAGCAGCAGCAGGCACCGCCACGCTCCGTGCATGGCCAGCTGCGGACGCCCACCTCGCAGGCGGCGCCCAGTCCCCAGACGCACACGAAGAGCATCACCTTCGGGGAGCTCACCGACTCGATCATCACCAATGACTACGGCTCGAATCCGCACCTGCGGCCCACGCCGCCCTTCATGACCTACCTGCAGGAGCCGCAGCCCATCCTGCCGCCGGATCGCTGGAAGCAGAACCGTCGCCTCCAGCAGAAGGCCGAGGAGGCCAAGCACCAGCAGCAGCACCAGCAGCAGCACCATGTCCAACAGCAGCAGCAGCAACAGCAGCAGCAGCAGCAGCACCATCCGCAGCAGCAGCCGGGAGCTCCCAGCGGGCCAGGCAGCGGCGGCAGCGGGGGCGGCGGCCGGGCCAACACACCCGAGGATGGACGCAACATCATTCGCATGCCGCAGGCCGTGAGTCCGCGGAAGTACGCCCACGAGCTGATGCTCCAGCAGGTGATGGGCGCAGCGGCGGCGGCGGGCGGTGAGCCGGGACACTACTTCCTGCCGGCATCGCAGGTGGTGGGACGTGTGCCCCTGCCTCCGCCAGATCAGCGGGGAGCACCTCCACCCGGTGGAGCACCACCTGGCAGCGCTGGAGGAGGAGGAGGAGCACCTGGTAGCGGCGGCGGCGGCGGCGGAGGCTCAACCATTGACAACTACGTGAAGAACCGCATCGCCGAGGTGATGCGCGACGACATTGGCTACGTGAAGAACCGCATTGTGGAGGTGCGCTCCGAGGACGAGGTGGCCGCCGACCTGGTGGCCGCCCACTCCCATGCCGCCGTCCATGCCGCCCATGTGGCCCACGTGGCGCATGCCCATGCCGCCGCCCTGGAGCTGCAGCACCGGAGCAAGGAGCAGCAGCAGCAGCAGGCGCCGCCCGAGATTAGCGTGTCCCGGAAGACGCCCAACCAGTACGAGGACGGACGGCGTTCGGCGGGCAGCGGTGGCGGCTCCGTCTCGGTCTCCGTGTCGGGTGCCAATAGCCACCACTCGCCGTTCCATCCGGTGCCGGCCTCGTATGCCCCCAGCACCTATGCCTTCCCCTACAGCGCCCTGACCGTGCCCAGTGCCGCCGGCGGACTGCCGCCGCCTCAGTCACTCCAGCTGCAGTCCGGTGGCCATCATGGGGTGGCTCCACCCGGACACCTCAGTGCCAAGGCCAAGGCGGCGCATGCCCTCAGTGAGCTGGGCGGGGGAGGAGGCGGCGGCGGCGGCGTCGGCTCTGTGGGTGGCGGTGTGTCGCTGGTAGTGGGCGGTGGCTCGGGTGGCGGCGGCTCTAGTGGCGGACCAGGAGGCGGCGGAAGTTCCAGTGGCGGCGGCGGACCCGGAGGCGGAGGTCACAATCCCATTGGATCGGCGGCAGCCGCTGCCTTGGCGGCAGCAGCAGCGGCCCAGGCAGCGGCCGTGGCGGCGGCCAGCGAACCGAAGCCACTGCTGTCGTCCAAGTACGAGGCGCTGAGCGACGAGGATTAGTTGTGACTGCCGGCGTCGTCGTCGGCGTCGGCGTCGCATCTGCGGCCAGCAGCGATCGGCTATCCTGGCTACCGGCGACACTCAGTCACTCAGCAGCAGCCACATCCGCACCTAACAACGCAGCAGCAGCAGCAGCAGCAGCAGCAGTCTCCGCATCGCCAGCAGCTCTACCAGACCACGGTGTTGCCGCCTCCTCCCCTGCAGTCCCAGCAGCAGCAGCAGCACCATCACCTCCAGCAGCAGGTGCAGCAGCAGCAGCAGCAGCAGCAGAGGAGCCTCTACTATGCCAGCGAGCACTATGCGGGGGGCAGTGGAGGAGCGGGCGGCAATCCGGGCGGCTACTACTGACACCTGCAGCAACGCTAGCCAACTGAAGCCACTGAAGCCTGTATGTTCTATCTCTAAGCCTAAGCTAAGCCTGCTAAAAAAAAATGCATAAATACCAATTAAAACAAGTCACAGGAAAGGAGCAGCAAGGAGACGCCACTAAAAGACCCAAAAAGAGTCAGTCGTGAGAGAGGGCACTAAATCATGTTTAAAAATTGTACATTTCTGACAACATTTAGCTTCAATGCGATTTTATTTAGGACACCTAACCAATTATTAATTATAAATAAATGTAATTCGAACTAGAAGCGAAAGCAAATTCAAAATTGTATAAATTCCAGCTGGAAGAACAGTCAAAAAATGTTCAAAAATTGTGTGTGTGCAAATATCGATTATAAATCGATTAACTTGAAAGTTTTTCCAGCTCTATATTATTCGTTAGAAATATCTGTCATTGTGTTGTAATTGTCCGTGTATGTTAATGTCCTATATGTAAAATGTGTCCTCGTTGTTAATTCCTCCTTCGCTCCTTGTAGAGCTGGAGAATAATTAAAAGGTTAGATTTTTTGAAATGTCGGAAAGTTAGATTATCGAAAAGTTCGATTATTTAAAATATCGAAAAGGTCGATTATTTAAAATGTCGAGAAGTTCGATTATTTGAAATGTCGAAAAGTTCGAATGTCGAAATGTTCGATTATTTTAAATATCAAAGAATTCGATTATTTGAAATATCAAAGAGTTCGATTATTTGAAATATTGAGAATATCGATTATTTTAAATATAGAAAATATCGATTATTTTAAATATCGAAAAGTTCGTTTATTTGAAATATTGAAAAGTTCGATTATTAAAAATGTCGAAGAGATCGAATATTTGAAATATCGAAGAGTTCGATTATTAAAAAATATAGAAAAGTTCGTTTATTTGAAATATTGAAAAGTTCGATTATTTAAAATGTCGAAAAGTTCGAATATTTAAAATATAGAAAAGTTCGATTATTTAAAATGTCGAAAATTTCTTTTATTTAAAATATCGAAAAGTTCGAGTATTTTCCAGATATATCGAAAAAATCGATTATTTGAAATATAGAAAAATTCGATTATTTGAAATATCGAAACGTTCGATTATTTGAAATGTCGAAAAGTTCGATTATTTGAAATGTCGAAAACTTCGATTATTTGAAATATTGAAAAGATCGATTATTTTCCAAGTGCTCCTAAGCAGTGCGAGAGATCGAGAGGGTGACTATTGACCTCTCGTTTTGACTCACTGCTTAGGAATTAGGAACACTTTTCGCGTGTCTGAGTACGTAGCTTAACTCCTAGCTCCTCCTGAGCGCGCAGCACCTTGAGTTATCGGAAATGGTAGTGATGAGCAAATACAAGCTATAGAAATCACAATCTTTATATATATATAAATATATACAAATACACGACAAGAAATATGAAATAAGATATAAAAAACACACACTGTTGGGCTGTTCTTAGAAAAAAAAGAAGAAAATAAAACAAAAACAAAAACAAAAATCGAAAATCGAAAAAGCAAAAGCAGATTAAGTAACAAATATATTATATATATAGCGTATAAATTGTAAATTTCATAAAACTCTGCGCATCATTTATAACCAATCGTATCGGATACCCATTTACTATTTACTATATACTGCTATTTACTTTACCCTACTTTACTATTGCCCCTTTTTCGTTTTTTTTTTTTTTATAACTTATGGAGCAACTTAAAATATTGAGTTTTTCTTATGATCTTCTTAAGACAAAACGCTATTTTAGTTGATAAGCTAATAATGCGAGTTGGTAAGCTGTAAGTAAACATAATAATAAATAATATACAAAATAAATGTAAAAGTACACCCAATGCATATATACTGGAATATATATATATGGTATATAGTGGGATATATACAAGCATACGCATATTTTTTTATACAACAACACACTTATGTCTTACGAAACAAAACAAAATCTATGATAACAAAACAGTGTTTAGTGTTAGCTATTTTACTGTTTAATTCGTTTTTTTTTTCCTGTTTTTTTTGTAACTTATTTTTTATATATGCAAAAAACGCGCGAAAACAGGCGAAAAACGCAAACAAAATTTAATATTTTTAATACATAACGATGAAAACTAAAAACAAATGCTATAATAAATATATACATATATATATAAATATATAAAGTAAACAACAACAAAACGCTAAGACTTATTCAAAACAAAAACAAAAACAAAACATGTGTAAAATATTAACAGACAAATGGATATATGTTAAAGCTAACGGATGCAGATAAAAGCGATAAACGATAAATGGATAACTGATAAATATGATATAGATATTCGAGGCCCCAAATCGAAGGCATAGAAAGGAAGGCCCGACGCAATGCTGGAGCGGCAGGCAACGTTTTAGTTAAGAGCAGCAAGCAGGAAGCGTATTTTTTTTTATAAATATATATATATATAGAAATTAAAAAATTAAATAAAATAAATGAAACAAATTCTATATATACAGAAAATTTTACAAACAAGTATATATATATATATATATATATATATATATATGGTAACAAATGTATGTAAAGCGCGGCAGGCAGAGCGGCATAATAACTAAAGGAATAAGCTGGCAGCAGTCGGGACTGGACGGGGGAAACGGGGGAGACTAGGACCTTGAACGACGCGAGGACACACAACGAAACGGCCTGCGCCGCCGCCATGCCCCTGATCCGATCCCGATCCGATCCTCAATAGAGAGAGCACTTTCACATAAAATATATAAATAAATAACTATGAATAACCGAATTTTATGGCTGGGCAAAATTACAAAAAACAAAAAACAAGAAAGCAACGCCAGCTGAATGGATGGATGTAAAACAATAAAACAAAACAAACAAAAACAAAAACAAAAGTGTATGCACTACAAGCTGTGCCCTAAAAATTATTTAAGCAAAATCACACACTGAAACACTGAGAAAAAAAACCAATAACAAATTCAAATTTACTAAATATTGGAGGAACTTTTCAATTGGTTGATTTTCGCCCGTTTTTTTTTTCTCTGTTGTATCAATTCAAAATCGATATAGTTATATGTGGAAAAGAAAAACAAAAAGAAAACAAAATAATAATAAACACAAATTATGAATGGAGAGATAAAAACCGATATATAAGTGAAACAAAAGAAGGTAAACAACAATATTATTATGTGGAGTATATGTATGCAAATAGAGCTGATTGATTATGGTCGATGGCAGGATGATAAATGATGTTTAGCACCTAAGTTTTAGTTGTAACTTTATGCCTTAAGTTGTAAGCTTAAAAGTAAATAAAATAATATAAAATTAAATACAACATATTAAAAAGCAAACAAAACAAAATACAAATAAAAACAAATACAAAAAAAAAATAAAAACGAAAGAAATGTATAACAAAATGTTTTTGGTTTCTTATTCTATCTGGGCAATTTTCACTTTTAGCAGTACAAATTAATCAAATGCGTGATTCCGTGTACCAGGCGAACAGAAGGCAGCCGATCAGCGCGTTGCTAGCATATATTATAACAGTTTCCCTATCCACACCAGCCACATGCGGTCCACATACGATCCCATCATATAAACAGAAAAAATTGCATACTTTTAGGCATTTTTACAGTTTGAGAAGCACTGGACAGTGCATAGATCAATGCATCGTTGCTCTCCTGCTTGCTGTTCGCCTGTTACTTTAAATGGGAAGAGCAGCAAATTGGACAAATTGGGAGTGGAGAATGTTGTTGTTTGCAACAACAAGGTCGGAATATCGGGCTCCGGCAGTGCAAATTCACCATCTGCCTGATTTCAAGCACCAGGCGCACAGAGAGCAGCAGCAGGTCGATTAGCTCTGCGCTAACATTTTTTTTGAGAGCGCCTGGAAGTCTCTCCCGCTCTCCCACCATCCGCTCATCCAAATCAGCGCATCGTTGCTCTCCTGCTTGCTGATCGCCTGGTACTTTAAAGCCGAAGAGCGGCTAAATTGACAAATTAGGAGTGGAGAATGTTGTTGTAGACAACAACATGGTCGGAATATCGTGCTTCGGCAGTGCAAATTCATCGCCTTCCTTATTTCAAGCACCAGGCGCACAGAGAGCAGCAGCAGGTCGATTAACATTTTTTTTGAGAGCGCCTGTAAGCCCCTCCCGCTCTCCCACCATCCGCTCTGCCAATGACGTCAACGCTCAGAAGCGTATCGCTGATCTACTGCTTGCTGATCGCCTGGTACTTTAAATGGGAAGAGCGGCAAATTGGACACATTGGGAGTGGAGAATGTTGTTGTAGACAACAACAAAACAACAAGGTCGGAATATCGGGCTCCGGCAGTGCAAATTCACCATCTGTCTGATTTGAAGCACCAGGCGCACAGAGGGCAGCAGCAGGTCGATTAGCTCGGCGCTTAAATTTTTTTTTGAGAGCACCTGTAGCCCCTCCCGCTCTCCCGCATCGCTGATCTACTGCTTGCTGATCGCCTGGTACTTTAAATGAGACGAGCGGCAAATTCGACATATTGGGAGTGGAGAATGTTGTTGTAGGCAACAACAAGGTCGGAATATCGTGCTTCGGCAGTGCAAATTCACCATCTGTCTGATTTGAAGCACCAGGCGCACAGAAGGCAGAAGCAGGTCGATTAGCTCCGCGCTAACATTTTTTTTTGAGAGCGCCTGGTCTCTCCCGCTCTCCCACCATCCGCTCTCCCACCAACCGCTCTGCCGATGACGTCAACGCTCAGAAGCGTATCGTTGCTCTCCTGCTTGCTTATCGCCTGTTACTTTAAAATGGGAAGAGCGGCAAATTCGACAAATTGGAAGGGAAAAATGTTGGTGTAGGCAACAACAAGCCCGCAGAGTGCCAGTAGGTATTTAACGGCTTTTAACAGTTGGTTAGTTAGAGTTAGAGAGAGAACAGATAACATCTTTATAACAGTTTCAAGCAGTGCACATATCGTTGCATCGTCGCGCTCCTGCTTTCTGTGCGCTTGCTACTCGAAATTGAAAAGGCGCGTAAATTCCGTAGATTCCAAACTAAAAACGTTTGATTATGGGAAGAAAACCTGTGCTATTTTCTAAACCCAAACCAGTGCAGATATCATGTGCTGCCAATCTGTACATTTTTCATGTGGTGCTAATAAAAAAACAACAATTTCTTCAGGCGCTTCGGCGACTATTTGGTGAAACCAGGAGAGGAGAGACCTGTAGACCCGAGAGTCCGGCATTCGAGAGTCCAATCCCCGGCGGAAAGAGATTAGCAGCGATAACCCGGACGTTATCGGGAGCACCAGCACCACGAAGACCTTGCTGGTGCTGAAACAATAATAATAATAACGACAGGGCTGTGTTTATTTCTTTCATTTATTTTGTAACGTTTGTTTTGTTTAATTGCTATTTAAACTTAAAATTCGCCATAAACTAAATTGTTTTTCACTTCACGTTTTTAATTAATTAACTATATAAAAATACGCACAATAGTGTTGCAAAATGGAAGCATAAATATATAGGCATGTTTTCATCAGCATTAACAAAATTCATGTACAGTTGTGTTGTGTTCATTTGTTGTCTTTTTCGTTGTTTTGTTTTTTGTTTGTTTTGTTGGGAGAAATCTATGAAATATTATGTGTATATGGTTATATAAATAACGAACAAAGTATATTATATAAATATATATATATATAGGTATAAATAGTGTATCATTCAACTGGCAATTACATTTCTTGTTCTTTCTTCTTTTGTTTCAATTATCAATCATCGATATCGATATCGATATCGGTTCACCACATTTAGTTTCATTGCATTTTAGCATTCTTGCATTTTTTAGGAGGAAGACGACTTGACTTTTGGTTAAAAGTGTTAAGTGTTCGATTTTTTCGTTTGTTTGTTGTACAAAGGGGAAGAACATGTTCACGCACAAAAAAAAATATAAAAAAAAAATAATCATTTTGATGATAAATAACCAAAAGCTCGCGATTGAAGTTCAAGTTCAGGGGATTCCACACAAGTTAAATAGAGCGCGAGAAAAAACAGTAAAATATATATAAAGTAGGCATAAAAGATATGTTTAAATATATAGTATATGTATAACATTAAATAGTGTAATTAATCCTTTGCACGCTGCCATAACACTCTGTAACCTTCTTCGGATCTGTTGTAGTTCGAGCGAGAAAAAAAAAACAAGTGCGGGGTGGTGGACGAGGCGAGTGTAAAATCGAATCGAATCGAAAATCGAAGGTAAAAAATGTGTATCAAATAGATTAATCAATTACAAATAATAATAAATTAATGAATATGCCTTTTTGTTTGCACTCTTGCTCCGCTTTCGCTTTCGCTTCGGTTTAGGTTTAGGTTTTGTTTGTTTTTGTATCCTTTTTCCATTTATTTGCACAAGACTCTATAATATAATTTGTGTTTATATAGTATATAATTTATATAAAATATATATATATATATTAATGATAAGGCACTTTGAGAATTATTTAACCCCCTCCTCGCGCGGAATAGGCTCTCCCGTTTAGTAGTTTCAATTATTTGTTTTTGAACCAGAGTCATGCTGCATTCTAAATCATAAATATATGCGCGTAATCGTAATAAATAGCAGTAATTAAATATTTGATTTGTTGGATTTGATTTGCTTAAATTTGTATAAATTATTTGAACAAGAAAAGGTTTCTATTTTTGTTTTTGTTTTGTGTAAAGATACAAACATAATTTAAACAAGTTCCCTTAAGTTTTTTGCGCGCACTTGCACTTGCATTTTACATGTATATAATATATAGTATATAGATTTGGAACTTACTGCTACTTTGCTTAGACTAACTTTTCTTGGGTTTTTTCCGGCACAATATACAAAGATCGACAATCGTTGCGCTTTTCCCTATGTAAATAAATATTTAAATAGGTTCTCACTTGTTTTTTGTTTCCTTTTTTTCGTTATTTTCTTTTTACTTTGTTTTTTTCTCTTTTTTATTACAGCATTTATGCACTTCAATTATTAATTAATATTATATTTGTATATATATATGGTTTAATATATAAATTAAGGGCTTCCTCTATCTCTCTCTCGAAATAACACTAAAAATTATATAACTGCGCACCCAATAAAAAGTTTAAGAAGAAATCAAGAAGAGGTTTGTGTAAAATAAATTAAATAAAATAAAAATAATAATAATAATAATATATATATGTAAATATATAAAATAAACAAAATGATTCTGTGTGTGTGTCGCGTTATACCAATATGTATGTATATATATAAAAAACATAAAATTATCAATGGTCAAAATATGTGTGTTGTGTGTGTGTGCGTGTCTGAGTGTGTGTGTGTGTATTTGTGGTCACATGGTTTTTTCATAAATTATTAACATTAATTGGCATATATAAAGTATCATGTAGATTAGAGATGGGGGAAAAATAAATTATAAATTGAGTCGGAATCATCGGCATTTCTCGTAATTTTCTCCTCTCAAAATGCAAACAAAAAAAGTAATTCTTCAAATTCAATTAACGTTGTCTTGCTTTGTTACTGTTACTGTTATTGTTGTGATTTGTGGTTGAGGTATATCATCAATAATTATATAATATATCATCCAAGATCATCGTAAATCGTAATTGGTAATTGTTTAAATATATATAATTTATACAATCTTTATATCAAGTATATGTACAACAACGCGTGTGTGTTCTCTCTCTATTACATAAAATTTAAGCGAAAAAAGGTAAATAAATTAAAGGAATTTCCCTGGGCCATCTGTCGGCCCGTTGATTGATTGATTTGAAACTTGAAGACTTGAAGACTTGGAAGACACGTCTCTCTATTCTCTATTCTCTAGTGCTCTTCTAATTCCAAAACGGCATCTCTCTCTCTCTCTATATATATATATAACAATTTTTACACAAGATCTAATCCAAAATCATATATATATATATATATATATCATAATTATTGAACAAAGGCGACAAAGGCCACGCCAGAGTCCTTGATAAATGCAGGAACGATTGAGTTTTCTTCAAATTTTTTGAGCAAGACATCATTATCATTATCATATTTGTTTTCCTAAAGATTTCCAACTAGTTTTTCGCGTCCGTTCCGTTTCCGTTTTAGAATGCTGCTTCCGCTTTAGAGTTAAACATATAGCTTAAAGATCATCGTTTGCATATGGATTGTTTGTTTGTTTGTTTGTTGTCATTTACGTATCTAACATCTATCTAATCTCCGTTACGTCCGTATTCAGTTTCAGTTCGTTCTGGTCCCGTTGATGTGCATGTCCTTTTTCATATTAATATATAACGATAAACGGTTATAAACTGTCACAGCTCGAGGGAAATCAGATCAAAGATCGTTTCACAAAGAAAGTGGGAGTCTTGGCGCTGCTTCCGTTATATACTTTCCTTCTTCCGGAAGGCCAAACGCTCCAGTTCCTTTTGAAAGTTGTTCCAGGAGTCCGTCGGTCGTTTTTGCTGAGATTTTGTTGTCAAAGGATGCGCTTCTTTTCGTTTGTTGTTTGTTTGTTTGTTTTGTCGATGGAGGGATGCGGTTTTGGATGGGGGCTTGGAAGGAGGGATATGAGAGTTTTTGAAGGGAACTCCCCTTTTAAAGTCCCAAATTGGACTGCTGCTGGTAGACCTCCACCGCCGAGCTGAGGCGATTGAAGACCGGCAGCCGGGGCTGCGATGACTCCTCCTGCTGCATCGGTGTGCTGACGCTCTTCTGGAGCAGCTGCTTGCCCGCTCCCACCACCACCTCGACATCGTAGGGCGGCGGTGTATGCACCGGCGAAATGGGCACATTGGGACTCTCTGGCGGCGTGGCGGGTCCATTGCCCATTCCCTGCTGTCCTCCCATTCCCATACCCATTCCCATGGCCATGCCCAGGCCCAGGCCCGAGGCCGAGGATGTGGACGAAGCGGATGAACTGTTGCTAGCGGCCCCATTGCCCTTGGTCAGGGCCATGCGATGATGCTGCAGCGACATGGCCTCGTGGAAGGGGAAGCTGGTCAGCGAATTGGCGGGGCTCATCGAGAGCGATCCGGTGGGCGATTCGCGATCGGAGCCAGTGCTCATGCTCAGCGGCGGACTTAGGGGCAGGAAGAACTGGCTGCTGCTGCTGTTGTTGTTGTTATTGTTATTGTTGTTCTGGCTCTGGCTCTGACTGTTCTTCGAGGAGAAGATCTGCTGCGACTGTTGCTGCTGTGACTGTGGTTGCTGCTGCTGCTGCTGCTGCTGCGACTGGGTTGAGGACGAGGACTTGGCTGCCTGGGCCGCCTGCTGGGCACGTGCCTCGTCCGCATTGTGAACAAAGTGACAGCGCGGCCCGTAGGGGCAGAAGCCGACGCTGTGGAAGGTGCGACAGTACTCGGTCTTGTACTTGGGATGACGCTGCAAGTTGCGCAGCTCGTGGTAGCCATGGGCAAACTGGCACTTCTCACCGTACTTGCACTCGCCAGCCTCCTCGAAGGGGCGGCACAGCTCCGTCTTGTATCTGCAAAAAAAAGGGGGAAAGAAGGATATATAGGCATTAGCTTGAGGTTTCACTCCCTCCTGCTGCTGCTCCTCTGGCTCCTTACCTGGACGTGTTCATCGGCTGCTGCGGCAGTGGCTCCGACTGTGTGCGCTCCAGCTTGCGGTGCAGGTTCATGTTGCCCAGATTCTCAATGATGGTCACCAGATTGGCCACGGGCTGCTGCTGCTGCTGCTGCTGCTGGATGAGCTGCTGGCGCTGCTGTGCCGGCTGTGAAATGGTTCGTGTGAGGGCGCCGTGCAGGCGATGCTGCTGCTGCTGCTCCATGTTGCTCCTGTCCAGGACGAGCTCCACCTGCTGTTGCTGCTGCTGCTGTGGCTGGAGATGATCGCGATCACGATCGCTCGCCACCTGTGAATGCAAAGAAAGACGAAGAGGCGCAAAATCAATTTTTTGGTCGCTCGGGCGTATACGTAACGTGGCGAATATATATTTCGCAAAAACATAAAAAATCAACAAGGGAAAGACCGACAAAACAAAGCCAAAAACAGCAGGAAAGAAAGAAGGGAGGGAGAAGGGAGAGAGGTAAGGAGGGCAAAAAGCACACAAACTCAAACACAAAGCCAAAGCATAAGCAAAAGCAAAAGCAAAGAGGCGGCAAAGCCAAGCCGAGCTTACTTTTACTTTTAACTTGACCTATAAGAGGAAAACCAAAAGAAATACAGAAAAACCCAAGGCACACACAGATACACAAAGAGAGACTGTGGTGTTTGTATTGCAAAATGATTTTTTTTATTATTATTATTAATAAATAGACGCCTCGAGAGAAAAACCGTTTTGGAGAGATTCCATGGAGACTTATTATAATATTTAATTAATTTTAATTTTACGTAATCAACATCACCAGGCAAATCGATCTAGCCTTGTCTGAATTATGTTTCTTAACGATTTTCCATAAATTAAACAGGCGCCAGGAGTGAAAAACCCTTTACCTTTGTTCGAAGTTTTGGAGAAATTCTATGGAGACATATTCTTGGTTCAGCATCACCAAGCAAGCTATTTAATCACTTAGTCTAAAAGTTACTAAGAAATAGTATATTTTGGCACTTTAAAAAGGGTAGCAAATCGGTTTTATGAATTGGAGCTTTTATGCAGAAAAGCCCTATAGCAGGACAATATTGGAAGGTTACAAAAAGCCTTTTTATAACCAACCTCTGTCCGTCCGTGTGAAACAACAGTTCTCAGAGACTTTAAGAGCTAGAGTTACCAAATTTGGTGACAACATTGGAATCTGTTGCACGCAGATCAAGTTTGTTTTAAAATTTGGCCACGCCCACTTGGGCCCTCAAAAATCATAAGAAACGTAAAATAAGCTATACTCGTTATTCTCGGGTTAAAGTTAATAGATACAATAAATGAATAAAATATAGCGGACGTATCCTGAAAATTTCAGTAAGATCGGATGATAAACATGGGAGATATTAGCAATAAGGTTAGAATTTTAACACACCGCCCTAAGGCAATGCTGTTGCAAGCTATAGCAGACAGGTGGCGCATTCGAGCCCTGGCTGTGCGGTATAATGGCGCCAGCTGCTAATTCGAGAGGCGATTTATTTGAAAAAGTATCGAAGTAGACTATTATAATGTATGTACAATTTTAAATTGCCTTTTAGTGTGAAGCGCAAACGTTTAGGTACCGGGTATCTCACAGTCGAGCACTCTCGACTGTAGCTTCCTTACTTGTTTTAGTTTAACATGTTATTTTGGACTAAATCTCCAAAACCTACTTCTTGGGTATATTGGCAGGTACCATTTAAGCTCTTATCTTAACTGTATATTATCCCAATCGTGGCTCTATTAAAGCTCTATATAATTTCTATATCAGCTCTAGGTTAGCCCTCTTTCAACCTCATTTTACCTTCATTAAAGCCCTATTTCTTGGCCCTATTTGAGCAATACCTAAATCCCGCTTTGCAGCTAGCCCCCCTTTTATTTTCCATGTCGTCATTGGTGGGGTTCGGTATTGTTTCTTTTACTTTATTTCTTTTCTTTTTTTTTTGTTTTTTTATTTCTTTTTTTTTTGGGAACGCAACGTCCGACTTACATACTTGGCTTGTTCATTTTTTTTCGTGCGATGCTGTAACATGTTATGCAACCAGTTAACACAAACACAGGCGCACAGACACAGACACAGACACTCTCTCAACTCACTCCATCGAGCGTGGCCAAAAACTAACAACAATAACAATAACACCAACAACAACAACACACCAATTACATATGTATAGAGCTCAAGTTCAAGCCAACAACAACACACACAAAAAGCCGGAGCTGCTGCTGCTGCTTGTTGGGAAAAAACGAACAAAAATCCGAAAAAGACTTCGGTGAGTGGGGGGAGGGGGGAGCACACACAAGTAATCAACCACTTCACCAGCCCCCCGTAATGCCGCCCCCCCACCACCTCCTCCCTCTCGCAGCCACCACGCGAAACCGCAGACAACAAAAACAAAACCAGTTGGCGGCTTGCTCAACACGCGAGTGGGGAAAAAAACAAAAACAAAAACGAAGCAGAGACAAAAACAGCGGTGCGACGGGGGTGCGAGCGAGATGGCTGCAGAAGGTGGCGCATGCGCAAAGGCAAGACAACAAAAAAAAGAAGGAAGGAAGCTGGGTTGCCACCCCTCTTTACAAATACAAGAAACTAATTTATTTGTTTGGATTTGAGACATTTAGTCCAGAAAATAAAGGCATAATAATGTTAGTCTCAGACAATAAAAATGAAACTAGACTATGGAAAGCTTATAAATATTATATAAAAAATAAGGTTTAGGTCTATGATATACGCCCCCCTATCCCCCCTAGCGTAAGAATTGTAGTATTCAGATATTTCTGGTCAACAAAATGTCAGCAAAATTTCTCTACCCAGCCTCTGCCGACACACGGACAGTATGTGCATAGTGTTTTTATACCATAGTGTTTTTATTCCACAGTTACTGAAAAATTGTAAAGCTATAGCTAAAGCTAGCCTTTTATATCGTTAAAAAGCCATTTTTTAATCATACCCATTTGTTATGCAATATTAAAAAAAAGGCTTCTATATTAGTATCTAGCTCTACGTTCAATTTCTTACTCACACAAATGCTTGGACCCCACTGCCTTAAAGAAATAATTATAGTATTTACATATTTTTTTCTCTACCAAAAACTTAAAGCAAAAAATTGAAGATTGACTTTCGGAAGTAGCACCGTCATATAAGTAAGATTACACTCGGGTGTACGGGTATACTCGGGGTATATAGCCCACTTAGAGAGCTTGTTATCTCTAGAGAAGGGGATGGGATGGGATGTCGTTCACATAAAAAATAAAGCCAGACAGATGAGGCACATAACAAATAAATATTTATATACTCAACACATATACATATATGCACTTCATTTAGGTTATCTTTGCTCCGATTTCAACAACACACACACTCAACACACAGAGAGACTTTACTTGAAAAATATTCATGAGTAATTCCAGAAAGAGCCAAACGGAACGAAACGAAACGAAACAATTTAAATGATCAATTAATTAATTTGCCTGCCCAATCAGTTTAGAAGCCATATACCCATTCCCATTCCCATTGCCGCTGTGGATCGCCGCTGCTCGCTTATCTTATCTCTCGACACTTTTGGCATCGTGGGGTCTTGATTTTTATAGTCACTTCTCCCTCACTCCTTGTCAGGGGCAGAGTCCCGTCCCATAATAATGTTTTTAGCCCAGCAAATGTACGGGATATTTGCATTAAAAAAAAACCTATTAGTAAAATTATAACCTTTATCGTTCAATGACACTCTGCGATATTGAGCAGGTAGCCCCATGTTTTATAGAGGTAAGAGTCAGAATATATTGAATTGAGTAAATATAATTCAAAAATAAAGCTAAAGTTAATAAATCAATATATTTTGAATACTATTTAGAAGTCACACCATATTTTTAGCAAGAAAGTCAACTGAAGTGAACATAATAAACTGAAATGAACACAAAAAGAACAGAAATAAACAGAAGTGAACAAACTGAACTGAAATGAACAGAAGAAAAACAACTTCCTGCATTGCATTTTTCTTAATTGGTCAGCTGACATTGACGAGCACACACCTGACAACCCTGTTTTCTTGGTTTCCCAGTTTCAGTTTCAATTTCAGTCTGTAAACTCTGCGCAGACAGCTGCTGAGAAAATACGAAAAAGAAAAAAACACAGAAGATAAAAATAAAAACATTAACGAGCGAGCAAGCGCAACAAGTTTAGCAAACCTTTGGCGCTGTGCTGCTTTTTTTGCTTTTGCTTTTGCTTTTGACCAACTTCAACGCTTACGGCATCGGCAACTGATGATATGGTTGCTGCTGCTGCTTAAGCTTTTGCTTTTCGCCTTTGGCTTGCACCAACCAAGTACCATAAAAAAAAAAATAAAAAAAAAAATCCAAGTTTATGCCTCCTGGTAATTTACGATTTCTTCATTGGCCCGAGAGAAAAAAGCATTTCATAAATTTGCAAACAGGCCATTAAAATCAAGCAAGGCCCTTGAATATGAATGACGCACATTCCTTAAATATGATCTTTTGGGATATTGCAAATTCTACAATATAATAAGTAGAGGAATAAGAAATTCGCAAAATGGGTCTAAATTGGTTGCAAATTTTGTGTTATAACGTAATGAATCATTTACCTATTACAAAAGACAAACAAAATCGAACTGAAGAATAGTATTGTTCCGTAAGTATACAGCTCTATAATAAATCTCCATCACTAATATAGAAGCATAAATATTTGGAACATAATAGTTCTCTAAAAAATCTTAGAATGGATATCTATTTAAAAAATGTATCTTAATTAATAGAAGAAAAAAATGTGAAATAGGGAATTAGGGATCATTTAGTGAAAATTATCAAATTAGAAGCATTATTTTGTAAACAGATCTCTTGGTATAATAGTTGTAAATATATCGAGTGAACAAAATCTTTGCGAAAGTGAAAATTGAAGGCTATGAGGTGAAGCAATTTCACTTCCGCAACGGATAAAGTTAACCTTCACTTCACTTTTTTCTTCTGTTTGTATGACTATTTGTATGTCAATTAGTTTTTTTTATTTGATTTTACACAGCTGTTTGAGTGAGTGAATTCATGGTCACATTATTCGTGAATTGATTTCGCAAAACGGAGTTCGCATGAACTTCCCGATGATTTCGTGTGGGAGGGGTGAGTAATGGCTGATAAAGAGGGGGTGAAACGGGGTAAGAGAGACCAGGGAAGGAGGAAGAGAAAAGAAGAAATGGAGGAGAAGAAAGAGAGAAGAAGAGGAAGAGGTCCAGTGTTTTTTAAGCGTGTTTTCTACCCTCTCCTTTGCTCGCTCTCCCTACCCCTCCCCCTTTCTGTACAAAAAAAAAAAAACAAGATTAAGACCCATTTTAGGAGCAGAAGAAGCAGGAATGAGAAGAAGGCCGATAAGGACAAAGAGAGGGGGGCAAAAGCATTGAGATTGGAGCTAGATCTGCGCTTGTTGTTGCACATTTGCTTTTTGCTCTTTTTGCCCGTGTTTGTGTTTGTGTATTATGTATTAAGCTAGCTTCCTCGCGCTCTCTTTCTTTCCATCTTGATCGTCTCTATTGCCATCACTCTCTTTCATCTAGGTGAGAATTTCCCTTTCATTTGAAAATGAAAATAAGTTTACTTTTCCTTCAGTCATGCTCCGCGAGCTTCGCCCGAGTCTTCTGCCTCTTCTGCCTAGCTTCTCTTCTGGGCCCCACTCTTCGCACCGCTTATTGCCACATGTGTTTTGGTCTTCTTGTTTCTTCGGTGTTTCATTGTTGCGGTGGGTTAAGACAACAGACAGACAGGAGGGGGAGACAGAGAGCGAGAAAGAGATAGTGCGGGGGAGGTAGAGCGTAGAAAGAAAGAGAGCGGGAGGGGAGTAATGAAGATATGCAGAGATGAAGAGGAAGAAAGAGAAGGGCCCCGAAGAAATTAGAGTTACGAGCGACGGACGGCGGACCTTGAGGCAAAACTTTTGCCAAACTTTTCAATTATCGAATCACACACAGATCCACAGTTCCGGTTCAAAAACAATAAAAAATACCAGAAGCATGTGGAAATAAGTCTGCTGAAGTTATTCAAGTCAAGGGCTTTACGATTCTTCTGAAAATAATTGAAGAATTGAGCAAACCAAGCGAGATAATCGGTAGAATCAAAGTATATTAGCTTTTGAATTAGGATTAACTCTTACAAAATTAAAATATATTAATAAATTAAATAAATATTACGATTCTTTACGATTCTTCTGAAAATAATTGAAGAATTGAGCAAACCAAGCGATATAATCGCTAGAATCAAAGTATATTAGGTTTTTAAAGATTTCATTAATTGAACTAGGATTAAATATTACAAAATTAAAATATATTAAATTAAAAAAAAAAAAAAAAAAAAAAAAAAAAAAAAAAAAAAAAAAAAAAAAAAAAAAAAAAAAAAAAAAAAAAAAAAAAAAAAAAAAAAAAAAAAAAAAAAAAAAAAAAAAAAAAAAAAAAAAAAAAAAAAAAAAAAAAAAAAAAAAAAAAAAAAAAAAAAAAAAAAAAAAAAAAAAAAAAAAAAAAAAAAAAAAAAAAAAAAAAAAAAAAAAAAAAAAAAAAAAAAAAAAAAAAAAAAAAAAAAAAAAAAAAAAAAAAAAAAAAAAAAAAAAAAAAAAAAAAAAAAAAAAAAAAAAAAAAAAAAAAAAAAAAAAAAAAAAAAAAAAAAAAAAAAAAAAAAAAAAAAAAAAAAAAAAAAAAAAAAAAAAAAAAAAAAAAAAAAAAAAAAAAAAAAAAAAAAAAAAAAACGATTAAAAACAACTCTTTGAAGGGCATCTTAAATATTTCTATTTCTATTTATTCTTTGATTAAACCAATTCTTCTTTTTTACGATTCTTCTGAAAATAATTGAAGAATTGAGCAAACACAAGCGAGATAATCGCTAGAATCAAAGTATACTTGTATAAGCTTTTTATAGATTTCATTAATTGAACTAGGATAGGAAATTAAAATATATTTATAAATTATAATAAAAAAAGTAAAAATACGATTAAAAAACAACTCTTTGAAGGGTATCTTAAATATTTCCCAACAATATTTTATTTATTCTTTGATTAAACCAAGTAATCATTCAGAGATAAGTCATCTCTACCTCCATAAACTTGTAATATTTACTTCCTGAAGTTAAACAAACTTTGATTGGTCTGAAACTTTCGGTTTAAATGTATTTTGGGGTTCTGTTGCCGAATCAATTATCGGAAATGTCAATTGGGTTTACCTATTACAATTTTCCAATATTTTTCAAGGAGATATAAAGATTGTATCTTTTTTTGCGATACCTTTAAGATTACAATATGGTCTGACACAGGTCTGACTCATTCTGAATAAGACTTGTAGTACTTTAGTTCCTTGATACTCCGTCTGATACTGTTTTATTGTATAATTTCTGAGGTCTTATCTTTCCAGATTTGTGATATTAGAGTTCTGTAAAGGTGGCTTACGAGTCTCCCCTCAAAAACTCCCGGCTTGTTCATATATAAAGAGATATATGTAAGTATTATGCAGACTTGATGTACATATATGTATATCTGGTATATATATATATATCTCTTCGTCGAAGGTGTGTGCGAGTTTCAGGTCTTGGCTCACACCGACTGTTAGTTAGGTAAGATCGCTGGTTACTTGTTTGTGTCTCATAAACACGTTCACACAGATACACCTCTCTGTCTGCATCTGTGTGTGCGCGAGATGCTGAAGACCTGCTGTTGTTGGTTGTTTTTTTTCTCTTTTCATATTATTTATTTGTATTTTTTTTTTCGGTTGGACTAACTGGTTTTATAAAGCCAGCAAAAAGCCAAAAGCAAAAGCAAAAGCAACAACAGCGCGATGACGACGACGACGCAATATCCATAACCTCGATGAGCTAACACCAATACAATCAGCTGGATATGCGAATTGAAAATGAATACAAAGTTATTATTGAGTGTTATTTATAATACTCGAACGGAGCGAGCACAACCTGCACGATCGGCCATTGAAAGGGGCGGCGGCAAAGGGGGCGTGGCTCTAGATATGTAGATGTATCTGCATGTAGTCACAGCTGCGGTCGCATAAATAGCACACTAAGTAATTGCCCAATTAGTAAATTAATCAATTCCTAAAAGCTAAATATACTTGGATTGATCTGAAACTTTTAGTATAAATGTTTTTTGAGGTTCTCTTACCGAATCAATTATCGAAAATGTTAATTTAGTTTGCTTTTTACACTTTGCTGCCAATTTTTTCAAGGAATATGATATAAAGATTTTCCTTTACAGATTAATTGTATCTTTTGAGCGATACCTTTAAGATTTCAATATGCAAAGTGCAAAACAAAATTTTATTTTATTTTTTCAATGAAAATGCTTCAATCAAATTGGTTGCTAGCAATATTTTTATATTATTTTAAGCCCGCTTCTTTTATTGCTAGCTTGATGACCGCCATTGTATTTTGTGCATATTTATATTCGCATCTATTAATCGCCCCGGGGGAATGGCATTAGCAATTAAAGCAAGGTATTTATATTTAGTTAGGGATGAGAGATGACGATCGTACCGAGTGATCGATCGAATCGCCGAGATCAAAATCGAAATACGCATCTGATTTCCATATTTACACAAGATATATATTTTTTTTTTTCGGTTCACTTAAAAGTTCAAGGCAAGCCTCAAATTTTCTATGCAAAGTGCGAGATCGAGATTTGATTAGCGAGCCAAGGCGCAGATCAAATTAAATTAAATCAAAAATCCAAAACGTACCCCTACCTTCTACCTTTACCTTTAAAGAAGGAAAGGAAAAAGAAAAAGAGATCAAGGGGATGTGGGGAATAGGGACAAAGAAGAAAACAAAGTCTCGCATCGATTTTAATTGTTGGCAAATTTGAATTGGTAATTAACACATGCAGCGTTGTCATGCGAGTTTTTCATTGCATTTCGTTTCCATTTCCATCACCATTTCCATAGCATTTTGCATTGCATTGCGTTTCTGTTTTCTCCTTTATTTTTTCCCTTTTTTTTCCATTGCTGATCACTTTTGATCGATTGATGGGCTGAGAATACACAACAAAACAATCTAGAACAGACACTGTCACCCCCGTCCACTGGAGAACACAGCACGATCCACAGACCCGATAAAGCATACAAAGCAACGTGCTGCGCTGCACTCAACGAAAAGTAAGGATACAGCTTCCAGCTGGAAATTATATTTTAGTATTTGTAGGAACCTCTTTTCTCTTGTATATTTTTAAATTAATATTAAGAAATTTGGCTCTACGCCCAAGAAATAATCATCATAGAACCTATACGATTGTTACATGAATTCTATACTATTGAGTATAAAAAATTTCTTAATAAGATGCTTATCAATTTAATACTGCGAAAGTATAAATTTTATACTCATCTGAACCAATATTTCATAATAATCACTAACGCGACAAACAGAAAAGCACTAAATTCCAGCTAACGCGATATGTTATCGAATTTTCGATGTATGTTCGTATAAAAATAATACTCGAAAATACACAATTGAAACTATAGAGTAAAAAAACTAAACTTTGGAGTATACATTTGATATTTTGAAGTATAAAATCTATACTAAACTCGTTACTGCTTAAGTATACTTTTAAGACAACGCTTAGAAAGGTTAAACTCTTTATTTTTTTTTTTGGGTGTATAGCACTCTCATCTATACATTTTTTTAAAAACTTACTATCTATTAAGGCACTTGGAAATTAAATAACTAAATTAAGTAAATAAAGTATTAAAGTTTTGCTAAATCAGGAGCTAGATCCACCCACTTATACTTTACATAATGTCTTAAGTTTTGGTGAGAAATTCATGAACTAAGTAACATTCAAGGGATTGTGATTAGGGAGCCCCTTATAAAACAATATTCCAAAGCTATACCATATCCATCCACATGGAAATTAAATAACTAAATTAAGTAAATGAAGTATTAAAGTTTTGCTAAATCAGGAGCTAAATCCACTTATACTTTACATAATGTCTTAACTTTTGGTGAGAAATTCACGAACTAAGTAACATTCAATGGATTGTGATTAGGGAGCCCCTTATAAAACAATATTCCAAAAAACTATACCATATCCATCCACATGGTTACAGTCTAAAGTATTATTAACCATTAACCACGCTTTATAATTTACATAATAAGTTTTTGGCTTGTAAAACTTGAAATGCGTGCAAGTGTGAGTGTGTTAGCTCATAGCTTTGGTTTTTGGCTTTGGTGTTTTTCTTTTGTTTTTTTTTTTTTTTTTCTTTTTTCGGGTCGTGAGTTTTGGGCCATCCCATAACGTTCCCCTGCCGAGCGATCCAAACGATCCATCGATTGAGGTCTAGGTCGAACCGTCGCGTCGTCGAATGGGGCAGCATTTCACATTTTCGCGGCGTCCGCATTGTCCATCCGTTCGTCGGTTGTTAACAGTATTTGGTAAGCGAGCGCGCGCGCACAAAGCGTAGATAGCGAGAGTGTTTAAGGGGGCTGGGAGCTGGGAGGGGGGGGCGGTGTAAAGGGCAGGAGGAGGAAGCGGTGGAGCCAAAGAGCAAGAGAGCGAAAGAGAAGACACTACGCATGCGCAACTGGCGTGCCAGTTTCGTTTCGTTTCGTTTCGTTTCATTGCCAAGCGTCCGCGTCGTCGTCGTCGTCTCGCTTGTTTCTTCCTCTTTCATTTTGTATTTCTTGTTTCTCGTTTCGTTTCATGTTTTTTTTGTTGCTATTTCTTTTGAACCGGCTCTGGGCGCACTCACATAATAATAATTGGCAACAACGAAAAATCACATAATAAACACACAATAAAAGAAAACTTCACAACTTGGCCTTGCTAAATTCGGAGCACAACAACCATAAAAAAAGAAACACAAAATCCGGCACAGAAAACAATAAAAAAAAAGGAGAAGAAACAAATCGAATTCGAATCCAAAGAAGGGTTCCGTCTTTAATCGATGTGCATATAAAAGACTAAAATAAATAAAATATAATAATCATTTTCTGGTGCTGCTTGCCGCTTTTTCTTCCTCTGTCGCAATCGTTTTTCAGCACTCACACACACATACAAGCTCGTACTGTTGCAATAAAACCAGAGGCCAAAAACAAATTGGTGGAAAAATAAAGAAAGGGGGAAAGGAGACGGGATCTTGGGGGACCTTTCGCACGCACAGGCACACGCACACAAGCGGAAAATAAGAGAGGCACACTCAGAGAGAGAGAGAGAGAGGGGGCCACCGTTATGCAATCGAAATGGAGAGTTTTCGAATGGGAGCAAGACCACAAGTGGGAGGGAGATGAAGCTGGGAGATGGCAACAGAGATCCCGACAAAATCAACGACTATGGTTCCAAGCTAGGAGAATTTTAAATTCTATAACAAGGAATAATTATTACTTAGTCTGCAAATTATAAATATATTTAACTTATATATAAATATCAGGAAATACAAAGCAAGGCTTACAAAACTCTTTAAGAAGCGATTTACAGCTCAGCTAACAATTAAACAGCAATCGAGAAAGAAAGCTAACTTCTGTAAACCGAAGTTGGTATACCCTTGCAGTCTGCAATTGGAATCGAATTTTGTAAATTTTACATTTTACATATAGCATTTTACATTTTCATATAAATCAACCGATCGCTTCTATGGCAGCTATATGATATAGTGGTCCGATCTTAATGAAATTTAAAACCGTAATTCTAGAAGCATAAAAAATTGCTATATATCAAAATTTAGAGAAATACGTTGAAAAACAGAGAAGTTACAATTTTTTTTACATTAATTTCGCCATCATTCCTAAGGCAACTATAGGATATAGTAGTCCGATTTCGGTCGTTCCGACATATATACTGCGTGCTAAAGAAATAAGACTATGCTGAAACTTTCAGCTCAATAGCTCCAAATCCGAGAGACTAGTTCGCGTAGAAACCAACAGACGGACAAACGGACAGACGGACATGGCTAGATCGACTCGGCTGGTGATGCTGATCAAGAATATTAATACTTTATGGGGTCGGAGATGCCTCCTTTACTGCGTTGCAAACATCTGGTCAAAATTATAATACCCTCTGCAAGGGTATAAAAAAGAGAAATGCATTTTCTGCATTTTCTTTAGCGATCAGAGCAAACTCTCCAATTGCATTATTTTTTTCAATGGATTGGATTACATGTGTGTGTTTTCCAAAGTGGGTTTGTTTGAGCGAGGTTTACGTGAACCAAGTCCCGCCTGGCGCTGCCTGTTTCCAAACTTTTCCAACTAATAGCGCAACTTCAAGTTGTAAAATATAACTAAAGCTAATTTAGTTTATTTGAAGCAAGGGTATATACAAAAACAATAAATCGGTTATAAAAATGTTTTTAGAAGTTACGTAGAAGGTTAAGTAGTAATCAAGTTAAATAATTTCAATTATAATAAATTTTAGATTCAAGTATTTTTATATGTAAAAGCTTTGAGATTTGATTGTTACTATCAAAACATCTTCTCAAAGAATTCCAGATAGCCGGGCTCTCGGGTCTTCAGTGTTCAGTGATAAAGACACAAAATAACAAATGAATGACCAATGGAAGGTAGTTGATTGCTGTTGAAATTCCTGTGAATTATATATGTAATTCTTCCATTCAGTCCCCCCCCACTTTTGCCCTTGCCGTGACCTCTGTAATCGGGTTTCAACCCTTTCATAGCTCCCCCTATTTTCCATTTCCCAGTTCAGTTCATTTCGAATCGGTTTGGTCTTCTGGCAAAAGGCTTATCAGACGACAACGACGACGGGCTGTCCAGAGCGTCTAACCTTATCGGAGATACACTCGTTTTTCCCTTCCCAAAAGTTCGGTACCTCCTCCACATAGTCCCCATACGTAGTTTTCCATTTCTCCGCTACCAGTTATTGCCCCCTGGGTCTTGTGTCATAAAAAAAACAAAGAAACTTATGTACATAATTCCCCAGAGAGAGAGACCCGAGAACTCTACTTTAGGAAACTTCACTACTCGATTGAATCCGATCCAAAGCAATGCGATCCGCTCTGATTCCAGAGCCAAGCAGGAATTTCGAAATTGATTTGTGACATTTTGTTTATACGAGGACCGTATTATTACGGAAAACATTCCATAAATGAGGCGAAATCAGAGTCACAACAAAATAGATCTCAAGTATAAGCAAAAGTGAGAGAGAAATTAAAGTACGACACGATTTCCGTGGGAAGAGTGTGACCCTTAATCAAATTGTGTGCCAGTGTGACTGTGCTTTGGCTTCCATGGCGTTAAATAGGAAATTTAAACGTGAGCCTAGTAATTTCTATAAGCTGTTGCTGTTGCTGTGCTGTGTGTGGGTTCTTCGTTCTCCGTTCGCCCCATTCTCTTTATCAGTCGGAGAAAAGTTCTTGAGGCTCTTATCACCGCCAGCCACCCCGGCAAATGTGTTCACTTAGTGTGTTTGCATTTGTGTTTGTGAGCACATGGCAGTGGCAGTGACCCGCACCAACCCCCCAACCCCATCGCCCAGCCCAAGCCCACCCCATTCCCCGTGCAAGTCTCCTATCTCCCAGCATGCACACTTGTATGTGCTCTTCCCTCACTCTCACTCAATTGCAGGCCGAGCACGTAAATCATAAAAATAAAGTAAAAACAAGAAAAAATCAAGAAAAAACGAAGGAAAAACACACATTAAGTGTAGATTGAGAGGAAAAACGACAGAATGGAGGGAAAAGACACAGCGCTGTGGCTGTGTGTGTGTGTGTGTGCATGTGTGATTTAATGTGATAAGAATACTTATTATTGGGTTAGTTAGTTCATACATATAATAATAATCTTTCGTTCGCCCGCTGCTGTTTTTGTTGCCACTCAAAAGGTGATAAGCGCGCAAAGCACAACTGATATATAAAAACAAGAACGCAGCTAAAGAAACAAATGCTAAATGAGCAGAAAGCAAAGGGGAAACCGAAACAACAAACACAAACAGAAACTGCACATTCGACAGAAAAGGAAATAAAATATAACAAAACGATCATTCTCCAGTTCAAATATCAAATAATAATACTGGGATCATCACTCGAAATTGGAGCTTTTGAAATCCATAAGAATAAGAGCATTTGGAATTTTCTAGAAGTGTTTACAAAGACGTCAAAGACGTCAAGAAAAACAAAAATGATTTGATAAGCCATACCGAATGATACGTTCTATTAATCCACATGCAATTCTTACAAGGTTTATTCCTAAGAGAATGATTACCATAACTTGTGATTTAAAAGAAAAAATCGGAATAAAACATACTAGTATAATACTAAACTGGTACGGTATTAAAGTTTTTAATGCTATGATAATATATTATGATCTCTGTTAGGTCATCTTCAGAAAGTATTTGAAAATCATCGTTTGAAGAGCATTTTCAAGAAGATCTCTTTTATTGATCTTCAATATAATGATCTCCGATCGTAAAATATGATCTCGTATCACCAGATATCTGTTTTTCATTCTTCTTGTGTAACAGTCTTAATTATATTCAAAGGATTTTTCGTTAATTAGTAGGAAACCGATGAATAATGGAGTAAAGCAAAAGGAATTGATGATTCCTAAGAAAATTATTACCATAACTTGTGATTTAAAAGAAAAAATCGGAATAAAACATACTAGAATAATACTAAACTGGTACGGTATTAAAGTTTTTAATAACATGATAGTTATTATTATCCTTAATATGATCTCTGTTAGAAAGTATTTGAAAATCATCGTTTGAAGAGCATTTTTAAGAAGATCTCTTTTATTGATCGTAAAATATCATCAGATATTTGTTTTTCATTTTTCTTCAAAGGATTTTTCGTTAATTAGTAAGAAACAGATGAATAATGGAATAAAGCAAAAGGAATTGATGATAATGAGGTGAGAGAGATTTTGAAAAGGGAGCAAATGTGTATATTTCCGAAAAACCAACGAAATCAACCCTGGCTTTATCTTCCCACTCTGTACCCTCCCCTCCTTCCCCCCACTTCCATATTATTATCTTCTCTTTGCTTTGATCCCCTCATTCCACAGGTTGTTTTCGTAAGTATTGATCCCTATTCCCCTTACTCCTTCTTCTTCTTCTCCTCCATCTTTTACTTCTCCCCTTCCTGGGCCAATAATTTATCGTCTATTTGATAACCCGCACAAACAAAACAAAGAAGAAGAAGTTGAAAAAGAAGGGAATGAAAAGAAGCAAACACAACACAAGGGATAAGACAGTACTGGGTACTGAGAGCAAGAAGGGAGAGAGCCAGGATAGAGAGAAGCATGTTGGAAATGTGTTCAACACGTGGTCGATCTTCCAGTCTCTTCCACTCTTTTACACACTTCCAGTCCGCAGATCAAAACCTATCGAAATCGTGATTAAAATATGTACATATGTATGTATTGTATGTATATCGTTCTTGCTTGCTTAGAACAAGGCAAAAAATAAAAAAACAAACAACAACTCACATGTGTTAACTGCTCATATGATTGTTGCTGCTGTTATTGCTATTATTGCCTTTATTGCTTTTGTTGTCCTGTAAAACCAGTTGCAGAGCGCTGCCAGACTGAGATAGCCTAACCAGCTGCTAGACGGAGATAGAGATGTGGAGTGAGCTGCCGGGGCAAAACCCGCAAAAGCAAAAGCAAAACCAAAAGCAAAACCAGCAATAACAACAGCAACAGGCAGCAATCAAAAAGCGACAGTGAATGTGAATGGAAATCTACTAAACAAACGGCTCTACGCCGCTCTGCCAGCGCCGACTGCGACTTCATTATATAATAGATTCGATTGGATTTTTCGGTGGATTTCGTCGTTTTCGGTTTTCGGTTTTCGGTTTTCAGTTTTGGGATTGGCAATCACACAACAAAATTAAATAAAACAAAGAAGAAAAAAAAACCATGTTGCAAGTTATTCATTTCGATTTTTGGGGTGGCCCGCATGAAAAGCAGAAAAGCCGAGAAGAAGGCGAAAAGTAAAACGGCAAGACCAGCATAAAAGAAAAATATTAACGAAATTAATAAGCGAAACCGTTTAAGAATTTCGCGGGCGAAGCTCAATAACAAAGCAAAAAAAGTGGGAGCTTGGAAAGAAAACAAAACACATTTAATTATACATAACTACACCCAAAAAAAAAACATCATAGAACCTATACGATTGATACATGAATTCTATACTCTTGAGTATGAAAAATTTTTTAATAAGATGCTTATCAATTTAATACTACAAAAGTATAAATTTTATACTCATCTCCACCAATATTTCATAATAATCACTAACGCGACAAACAGAAAAGCACTAAATTCCAGCTAACGCGATATGTTATCGAATTTTCGATGTAGGTTCGTATAAAAATAATACTACAAAATACACAATTGAAACTATAGAGTATAAAAACTATACTTTGGAGTATACATTTGATATTTTGAAGTATAAAATCTATACTAAACTCGTTATACTGCTTGAGT